>JTEE01000329.1:343891-358471 GCA_002896455.3 Chlorella sp. ArM0029B | reverse complement strand
CAACCAGCAGCTGCAGCAATGGCGCCCCCCCCCACCTGCAGCCTGAACCCCATGTTGCGGCTGCTGCAGTACGCCTGCTCCACCATCTTCAGGGAAATGCCGCCCTTCTCTGCTGGGCAGGGCAGCGAGGGCCACAAGCAGGCCGTGCACCGTTTGCGCTGGCTGTTTATAGGTGCGCAGAGCAGAGAGCAAAGCAACGCAAGCAGTTGCGCAGTGCCAGCAGCTGCCCAAGCTGCAAAGCATGTGACAGCTTGCCAGCACCGCACTGCTGCATTCAAGTGTGTCGTATCAGGCATGCCGTTGCAGGAGGGAGGTGAGCGGGCACTGCCAAAAACTGAAAGTACCTCGAAATGGCGCCAGGTCCTCGTCAATCTGTTTGAAGAGCGGGTGGTAGACACCTGCCCCCTCCCCTGCCTGCTGCCCATCAGGCGCAGCTGTGTCGTTCCTGCCGAGGCCAAGGCCGCCGTGAGCAAGGTTCAGCCCGGCGGCGCACGGTTCACGCTGACTCCGGTGGGCAACAAGGACGAGCGCCGCCAGGAGCGGGAGGAGGGCCGCTGCCAAGGCCCATCGTGGCCTCTGTGTGCTCCATACGCCTCGGAGGGACATGCGCATGCGCGTTAGGTCGGGCCTGTCAAGAAGTCGGGGGCAAGTGAGGTGCGGCGGCTGTATCGCTGCAACGGCGGTGGGAGAACGGCGCTGACGAGACAGAGAACACTGTTGCCAGCAGAATGTTCAGGGTTGGGGGAAAGCCAACCAGCATCGACACAGGCGTCGTCCGTTTGGACCTTCCTAGGAGCACTTCTTCTTCTTCTTCCCCCTCTTCTTTGCCGAAAAGTGACTAGCCCACACCGAGCGGGGCGAGGGCGACGATGGGCCGCGGCACGCTTTTGAACCTTCCAAGTGGGACCCGTCGTCGCCGCCGCCGCCGCCGCCCCCGCTTGTCGCTAGCGCTCACGCCTCTGTGGGACGGCAGGGCATGCCCTGATTTCGAGAACATGCACAGTCATCAGTCCACTGTTCATATCAGGGCAGCAAGAATATTGAGCAGATGTCTGTTCCGGTCATCTCGTGTCCGCTGCTCCTAGCACTACCAACACCACCTCCCCAAACTGGCACCGGAGTGGCACCGACAGCTAAGGTGCGTTGCGCAATGCAGGAGCAGCGGCGCCACATCAGCAGCGCCGCTCATCCGTGCGCCATGCTCGCTCAATGCCTCCTTGCTTCCTCCTCCTCCCTGATCCTCTACTGTGCCTGGTTATGTCCTCCCTTTCCATCGGCAAGTTCAATATCCATGCCTAGCAGCATGAGACACTAACAAGGAAGCAGTCGGTTTGCTTGAAGCCGTGGACATTGCTTGGGAGGGTGGTGCAGGCTCAGCGTCCGGTGCAGATGCACACACAGCAGCCGCTGCCCCTGGCACTGTACAGTGCCGCTGCCTGCTGACATGTCTGCCGCCTGCCTGCTGCCTGCCTGCTGACATTGTCGGCTGCCTGCCGCCCTCTGGCTCTCTCCCATCAAAAGGGGCACGTCTCGTATCTCCGTTCTGACCAGTCGATGTTGTGGCGAGCAAGCACGGCCTGCTCCAGCGGCACGGCATCGGGGTGCAGCTGCAGGGGCAAGGAAGCACACATGCCACCTGTCCAGTGACACTTGCTGGCGCAACGGCAGACATGTGCGTGCCCCCCACTGCGGCGCACAGCAAAGGTAGCAGAAGACCGCGGCATGCACGTTGGGCAAGGCCCCAATGTAGACTGAATTTGGTTGCACGCCACACGCACGGGCGGCAAAGCATGGCACCGCTCCATGCACCATGCAGGCAGCCGCCCTTGCTCCCCCTGCTTCCTAACACCAGACACGTCATGCCCTGCCCTCCCACCACGTTTTGCTCCAGCGCAGCTCACCGTGGGCTTGAACCTCTGCAGTTGCGCATACGCGGTGAGCAGCCGTGCCCAGTACTCCGCCACTCGCGCCGGGGACAGCGCGTCAGCAGCCAGGGCACGGGCAGCGGCGCCTATGGCTGCCGCCTCTCCGTCGGCCGCACGCAGGCGAGTGACCAGGCTGGCCAGCGCCCCGGCAGTGCCCTCTGCCAGCGGGTCCCATACAGGCAGCTCAATGTTGTTGGTGCCATTCTGCAGGGGGCGGGGAGCAGGTGCGGTGTTATCCTGTCCAAGCCCATGTGCCTGCTCCACATGCCCCCCTTCACCGCTGTTCTATAGGAGCGAATCAAAAGAGGGCCTCGGCACGTTCGGTTAGGTCGGTGCCTGTGCCAGCAGCCAGCTCAATGCAAATCAGAGGAGGAGAGGATGCAAGATCACACCTAGGGCGACAGGGGTGGACGAGTGGTAGGGGTGAACGAGGGAGCAAGGAGGAAACACAGCAGTGGAGCAGGGGGTAAGGATGTGAACAAGAGGAGAGCAGGGGCCAACCTACTGCCAGGTCATCAACCACGGAGATGAGCTGTTCCTCCAAGGCGCGCGTGATACCACTGCCGCAGATGCTGCTGCTGCTGCTGCTGCGGTGTCAACCAGGCTCACCTGCAAGAGATGGTAATAAAACTCCACCCACGGTTCCACGGGCAGCTGGACGCGCACCACCACGCTGCCGCAGGCAAGCAGGTAGCGCAGGCGCCCGCCTGCACAGGGAGAGGAAGAGGATGACAGCCCGAGGGCGTGGGGTTGAGGAAGCCAATCATCCATCGGAAAGGTAGCAGTCAGCTACCATGCCTGCATCACCGCATGGCACGGCACAGCGCGGGCCAGGGGGCACTCGATTTTGTGCCGGCTATGCAGGAAAAAACCGATAGCATGCATGTCCCTGGAGCAGAAAGCAACAGCCGGGCGCCAGCCGGGCTGCGCAGTGGCACAAGCCCCGAGCGTCTGCTGCACATGCCGGCTGAGCCCAGTGCAAGCAGCCATTCCAAACCGAGCAGGGGCCAGTCAGGCCACCCCAGCGTGCCGCGCCCATGCTGCCTTCGATGGCACACCCGTACTCCCCCCCATCTAATCAGCTGTGCCCCCGTCACTGCATGAATTCAAAGCACATGTTCGTGCTCCTTCAGCGGACTCGCTCACTGTACGAGTTGCCGGGGACGTGGAGGAGGTACTTGTAGGAGCAGTGCTCCATCAGTGTGCGGAACAGGGAGGCCTGCTGGTCGTGCACATTGCCCTCAAACAGCGTGTCGAACACGGGCGGGCCCCTGCCTGCAAGTGGCATGAGAGACACAGCGTGCAGTCGATTGTGCTTGTGTGTGGGCCCATGCTGGAACATCCATGCTGCAAAACCCGCGGCACGGGGCAGGACGGGGCGGGGCAGGCGGCATGAGCAGTACTGGTGGTGGAGGCAGAGTGAAGCATGCATGCAATGGTGGGTTGCACGCGGCGCAAGGGGCCGCGAACTGGCGCTCCTTGAGCAGCACTTGCAGTGCTCCACCTGCACCACGTGCAGTCATAGGGCATATGCAATTGGGCGCGGCGCCTCACTGGAGTCTGATGTGGCATTGGGGTCGATCCACCCATTCTCCACCGCCCAGTCCCAGATGCCGTGCCCCAGCCTGGGGCGGATGCCGCCGGTGGGGGCGCCCCTGCACCCGGCAGGCGAGGCGCTCGCGGCAAGGGTTGGTGGGTGCAACAACAGTCGAAGGAACCCTTTGAGGGTGGGCTGAAGGACAAAAGCAGTACGCCCTGGGGGGGCCATGACAGCAGAGCACAGCAGAGCAGAGCACAGCACAGCACAACACAGCACAGCACAGCACAGCAGATCCCCCCCCTCGCCTGAACAGCATGGTGGGGTGCCGCTCCAGCCAGGGGTACTCCAGCTGGGCCGTGTCGGCAATCTGCAGGGTCCGGTCAACGCAAATCTGTGCTCAGGCACACTCACTTGCTCAGAGCAACAGCCCTGGGCTGGTCCTATAGTGGCAGGTAAGACAGAGTGAGCTAGGCAAGATTGATGAATTCGCGGGCGGGCGCCGGCGCTGCCACCAGGTGAGTGAGTGAGGAGCCCAGCAGCCACTCTCTGGCAGCTGGCTGGCCGCTGCCGAGCCTCACCCGTGGTTGCTCCGCACAACAACAGCATCTGCATCTGCAGCCAATCTGCCCAACCATTGGGGAAAAAAGATCACGCTACACTGTCTCTGTGAGCAGCCTCAGCTGCCCACCTGCACCTCCGCAGCCAACAAACCTCCATCCACTCTTGGCTCTGCCACCCACTGTTACCCTCCATACACAAATGATTGTAGTGCTTCCATGCCGCCTCACCTGCACCTGCTGTTCCCAACACCGCGTCATCCGCACCTCCACCCGCTCTTGATCTGTCTGGCCACCCAAAGACCACACAACCTCCTTTCAAGTCAGCCTCACCTGCAGCTGCTCTGCCCACGACAGCGTCCGCACCTCCACCCACTCTGTCCAACCGTGGTCTGGCGCCAGCAGCACGTGGGAGTGGGCCGGGAAGCCGCGCCGCTTGGCTGCCGCAATGATGGGCCCCCGCTCAGGGCATGCCTCACTGGTGGCCGTCTCTGTTGGCAAGTCATTCTGCACAGGGGGGAAGAAAGCAGGGGGGCCGGGAGCAGGGGTGCAGGGAGTGTCTAAACAGGTGTGCGGGGCTGAACAGCTGTCGGTGTTGCCAGGGAGGGCTCGAGGGGCTATGAAGGGGCATGCAGGGGTGAGGTGCAGATGAATCCAAGCCCGCCCCCTCTCCTGCTACCTCGGGGACGAATGCCCCGCACCAGCCCCCCGCACCCCCTCCCAAGGTGATCTGCCATCTCCCCTGCGTGCAGGCATGCTGCACGGTCAGGCGGGACAAGGGTGTGTCTCACAGGCAGGCCCCACCTGCTCCAGCACGACGTCCAAGTCGGGCAGGCGCCAGGCGGGGCTGTGCGCCGCCGCCAACAGCTGGCGCTGCAGGTTGAACAGGCGGGACTGCCACTCCCCGGCCTGCCCCACCACGTAGGCGCGCCCGTCGATCACCTGAAGAAGTCAGCCAGGCAGCAGTCAATCGTTGTTTTTTGCCAATGCATTCACCTAGCCGTTGCAAAGCAAAGCAGCAACAATAGCAGCAGCAGGAGGCGCAGCGGTGGCTGCCTGCGCGTGTCAGGACGACAGAAGCACGTCCAAGTTCCAGCCACAGCGCCTGCGGGCCCAACCACACCAGGGATGCGCATGGTGTGCGCTTTGCTGAGCAGCAACCTGGTCAGCGGAAAAGCAGCACGTCATGCAACGGCAGCATCGCAAGCACGGCGTGCTGCAGCTGCCCCCAAGACATGCTGGCCAAGTGTAACTAACAGCAGTGCAAGCAGCGACATCCTCGAGGAACCAAGAGCCAGCAGTGCCAGCAGCAGCTGCCAGAACCTTGATTTAACAACCAGCAGCTGCAGCAATGGCGCCCCCCCCCACCTGCAGCCTGAACCCCATGTTGCGGCTGCTGCAGTACGCCTGCTCCACCATCTTCAGGGAGATGCCGCCCTTCTCTGCTGGGCAGCGAGGGGCACAGGCAGGCCGTGCAGGCTGTGCAAAGATGCGCAGAGCAGAGAGCAGTGCGGCGTGAGCAGTTGAGCAGCTCCAGGAGCTGCTTAAGCTGCAAAGTATGTGTTACAGCTTGCTAGCACCGCACTGCCGTGTCGTATCAGGCGGACGGAGCCCAGACCTCAGACGCTCCCCCCGCTCACCTGTACCCCTCCCCCGCCCCCGCCTCCTCCGCCTCCATCTGAGCCGCCATTGCGTCTTCGTCCGTCAGCAAGCTGCCACCGCTGCCGCCTCTTCTGCAGGCACCTTCGGCAGCTCCGATCATCGCCCTCAAACTCGCCTGCAGAGAGCCAAGTAAGGCAAGGGGGGCGGCCAGGTGGGTGCTCAAGCAAGCCAGGGAGACAATAGCAAACACAGCGCAGCATAGGCACCGGCTGTGCTACATGTATGTTGGCATCAACCAGGCACTCCTGCACCCCTCTCTCTCCACCAACAGCCCCCGGTGAAAGCCACCCACCAACGGGCTTGAAGCGAAGGCCGTTGGAGCAGAAGCGCTGCGGCTGCACCTCGCCATGCAGCATCACAGAAGGCGCCTTGGCGTGGGCGGGGCAGACCTGCTGCTGCCGATGGTAGGCTGCAGGCAGGCGGCGCCCAGGGGATTGCGTGGGCCAGTCGATCGAATCAATCAGTGGTCACGGGTGAGGAGGCAGCCCAGATGGAGCGGCAACATCTTGAACAGGTGCAACTTCAACAAATGCAGATTGAACAGGGCAGCCAGCCGGCCAGCCAGCCAGCCAGCCAGTCAACCGTGAAAACATGTAGCTGAATCCCCTTTTCAGGCACGTGAAAAGCTGTAACGACTGGACTAGACTAGGCTAGCCGGCCAGCCGGGCCACCGACGACCACCCCACCACGAGGCCGGCAGGGCGCCCCCTCTTTTCACATGCCATCCCATCACAGCCCACCTCACCCACCCACCTGGCGTGGCCGGCAGCGGGTTCACGCAGCCTGGGACCTGCAGTGCACACACAGGGGTGGGCGGGAGCGTCACGAGGAACAATGGACGCATCCCTCGCGCCAGGCTGGCAGTGCACCACGCTTGTGGCGCCCCAGTGCACTGCATGGATTCCCTAATGCCGCTGGTCCACCTGAGCGGTGCTGCCCCATGAGCCCTCCAGCACACTCACCCATTGCCTCCCTCCAGCACACGCACCTGGCACTTCAAGCTGGTGTCGGCAGCGATCCGCTCCCGCCGCCGCCGCGAGTTGTCTGCATAAGGCTTGCGGTCTGCTGCTGCTTTCGCTGCTGCTGCCGCCAAGCCTGCCCCCCCATCCTCCTCCTCCTCCTCCGCTGCTGCTGCTGCTGCTGCCGCCCGGCCTTGCCCGGCTGCCTCGGCACCCGCAGCAGGCCCCCCCTGGGGCCCCAGGGGCTGCCTCGGCACCCGCAGCAGGCCCTCCAGGGGCCCCAGGGGCTGCTGCTGCTGCTGCTGGTCCTGGTGTGGCGGGGCGGGGATGGCGAGCTGGGGCATGGCGGGCAAGGCCACGGCACCGAAGAGCTGCGGGTTGGGTGCTGCCGCCGCCGCTGCTGCCGCTGCTGCTGCCGCCCCGCCTTGCCCGGCTGCCTCGGCACCCGCAGCAGGGCCCCCCTGGGGCCCCAGGGGCTGCTGCAGCTGCTGTTGCTGCTGCTGCTGCCGAGGCTGCCACTGTCTCCGCCTCTGCTGCCGCTGCTGCTTTTGCTGCTGTCGCTGCAATTTCTCTGCCTCCGCCTCCCTCAGCCGCGCAAACCAGGATTGCTGCTGCTGCGACGCCTCGGTGTCCTACAGGTAGGAGGCAGAGGGGGGCGACAGCTGGCTCTGACAAAGTGCACATTTGACAGTTCGTCGACTGTGGCATGCGTCAAAACATGACCCTCCCTGTATAACGCTGCAGTCAAGCCGGCACCTCTCCCTTGCCTACCGGTGTCCAACGCTGCCAGTCGTCTGCCTGCTGCCGCTCCTGCATATCCGCCAATCCATCCACGTCAGGCACCCAGGGACTGAGCTCGGCTGCTGGCACCGCTGGCAACGCTGCTGCCACCGTGTCATGGGGAATAGGTTGGGCCTGCTGCTGCTGCTGCTGCTGCTGCTGCTGCTGCTGCTGCTGCGCTGGCTGCTGCGCTGGCTGCTGCTGCTGCTGCTGCTGCTGCTGCGCTGGCTGCTGCGCTGGCTGTTGCTGCTGCTGCAGCTGCGCTGGCTGCTGCTGCTGCTGTTGCTGCTGCTGCTGCTGCAGCTGCTGCTGCGCCGGCTGCTGCTCCTGCTGCTGCTGCTGCTGCTGCCGCAGTGCCTCGGCACGCTCCCATGCCCGTGAGGCACGCGTGGATGCTGCAAACCCAGGTAGCCAAGAAGGCAGGAGAAGGACATTGGTGAGGTAGGGACTGGTCAAAGAAAGGGTCAAGCCAGAGCGGGATATGCACACCAGCCAGCACCAACACGCTTGTATGTGCCGGGACCCACGACGAAGACGCGAATCCCGCATGCAATTCTTTAAAATTGAGCTGCTGTCCTTGCTGCCCGTTGCTGCCCAGACGTGCCTTTGCCAGCACCAGTGACCCTCTCCCTCACCAACATACCCGCTGACAGCATCGTCGCCTGCAGGCGGCCACCAGCATCGCCCATGAAGTCGCTGAAGGAGATGACAGCGGCTCCGCATGGCACTTGACCCATCCGCACAAGGCCGTCACCATTCTTGGCGTCCGCCGACAGGGGCGGGCAGAGCCCCAGCTCCAGCAGCGCTTTTACCAGCAGGTAGATGGCCACCAGAATGTGGTCCAGGCGGTAGGGGGCCGAGGCAAACTCCGCCCAGCCCTGGTTGCCCCGGGCGACACGCGCCACCTCACCGCCCAGCCCGCAGCCCTGCATCGGCGAAGAAGCAGTGGGGTGGGGTGGGGTGGGGCGGGGTGGGGATTTGAGGAGTGAGGATTCAATACATGTTGGATGGCCGGTCCACGTTTGGCCAAGGACCACCCACACAAACAAAGTCATTTTCTCAAACACACAACTGCTCCCCACCACACACTGGCCCGGTCCACTTGCAACCTTCCCCATCCATGCAGCACAGGAACAGCATCAGCGGCCAGCACCAAAGCCCCCTTCCCGCCGGTGAAGCGTCGGCACCCGCACACCAATGCCCACCTTTGTAGCAGCTTCCAGGTTCTTCAACGCATCGATGCCCATATACTTGGTGTCGCCCCGCTCTGGGTGAAAAGTGCACACGACCAAGATGTGGCCGGGGGGCAGGTCGGCACGGCGCAGCGGGTTGCCAGCAGCCATGGGCCGCGCCTCCCATGTCACCTGGGCACCTGGAAAGCGGCAGAGGGGAGAGGCGGGTGGTAGAAGGCAGTGAGTATGTAGTTGTGCAGGTGGCAGAAACACAGGGAAACACAGGGAATGAAACTCGCCGTCGCCGGCCTGCATGCATCCCCCATGTGCAGGCGGGCAACTGGGCAGGGGTAGATGGGAATGCATTGACTTGACTTGACTTGACTTGACTTGACTTGACTTGACTTGACTTGACTTGACTTGACTTGACTTGACTTGACTTGACTTGACTTGACTTGACNCTTGACTTGACTTGACTTGACTTGACTTGACTTGACTTGACTTGACTTGACTTGACTTGACTTGACTTGACTTGACTTGACTTGACTTGACTTGAGCGCCTTTGAATGCTTGTCACATCCACAGGCAGGGACCCACGACATGCGTACCTGGCGTGGCGTATCGTGTCGCCTCGCCAATAGCCACCACCGCTGTGGCCACCTTGTAAATCCAGTGGAGTATGATAAACCAAGCATCCTCCACAGCCGAAAAGCCCTGCGGGGTGGGCATGTGTTTGAAAATGGACAAGTGAAAATAAATAAAGTGCCTGATACATATTGCCCTTCCCATGCTCCAAGCATGTGCACAGAGGGGGCGCAAGCAGGCGCAGGCAGGCGCAGGCAGGCGCAGGCAGGTATAGGCAGGCAGGTAGGCAGGCAGGCAGGCACAGGCAGGCAGGCAGGCAGGCACAGGCAGGCATATTGTCAGCTGCAAGCAACCGTCTGCTCTGCTCTGCTCACACACGCACCCGGGCTAGCGCTGGGCGCATAACATGGTGGGTTGGCTTGCCCGGCACGTGGTCCCGTCCGCCCACGCCGGTGGGCTGGGGCCGTGGCGCTAGATCCAAAATCAGAGGCATCGTCAGCGCCAGGTTAAGAATCATGTGCATGAGAAAGAGGATCGAGCCCATGGCATCTGCATCATCAGGCGTGGGGGGGGAAGCGTCCCCCTCCTTGGAAGGGTAGCTGCCCACAATGACCGGCACGGCTTGGTCACGCTCCTTGGCGTTGGAAAAGGACACGTGTGTGTAGTCCAGGCGGGTGGGGCCGCGGTTGGCGTGCTGCGACAGGTGGCAGGAGGCGGGAGGGAGCGCTCAACTGGGTAACTGGACCAGCCTCGCTGATCGGGGGGGAAGAGTTGGCTGATATGACAAGCCAGGTGGGTGGGAGCCAACTTTTGACATCAGCCTGGGTGAACGAGCAAGCTGGGTGCTGGCTGGTGCTGCCTGCCCTTACGCCCGGCTGTTGTTCCCCTCATCATGGAAAAGGCAAATGCACACCGGAGCTGCCAATGGCATCCTAACTCTGCGCCCCAATCACCTGGCACTCATCGAGAGAGAGCTCCAGCCGCTCGCCCAGGATTGATGTAAATGCATCCGCTGCCGCAGTCAGCATATCTCGATGGCTGCCGCCCCCGCGCTGCTTCATCTCTGCTGCTGCAATGCCTGCTGCGACTAGTGCCACGCCGAGTGCTGGCAGGCTGCCCTCCCCACTCGCCTTTTCCAGCGCCGCCTCATACTTCCCCTCATACTCCTGCGCCATGTAGCCTGTCTGCAAGCTCAGCAGCTTGAGGGAGGCGAGCACCCCCGCCTTGTCTGAGGCCAGCCACTCCTCCTCCGGCACCTGCTGGCACATTTTCCGGAGCTCGTCGATAGCCACACCCACGGCGAGGCCAGGTGCACCGCGCCAAGCGAGGGCGGACAGCCTGTCCGTCACCAGCTGCCAGGCCGCTGCACGTGCGCTGGCATGGGCTGCACTCCAGGCAATATAGTCTATCGCCCAGTCGCCCTCCCCGGTGATGCCGCCCCCGGGGATGGGGATGTCGGGCTGGGGCCCGCACTCGGCAGCAGCTATCAGCTCTGACACCCACCGCATGACGTCTGGCAGCGCCGCCATTTTCTGATGGCACACGAGCGTGATGAACCAACCAGGGTTTAGAGGCGGCACATATGCCAGCGCTGCCGCCTGTGCTAGAGCCCAGGAGGCGTACCACTGCCAAATGGGGCCTAGAAGCGGGTGGGTGCCAACCAGTAAGCACATGGCGGGGTACAAGCCCCTGCCTGCTGAACCGGTGCCGGCGCCGCCGCCGTCTCTGTGGTGCCGCCGCCGGCGGCTGCAACGTGCCCGTCAGCAGCCCGCTAGCTCCGCTTGCGCCGCTGCCCAGTCGAGCATTTCCTGGGGTTGGTCCGACCGAGGCTGCGGAAAGACAAAAGTGTCCACAGGAGCTGGCCCGCCGACTTCTCCGAGGGCTCTGGTCAACCTCGGTCTTCGGCCTGCGGACTGCCTGCCAAATGCTATACGGCACTCTCTGGAAGAGAAATTGGAATCAAAGGACACCCCGTGTTGTTGAAGTCTAGCAAACGCCGAAACAGGTATCGTACGTCGATTTTGGCTTCGCTGGCAGCGCGCCAAATTTTACGTTCGACCCTCCGCTCGCTGCAACCACGCCCTTGCACCCTTCCGCGGCGCTACATCAATATCACAATAGTTACTGAAAGCAGTTTGGAGCCCGGGAGAGCGCAAATAGAGCCGGGTTCGCGAAAAGCAGTGTTGGACCTCGCCTCGCGCTGCACTCTAGTCCTTCCAATCTACCCTAAACGTCCTTTGGTAGCATGTTTGTAGCATGTTTGTAGCTGCTCGAGGGCCTGCCATAGCGGCGGCGAACTTAGGTCGGGGCCTGGCGAAGGCAGGCGAGGTGCTACCGCCGCCCCGCCTGTCGCCAGCGCTCACCCCCGGGGCCTCTGCGGGACGAATGCCCTGAGTTTGAAGCAACGTGCACGGCCATCTTCCACTGATCACATTAGAGGCGGTGTAGCAACTACACTAGCAACATATTATGCCTTCTCCTGTTAAACTCGTGCGCTGCACCAAGTGCCCGCTGCTCCTAGCATGCCCCGTGGCACACAAACTGCCAGACCCGGTGGAGCACCCAATTAACCCCAAGGTTTTGATCATCTCTACAAGATGAATCCACAGGTGTTACATACAGTGACATATCTGTTGAGGGCATTAATCAACGCTAACAAGCATGTCAGTCTTATGCTGAAGAGCGCCACGTCAGCTGCCCGCTCAACTTCCTGCTTGTTCACTCCCGCGCCTTCTTCGCCCCACCCCGGCTCGACTCGATTTTTCCTCAGGTGACGCACTCCAACCCCTCTCCAAGGCTCTCCCCTTCTTCAGCCTGTCGCCACCCCGCTACCCTTGTACGCCACACCATGGCCAGCGTGCTCCGCATCAGCCACGGCTCGGAGCACCTGTTTCCCCTCATCTATGCCGTCATCCTTCCCTGGCTCCTCCTGGCCCTGGCGCCCGGCTGGCGAGGCACAATGCCCATCGTTACGACCACCGCCATGGCGCTGAGCGCGCTGTACTGCGTCACCATGTTTGAAACCATGGCAGGCAAGCCGGGGCGAGAGAGAGGCGGAACGTCCAAGGCACTGCCTGTCGCCAATGCTGCCGCAGCCACTGCAAGCCGCTGCCGCCTGCAGGCTGCCTACCACGCAACTCCAGTGTCCCCCGTCTTGCTGATTGGTTTCTGACCCAACCTTTTGCAAGCGTGCAGACATGGGGGACGTGCCCATGTCCCAGATGTTCACTTTTGAGGGGGTGCACCGGCTGCTGGCCGACAGGCGCGTGGTGTTCGAGGCCTGGTGAGCCTGGATGGGGGCAGACCTTCCTGCCCGCTGCTCAAGCAGCTGCGCACTTCAATCGCTTGCACAAACTGCTGCCAGTGGCAGACAAGTGTGTGCTGTTTGAGGCCTGGTCAGCTCCCGGCCAGGACATACACTGGCACCTTCGCCGTCATCCTGCTGCTGTGCTGTACTGCATTGCAGGTAGTAGCTACAATGCAGTATCGACAGGCCCGCCTATATGCACACACCCTTTGAGCGTCTTCCTGTCAGCTGCACACCCCTTCTTGCTCAAAATCCTCATTGCATAAGACCGTTGTCCCATGTGACCGTTGCTGGCTCCCCGCTGGACTTGACATGTTATTGATTGATAAAGTCCCTGCGTGCTTTGTGTGTGCAGGGTCCACTACGCCATCTTTGATCTGTGGATGGGCCGCTGGGAGGTGTCGGATGCCCGCAGCCGCGGGGTGCCACAGGTGCGCCTGGGCGGCAAGAGGTTGAAGCCTGCCAGGATGACTTTAGGTTTGAGGCTCCCCAAACGTGAGGATTGTCAGCCTTTCAGGAGTTGGCCAGCCTCCGGCTGTTCGGGCGCTGCTGAGCTGGCGCCTGTGCTCGCCCTGCTCACCTGCACCGTGACGGGTGGGCTGCATGCACACTCATTGCCATGTCTGAACACCTTCTTCAGGCCTGATTGCCTGTGCGATAAGTTCTTATAGCCAAGTGCTTTTCGCCCAGACTTATAAGCCCAGTGCGCTAAGTTTCTAGCGTGCTTCAAACCGCCCCACCTGCACTGCACTTTCTGCCTGTCTGCGATTGACAGATCTGCACTTCAATGCGCGTCCCCCTTGCAGGTGCTCATGCTGCCCTGCCTGTTCCTCACCCTCATGTTTGGCCCAGCCGGCTTCCTGCTCTACACGGCCCTCATCCGCCCCTGGTTCAAGGCCGGCCGGGCGGCCAGCGAGGGCGTTGCCAAGGAGGAATGAGGGCTGTGGGACAGCGCGGCGGATCCATGAGTGGCTTAAGGCGTGCTTTTTGGCGCCAAGCCCACGGTTCACAACCCACAGCCCAGTGGTGCTCACGACCCACGGCGCAGTGGCAGTGGGTGCTCATCTGGCGGCGCTGCCTAGCACAGGCACATCAGGGGCGGAGCAGGTGCCGCCACAGCCACGGGAGCGGCAGGCGGAGCTTCGGGCTTGCTTGCCAATGCTTGCCAAGGCGCCTGCACTGTCCCCAGTCTGCTGTTGATGACATGACATGACATGCCATGCCGTGTAGTGGGCGGCAGGGAGAGTTGAAGCACGCAACCAGGGCAGTGCAGGGGAAGGAGCAGCGGGAGGAGCAAATCTGAGCGGGGAGAGCGAAGCGGGAGGCAGCGGAGCAGAGCGGGAGGAGGGGAGCAGCTGTGGCACATGCGTGGGGGCACAGTGCATTCCAGAGGGTTAGGGTAGTACACAGGCGCAGGTGCACGGGGGGGGAGCGGTACAGAGCAAGCTAAGCTGATGGGGGTGGGTGGGGAAGGAGCGCAGCACAGAAGCAGGAAAAGGAGGCGGGCGGGCACCTGCCCATGGTGGTGCAAAAGGGTCGGCCGCTGCGCCGATTGCTGCCGATCACCAAGGCTGCCGGTCACCAAGGCTGCCAATCACTGCCGGTCACTGAACTGCTAGAGCTTCTGAGCTGCCGCAGGTGAGTGTCCCACAGGGCCGCCTGTTGCAGGCCGCGTGATGCAGGCCGGCCCCTTGTTGGGCGCTGCCATTCACTGAGGCTTGGCGCTGTAGTAGGGTGCCCTCCCCACCTTGACCCCGTGCTGCAGGGAGGGGGCGGGGTGAGGGGACAGCATTTGAGAGCCAGCAGGCCAGTGGTAGTCTGGGATTGCAGCCCGCCTGCAGCGGAGCGCCCCCAGCCTGCCCTCACCCTGCACTCAGGGGCTCATCCCAAGTGGTGCAAGTGCACAGTGGCACGCCTCGCGTCTTTTCAGTGCAGAGCAAGCGCACACTAGCGCACACTCGCCCACCTTCCCCCAATCCACCCCACCCCTCTCACCTGCCTCAGCAAAGCGCCACAGCAAGTGCATCACAGCAAGCGCACACTTGCACCCGCCCTCCCCTTCTCACCTCATTTCCCGTGACCCCCCTCCCTTC
>JTEE01000329.1:331398-343729 GCA_002896455.3 Chlorella sp. ArM0029B | reverse complement strand
CACCTCCTCCAGTGCCTTGACCAGGTCCTCCGCAGTCAGCAGCTCCCGCCGGTCCTTGGGGTCGTACCCAGCCTCCTTCAGTTTCACAGGGGGAGCCATCTGGCGCAGCTTGTGCACGCTGTGGGCCTCCTCCAACACCTGCGAGGAGGGTGGGGTGGGGCTTCTCTGTTGGTCATCTGTTGGTCAAAACAAGAACAGGTGACGACTGTGAAAGGATCGGGCGCAGCTTGTGCACGCTGCGGGCCTCCTCCAACACCTGCAAGGTAAGGTGTGGGGGCACCAAAACTAGAACTTTTGACAAACATGTTTTTTTTGTCAAATGTTTTTTTTAACTAGAACTTTTGACAAACATTTTTTTTTTTTTTTTTTTTTGTCAAAAATAATCGTCAGAGGGACGTCTCTTGGTTTGGGTGGGTCTGGAAAGAAGGAACAAGGAGTGCCTGCCCACGATGTGGCGCACCTGCTGATCCGTGTGAGCTGCCTGCAGCACCTGCACGAGGTGGCTGGGTGCATGCACTGGTGGGGAGGGAGGCAAACACCCTCCCCTAAAACCGAATGCAACAGACACAATCCGCACAATGGAGGCATGTTGAACGCAGCTGGGGCCGGCCCGGGGCTGGCCAGGAGGGCCACCGTGCAAGCATGTGCACTTCGCTGCACCCAAGTGCGCTTGTGCAGATGCAACGCTTTGTGTGCGTACACGTGTGTGCAGTCAACGCACTGGCACTCAGTAGTGCATTTGGGCAGTACAACGCCAGCTGTTGTTGTTTGTGTGGGCAGTACACCCCCAGGACTTGGTTGATTCAGAACCCACCTGGGCCAGGAAGCGTTGGGCGGCAATGGAGATGAGGCGCACCCTGCAGGCACCCACGAGAGGCAGCTACGTTGATTACACGTGTCTGAATGCAGGTCAAGCAGGGGCAGCAAGCAGAACCGCAGCTGGATGGCAGGGAGGGCACGGAGCGAGACTGCCCGCCTCCCGCCCTGCGGCGCAATGGGCGGCGCACTGCCTGATGCAGGTCAAGCAGGGGCAGCAAGGAGAACGGCAGTTGGATGGCAGGGAAGGCACGGAGCGAGACTGCCCGCCTCCCGCCCGGCGGCGCACTGGGCGGCGCACTCACGTCCGCACGTCCTTGCAGTCGTAGCCGCTCTGCCGCAGGGCGTGCTGCGTCACCTCATCGGGCACCTGCAGCAGAAGGCAGAAGTTCAGGGGTTTGTGCTGTGGCCAGCGCCACAGCAGCAAGGGACGCTGCGCTGCCGCCGCTGCCGCCGCCGCTGCCTGGCAGGACGGTGCACTCACTGCGGGTGCATAGTCCTCCAGCTCGTCCAACAGCTCCTTCAGCCCCGTCGGCAGCGACTGCGCCATCTCCCCACGCTGCTAGGGGCGCGGGGAGCGCCAGGGGCTGCCAAACGCAAAGTGCAAGAACTTGAGAGGGGCTATGCAGGTCAAGGTGCGAGTGTGGTGGTCTCAGGAGGGAGATGGTTGCATCAGAATGGCGATCGGACTGCGAGACGCGAAAGAAACGGCCAGGTTTCTTTTGGTGCCAGCAGTTCTTCGCTTTCTGTCGCCCTTGCTCCGCCTACTGCCATCCAATTACGCCCCTCGCTCGATTGCCGTTTGTTCAGGACCCACACCGTGCATGTTGTCTGCACCCCTGCTCTTCTCCCGCTGCACCCCAACAAGCTCAGCGTCGGTGCGCCGTGTGTCCATCTCTTTCGCTGCATTGAACGAGGCAGCCCCAAAGGCAGCTGCTCTAGTAACAGCGCCACACGCACCTTGCGCAGCAGCGGCGGCAGCGGCGGCGCCAGCTTCGGTGCACCCGACACCGATTTCAGGAGCAGCGACAGCCATGACAGTGGAGTCTCGGGCAGCAGCGGCCTCACCTGCCAGCAGTGCAGCCCCGATTGGGGATCGCAAGCTGAGGATCCTATGCTTGCATGGGCACCTGCAGAATGCCGAGGTGAGGCGGCGCCGAGGCTGCGCCCCGTACATCACGGACTGGGTGCTGCTCTGTTTGAGCAGTCTGCCTTGCAAACGGCCCCCCGGCCTCGCGCAGCCCCTCTTCCCCGCCTGCGATGCATCCCTCCACCCACCAGTGCTCACCCATCATCTGGACTCCACCCTCCCGCCACCCTCACCCCCTGGTCCATCTTCTTGTGCCCTCCCCACTCCAGATCTTCCGCTCTCGCATCGGCAGCCTGCGCAAGGCGCTCAAGTCGAGAGCCGAGTTCTTCTTTGTGGACGCGCCGTTTGTCGTGCAGCCCGACGCAGGGGAAGCGGCAGCGGTGGCGGAGGGCGGCGGTGATACCGGCAGCCAAGGGCGCTCTTGGTGGTGAGGCCGGCAGCACGGTCGCAGCATGCATTACGTGACGTTATGACGTATGAGCAACCTTTCCATACGTGCAAACTGCTGCCTTCTTCACGCACGGAAAGGCAATTTGTGCGCCCTCCCAGACTCCAATGTGCATGCCAGTGCACTCGCAGAGCCCAGCCCAGAGCAGCCTCCCTCCATCCATCCCTCCGCAGGCAGTGGAGTGATGTGGAGGCAGGCACCCGCCCCTCCCGTGCCGCCCACTACACCGGGTGGGACGGCTCGCAGGCGGCCATCGCGGCAGCGCTGGAGCAGCACGCCCCCATCGACGGGCTCCTGGGGTTCAGCCAGGGCGCCACTGCCGCCGCACTCTTCCTTGCGCACGCACGGCCCGGGGGCCAGCAGCAGGAGCAGCCATTGCAGCAGCCATTGCAGCCGCCGCCGCCGGCATCGCAAGCATTGCAGTGGGAGCAGCAGCAGCAGGCATTACAGCAGGAGGGGAGCCAGGAGCCGTTGCAGCAGGAGCAGGCATTACCGGCATCGCAGGGATTGCAGCAGGAGGAGGAGGAGCAGGCGGCAGGGGTTGGGATCCTCACCTCCACCACCTCTGACCCTGCTGCCCAGCTGCGGTTTGCAGTCATCATAGCGGGATTCCTGCCCAGGGATGCCTCGTATGCGGCAGCCCTGCAGGCAGGCTCTCCCGCCCTGCCCAGCCTCCACGTCTGTGGCGCCGCCGACCAGCTGGTCCCCGAGGAGCGCAGCGCCGCGCTGTGGTCCTGCTTTGCCCCCGCCAGCGTGCTGCGGTACCATCACCCCGGGGCACACATGGTGAGGGGAGGCGGGTGGGGGATCCCTAGGCAGCGGTGGTGAGCCTTGCTGGTGGGAATGGGGATGTTGGAGGGGCGGCCCTGTCAGTGGTGTGGGCTGCAGTGCAAGCAAGCGGTTGGCATTGCAGTGTGCTGGGTGCTGTAAGGCGCATGCCTTGCTGCGCTGGCTGCGAGTGATTTATGGGGCGGCCGTGAGCCCTGCGGCAGTCGGGCGCTGCGGCATCTTGCCTGTGTGTTGAGAGTCATGGCTTGGCTTGGCTTGGCTTGGCTTGGCTTGGCTTGGCTTGGCTTGGCTTGGCTTGGCTTGGCTTGGCTTGGCTTGGCTTGGCTTGGCTTGCTGTTGAGCTCTGCACCTTGCCCGCATTCACATGTGCCTGCTTTCCACTCTGCTCTGCTTTGCTCCGCCCCCTCGTCCCCGCAGGTGCCCACTTGCAGCGGCGAGTTCAAGGCAGCCTTGGTGTCTCTGTTGGATGACGCGAAGGCCGGCCGGCTGCATCAAGAGCAGCAGCAGCAGCAGCACGAGCGACGGAAAGGAGCACAGCATGCAGCAGCAGCGGCTGGAGTGGAGGAGGCAGCGGCTGCCGTTGGCACGATGTCCTGCAGCTGAGGGCTGGCAGCTAGCATGCATTCCATGCTGGCTGACGCACCAGTTGTGAAACAAGCAAATGCAGTGGGTGAGGGGCTGAGCGGGTATTGGCTGAGCGGGGCTGAGCGGGTATGGGGGGGTATTCCAGGTGTACTGATGCCCGGCTGGCGGCACATCTGATGGTCCCAAAAGGCCGACTTCCAGCCACTCATTTGTGGAAACACTGTGGACGCGTCAGTCGGCTTGACTTGCAGTGGCTCCAGCAACGCGCAGCTCGTCCACAGCCGCAGCGCAGCAAACAGCGACAACCACAAACTCTGGCTCGGCTTCCTGTGTCCCGTTTCACGAGTGTCAGCGTTTGCGAAATAATGACAGGAATGCCCACTGCATACGCCGACAACGCAGAGGACCGCCTGCTGGTGAGCCCTCCCCACTGCTATGTCTCAGAGGCTCTGGGCGTGCATAGTCAGCGTTTTCCATTGGGGAAATGACCTTCAGGCTGCACACGAGCTCTGCAAACGGTCAGGAGATGCTCTGCGCCCGCGTTTGAAGCCGTGCGGCCATACAGCGGCAAGCTGACGGCCATACAGCGGCAAGCTGACAGTTTTCGACCTGTCGGCACCATGCATATGCAGCGAGCCGTTGCACGAGCGGCAGTGGAGGGCGAGCAGGCGCCAGAGGTGGCGGCGTCTGCTGGCGGCAGCGCTGGCGCCGCCGATGGCAGGGCAGGGCACGACGCCCTGGCCGACATGATAGCCGACATCATAGCTGGCGAGCCGCGCACGCGCCTGTCCGCGGCTGCTGGGTCACGCCCCACAGCGAGCATCGCAGCATCGGCGCTGGCGCAGCGCCGCGCCGAGCTGCTGCGCCATCAGCAGGGGCAGCCGTGGGGGCTTGAGGATCGGCAGCAGGCCGCGCCGCCCTGCCCCCCGCACCGCATCCCCCCCACCCAGCTTCCCGCCTTCCCCCGGCCCCGCTCCTGCGCCTTCCTGCGCCCCGGGCAGGCCTTTGAGGGGCGGCAGCGCGTCCACCACCACCACCACCACGGCCAATCCGCCCCGGCCAAGCAGGAGCACTGGGAGTGCAAGGCCCAGATCCAACGGTACGACCCGCCCAGCGGCTACATTGCGGGCACCATGGAGGCGGCCAACGTGCCCGACGCCATGGCGCCGGTGCGCACCTTTTTCGATGGTGAAATCATCGACAACGTCAACCACTCGTTCTACACCGCCGACTGGGACGCCTGTTCGGGTGAATCCGCATTTCATCCACTTGTGAATCGTGCATATCATCCACTTGTGAATCGTGCATTTCGACCGCTTGTGAATCGTGCATGCGCTGCAGCAACACACACGCGTGCCGCAGATGCATGACGCCAGCACGTCGGGAAGCAGATGTTGGGGTTGTTTGTTCTGAAGGGGGAGAGGCACAGAGGGTATGAAGAAGAAGAAGGGAAGAGTGTGTGCGCGGGTGGGTCTTGCACGCACGGTCTGCTTGCTGCCCTGTAGTTGTGCTGGCAGGATGTGGGGCCTCCTCCCTGTGCTGCGTTCATGGCGCAGCAGGGCGGGTAGCGGGGACAGGGGGCTGTTTGTTGTTTTCTGCTGTGTTCAACCAGCCACTGTGTGATAAGCTGTGTGCAGGCGGGCTAGGCTGCGCACGTCTGCCTGCGCCCTCCATGCTTTCGAGTGCCACCGCAGTGCCCACATCCGTGCACCCACCCCCTCCTGCCCCAACCTGCTCTGCCCACCTGCCTGCCTCTTCAGACACCGACTTCCTGCACTGGCTCAAGTTTGAGCCGTTCCGGGAGATCCACGCAGAGGTGGTCAAGCACGGAGGGCGCTGCCCTTTGAGTTTTTTGTAGTTCTTTTTTGGAAGGGCTCTTTTGCCCCTGTGAGTGCCGCTGGGAGGGGACGGGGTGGTGAGGCGTGCAGGGCGCTTCCCCTCCTGTTGAGCGCAGCCCGGACATGTGCTTGCGGGCATGGGGCTGGGGGCGGGGCGGGCCCAGTGAGCAGGCTAGATTTCAGCATGCGCGCTGCTGCCCCTGGCAGTGTTGTGGAGCAGGCAGGGCTTGACGTGGGCAGCACGCTTGCATGCGCACCTGTCCCCCCGCCTGAACTACAACCTAGGTCGAGACTCAAGTTGTTATTTTTACAGACCTCTGAGCACCCCCTGCACACCCTCCCTGTGCCGTTGTTGTCCCCTGCAGGTAGGGTTTAGGGTAGTAGGGTTTAGGGTTAGGGTAGTAGGGTTTTAGGGTAGGGTAACCCTAACCCTAAAAACCCTAAACCCTAAACCCATAAACCCTATACCAAAAACCCTAATGCTATAATCGTTTCTAAGAATCTAAGAATGAACTTGTCATTTTTCCAGACCTCTGAGCACCCCCTGGACACTCTCCCCGTGCCGTTGTCGCCCCCTGCAGCCCTGGCCTCCCACAGCCACGTGTACATGCGGTGGAAGGAGCAGTTCTTCCTGACCGGCTCCGAGTGCCGCCTCACCATTGCGGGCTTCTACTACCTGGCTTGCAACCGGTGAGGAAGAACTGCTCCTTATTGAGGGCAGGCAGGGGTGGGGAGGGGGATGCAATGGTACAGGGCAGGCAGGGGGGTGTGAAGGAGGCAGGGAGTCGAACAACGTTAGAACGGCAGCAAATGGTGAGGGCAGGGCAGGCAGGGGTTGAATGTAAAGACAGTGGACAGGATGCTGAGCTCTGTTCCGCCCCTCTGCCCGTCCCCCCTTGTGTTGACTGACTGCAGCATCACGGGCCAGGTGCTGGGCTACTATTTCGACCCCTCCTCTCCTGCCCCGCTTCCCCCCGCACAGGAATTGCACCCTCTCAGAGGGTGTGAACAGCCATAACGACTGGAGTAGACCAGACTAGGCAGGACCGGCACACTGAGCTGCCCTCTGCCCCCTCCCCCTTGTGTCGACTGCAGCATCACGGGCCAGGTGCTGGGCTACTATTTTGATCCCTCCTCTTCCCCCGATCAGAAGCTCGACCTGACGGCGGTGCGCGCCGGACCCGCCGGCTTTGCCTTCCCCCACTACGACATTGCATGAGCCCGCTGCCTGGCTGGCGCTTGTCGCACCCAGCAGGCGTACATGGACGTGTCAAGTTAAGTAAGCAGCTGTCGGCATTTCGGCATTTGGTGTCGGCCGACGGCGTGTGCGTGCCTCTCCTGGCTGCGCCGCCATGCTCCAGCGGCCTTTCACCCTGCTCTAATGAGCTTGGCCGCCGTCGCTGTGAGCGAGCGCGATTCAAGCCCTGGCCGTGCCACCCCGGCAGGATCCCATGCCCACATGCCTGCCTGGGTAGCCGCTTTCCTGAGCGGCCCACACTGCCAAGCCTGCCAGCTCCCGCCTCGCGATTCCCTCCCCTCCCCCTGCCCCGCCGTGCCCCTGCGCCTCTCGTGCACCGGCGCTATTGTTTTCCCTTCTGTGCATTCCAGGACTCTCTGCCCCTCCCCTCTCACAGTTTTTTTCCTACTTGTATGCGGTCGCACTGTTGTTGATCGCCATTCTTCGCCCTGGTCCCATCCTCCCCTCGCGACCCCTGCCTCCTGTGTACCATACCCTCCCCATTTAGCATTTAGCGGTGAGCATCGCACCCTTTCATGCCCTTTTCCCTGGCCTGCTGGAGTGGCACGCTGCCCTTCTGTGGTGGCTCCCTCGCCCGCCTGCCCCCAAGCCAGCACCTGTTCCGCAGGCCCTCCCGCCCTTCCCGTTTCTTTCCCCTCCCGCCCTTCCCGTTTCTTTCCAGCCGTGCTTGCTTTTGGTGCCCTCTTTCACTCCTCCTGGTTCGCAAGTGCACTGCCCTCCCTGCCCGCCGGTTGGCTGGGAAGGCGCACGCTGCCCCTGCTTCCCCCTGCCTGCCCTCCCTCTTCCCTGTCCGCCCTTGCTGCCCCTGCTCCTTACGCTTGGAAGCACTCTGCCTGCCCTTGTAGCTTTGCCGCCCCTGGCCCCACGCGCATTCACCCATTCATTTGCCTCCCCCTACCCAGCCTGTGCCTGTATCTGTCTGTCTTCGTCAACTCCCATGGCCCCCTGCATACACCCCCACATTTCGTTTCAACGACTGCCGTGTTGCCTTGCCTTTGATTTTCCTAGACGCGCCCCCCATTCATGCGCAGCCGGTGCTCTGGCCCCACCGGCTGCTGCCACGCCCCATTGCATTCTGCTCCTCTGTGCACCAATCTTTATTTATCAGACTTAGGGATTTACCCTGCATCTCTAATTGATTGTGTAGCATACCCCGGTTCGATTTCAGGGTGGCTCAGCAGCGGCGGCGGCCAGCTGGGCGGCGACGCAGGCAGCATGAAAGGTGCAACCGAAAACACGCTGCCCTGCATTGCCATCAAAGAAGGGACTGCATCATGGATCAGCAGGAGGGCGGAGGCCCACCAGCCGGGCAAGGCAGGCCGAAGTCTCGACAAGCTTCGGGACAAGGCGGCGCGGTGCTGGCGGTCCGGGCTTTAGAGGGCGTGATCGGCCCGGGCAACGGGCACTCGCATGCGGCCGCAGGGCCGCCAAGCTCCGGAGTTGCCGTTCAGCAGCAGGAGCAAGGCCAGCCCAGCAGCGGCACCGACGGCGGAGTCAGACGGCCGCGGGGCGGTAGGAACTCACAGCAGCACAAGAAGAAGGCAGGGGCCACCGGCGGCGGTGATGGCGGCGCGCCAGGAGCGGCGGCGGCGGCAGCGGCACACGGCCTCACATGGCAGCAGCAGGAGCTGTTGTTGAGGCCCACAGCGGCCCCCTTCCTCCCAGGAGGTCGGGAGCAGCAACAGCAGGACCAGCAGCAACAGAGTGAGGGACCGGGGCGCGACAGCGGCCGCAACAACAGCGGCGGCCGAGGCAGGGGCCGGGGCAGGGGCCGGGGCAGCGCTGGCCCTGGGGCGGGCCCGCCCGCCAGGGCTCCGCTGCCTGCGGGGCAGGCACGTGGTGTGTCAAGGCAGCCGCCGCCGCCGCCCTCGCTGCCACCGCCGCTGCCCCAGCAGCTGCAGCCAGAGGGTGCGCTGCATGGTGAGCCTAGGGCCCCCGCTTCCGCATACCAGCAGCAGCAGCAGCAGCCGTATGGGCAGGACGACGGTCGGCCCGGCTCGCAGTCCCGGCAGCGGCGGCGCGAGCGCCCGCCCCGCACCCTGCCACAGCAGCAGGGGCAGCATCAGGAGGACGGCGGGCGGCACCAGGGCCTGGAGGCAGCTGCCAGTGCGGCTGCCAACCGCGTGCAGCAGCGGCGGCAGCAGCAGCAGGGCGAGGAGGAGGATGGGGAGCAGGCGCAGCAGCCTGAGCAGCAGCAGCAGGCGCAGCAGACGCAGCAGGCGCAGCAGCACCGCCAGCAGGGCAGCTTCACCTCGGGAGCAGGGGCGCAGCAGTACCGCCAGCAGGGCAGCTTCACGTCGGGAGCAGGGGCGCCACCAGCCAAGGGTGGAGCGGTACCGGTGACAGGTGGCCCTCCAGGGGCGGATGCGGGGCCGGGCCCAGAGGAGGCGCAGCCTGAGGCCCCCCACTGCCTGGTGTGCTGCTCCGCCATGGCTGAGGTCGGCTTTGGGGCGTGCAACCACACCGACGTGTGCGGGCAGTGCACGCTGCGCCTGCGCCTGTGCTACGACCGCAGCTCCTGCCCCTTCTGCAACACAGAGCTGCCGGAGGTGAGCTGGCGGGGTGAGGGAGACGTGGGTGCTTGGCAGCTGGGGGGAGAGAGGGAGGGAGGGAGGGGAAACACGTACCCATGGATGAGAGAATTGGGAAGAGGTGTGCTGACAGAAAGGGAGGGGCCGGCCGCTGCTGCTCTGCTGCAGCATTCAGCCCCAACGCTTAGGGCTCACTTGTCCAAGTCGGCAAGCATCTCCCTGCTGCCGTGCTGTGCCCGCCCCTCCTCCCGCCAAGCGCCGTATGCCAACGGCCCGGCCCTGCAAACCGTCATCGCGCCGTGGCGTCCTCCCGACCAAACCTCCCACCGAGCGCCTGCCAGGGTAGCAATCGTTCAGCTCCTCTTCTTCCTCCCACCTCCCCCCACCCCGATGCTCCAGGTCGTCATCGCCCCATGGCGCCCCGACCTGCCCGACTGGGCCGCCTTCCAGGCCCACCCAGAGTGGGTGGCACGCAACGCCAAGTGGGCGCAGGGCAAAATCACGGCAGACAGGTGGGAGGGTGCTGCCGCTGCTGGCGGCGGACAGCCTGGCATGGGGCGGGGCGGGGCTGCTCTGCGGCCTGCCTGGCATGGGGTGTTGTGGGCTGCGGGTGGCCTTGTATTGATTGGGCTCTGCTGGCGTCGGGGAGATGGCCTGGCATGGGGTTGGTGCTGCTGTTGGCAGCCTTGCACGGGACGGTACTTGGGGCGGGCTGTCTTGCATGGGGTGGGGTGGCGGCGGGCAGCCTTGCACAAGACGGTGCTGCTGCTGTGGGCGGCCTTGTATGGGGTGCTGCTGCCAATGGGTGGGTTGGTGGGTGGCATCTCTGATCTCGGGTGTCACGTTAGAACAAGGGGGATGCCGGTTTCTTCTTCTCACGCATGCCACGCCTTCCTTCCTTGGGGCTCCCCCAACAACACACACACACATGGCGCTGCAACAGGCGTCTCAGCAGCCGCCTGCTGCACCACCTGCAGCCCTACTTCGTTTACATCTCACGCATGCCTCTCGTCCTGCTCTCTTTTTCTTCCCCCACACAGGTAGCGCCGCAAGGGGCAGCTCAGCAGCCGCCTGCTGCACCACCTGCAGCCCTACTTCGTTTACATCTCACGCACGCCTCACCTCCTGCTCTCTTTCTCTTCCCACACAGGTGGCGCCGCAAGGGGCGGCTCAGCAGCCGCCTGCTGCACCCCTGCCGCCCTACTTCTCCTACTTCTCACACATGCCTCACCTTCTGCTCTCTTTCTCTTCCCACGCACAGGTGGCGCCGCAACGGGCGTCTGAGCAGCCGCCTGCTGTACGACCTGCAGCGCCGCACCGCCCTGGCCTGCTGTGTGTGCGACCCGGGCGGGGAGTCGCAGTTTGCGCGGCGGGAGCAGCTGCTGAGGCACGTGGAGGAGGCGCACGGGCAGCGGCTCTGCAACCTCTGCCTGCAGGTGTGGCGGGGGGGTGCTGGCAACGGCTGGCCTGCCTGGTGGGCCTGGCTTGGCTGGCTGGCTGGCTGCTTGTGTGCATGCGCATGCGCATGCGGGGTTGTTGGGTGGCTGGCTGTGGGTTGTGCTGAGCGCCGGGCTCTCTGCAGATTACTACTACAAGCGGGTAGTTTACATGCGCGTACCACCCACCATCCAATTCTTGAACACTGACAGCATCTGCGGGAGGGCCGACTGTTCCCCCTGGAGCTGGAGCCGCTGCTCTTCCCTTTTGAGGCATCTCAACTCTGAATCAACCAAAGTAAAGTAGCCAACTTCCAGCACAAGCAAAACTAGCAATACCTTCCTCTGCGCCCCTGCAGGAGGGCCGCCTGTTCCCTCTGGAGTTGGGAGTCGTTCCCGTCTTTTGAGGCGTGCCATATATTAACTGAACTGCGAACTTGTTCATTTGCAGGAGGGCCGCCTGTTCCCCCTGGAGCTGGAGTCGTTCCCCTCGTTTGAGGCGCTGCAGGCGCACACCCAGGCCGCGCACCCGCACTGCGCCTTCTGCCGCCGCACCTTTTACGACGACGACGCGCTGTGGAAGCACATGCACCAGGTGCGATTTTGGGCCCCAGTAAACCCTACCCTAAGTCTCAGGTTGTTCGTTGTGACTATCATGATGGTTTTCAGCGGTACCCTTGTTTGGGGGGAAACTGTACTGCGCGACGTTTCTATGCACCAAGCGGGGTGGTGCTCCTGCCCTCTTTTGCTCCACGTGTGCCGCTGCTGCGTTGTGGTGACTGCTGCTGCTGCTTCCGAGGCACCTGTAAAGTGTGGGTGCTGCGTTGCTCCATCTATCTTTCTGCGGGATGTCGCACCTCTTGTTGCCGCTTGTTTGCAGGCGCAGAGGCTGTCGCCCCTGCTG
This sequence comes from Chlorella sp. ArM0029B, assembly GCA_002896455.3. Lineage (NCBI taxonomy): Eukaryota > Viridiplantae > Chlorophyta > Trebouxiophyceae > Chlorellales > Chlorellaceae > Chlorella > Chlorella sp. ArM0029B. The sequence continues at coordinate 332,034 of JTEE01000329.1, read as the reverse complement.
CAGGAAATTGTTTTGAACACGCTTTGCCTGCTGTCCACCTTGTGTTGTTTGATTGATTCACCTGGTTCTGCTAGAGCACATCAGCTTTGCATCCTCGCCGTGGCACCTGCCCCACCTCTTGCTCATCCCCACCCCCTCACCCCGCCCCCCTCCTCGCAGGCGCACTACTCCTGCCACGTCTGCCCCCCGCCGGTGGCCGCCCACGCCTACTTCAACCGTGCGCCCGACCTGATGCAACACATGAGGCAAGGGGGGTGGGGGGTGGTTTGGAGGGGGACTGCTGTGTACCGTGGAGCAACGTCGCCTGCGGCACCTGGTGCCAGCCAGCTACCTTGCCCCGATCTCCTCCTGCCCCCCTTGCCCATGGCCTGCCTCCCCAGCCAAACGTGCTTCTGCCAGCCAGCCAGCCTGGGTCATGCTTTCTTCCTTTCCCCCCTCCCTCTGTTCTGTGTGCACACCTCCCCTCTGCGTTCTTCTTGGCTCTCCCCTCACCCGCTGCCACGTCCCTCCATTCTCTGTGCACGCCGTCCACGTGTGCAGCCTGCTATGTGCCCTCCTCCTCTGTGCCCCTCACCCCCTCACCCGCACCTTCACCCCCACAAGGTGTGCCCTCTGCTCCACCACCCCCTCACCCCC
>JTEE01000329.1:311978-327536 GCA_002896455.3 Chlorella sp. ArM0029B | reverse complement strand
GGCGGTGGGGCGCGGATGGCGGTGGGGCCTGCGGATGAGTGTGGGTGGGGTGGCAGGTGGTGCATGGATGCGATACTGCCACGGTGCCGCTTGAGCGCGAGAGCGAGAGCATGGGGAAGGTGTGTGGATGGGTGGGTGGGTTCAGCTGTTTTGATCAACACCGGCGCATGTGGGTGCGCGGGTGGGTGGGTGGTAGTGTGATTCCATGTGTGGGGGCATCCACGCTGCGCACACAAAGTTCCTGGCAGGCTGGTGCAAGGCAGGGCATGCTGGGTGCTGACGCCGCATTGGTGTGGCGCCACCTGGCCCAGCTGATCTGCCAGCCCCCACTCGCCGCCATCGCCCCTCACTTCCCCCTCCCCTTGCTTACACGTCTGCATTGCACCTCTGGCTGCCGCAGAGGCGCTGAATGTGCTGGGAGGCGGCATCCGTGGTCTGTTCCGGGTTGACCGCACCTGGCGGCCCAAGACGGCGGTGGCCGCGGTGCCCACCACCAGCGGCCCCGGCAGCAGCCGCGGGTGGACTGCCGGGGAGGCGGGAGGAAGCGGCAGGGATGGCGGGGCGGGGAGCAGCGGCAGCGCCGACACTTCCTGGACCACAGTGGCTGTGGCTCCCCGCAGCAGTGAACAGCGGATGCCTGCGCCGGCGGCGCCTGCGCCATCGGCGGGGGAACAGCAGCAGCTGTCACGCTGGGCGGTGATGACGGGGCGGCGGGCTGCGCCGACGGGCCGCGTCTCGGCAGCCGCGCCCAATGGGGGGGCCAGCAGCAGCATGGGATTCGCCTCCAGGGGGAGCAGGAATGTGCTGGTAGACGCAACTCAAGAGCTGGAGGATGTGCACAGCGATGACGATGGATGACGACGGTCCACCCAGGCCGGGCGGCGCTTCACAGCGCAGCAGGCGCCTGCCCTGATGGTCAACATTCGCTGCCCGCATCGCTTTACATTTCAGTCGGCCTTTCGTAACCTTTCAGTCGGCTACATCTGCAATTGCGCTCAAAGAAGGAGGGGCCGTATCCGAGACGGTCTCGGTTGGCAGAACCGGCCCACACTGGAGCCGGTAGCTCCGCATCGGTCTTTGCCGAGACTTTTGGAACTCCGGGAGGCCCTTCATGTCGTCACACCGTCTTAGCAGCGGTCCGCTGACTCGTAGCAAGACTGCACAACTGTCTGCCAGCAAGCGCTTGGTTCTTCGGCGGCTGACTACCGAGGAGCAGGCAGCCGCGCGCACCCCCGGAGGCAGCCACAGGCAAGAAGGGTGGCGGTGAGGCGGCGGCAGTGCCTGCTGGTCGCCCGCGGCGCGCTGCTCGCCGGCTGCCTGCGCCTTGACTCAATCAATCAATTACATTTCAAGTCCAGGGGGAGCCAGCAAGGTCTCATGGGACAGGGTGGGGGGTGAGTGTATCAGAATGTAGTTTGTAGCAAAGAAAAAGGAAATGTGCGATGCGGGCACTGGCGGGCTGTGCCAGCCAGGCCGTGGGCGTGGAGATGGCGGGTGGGAAGAGGTCTGTGAACTGTGCTTTGGCTGTGCTTGGCTGCGCCTTGTAAGCAACCAAATGGTCCCGCAACCACCCGCCTGCTGCAGGTTGCGCAGCGATGCCGCCTCGCACGCAGCTGCCTTTGACGCAGCACTGGAGGAGGCGGCTGGTAGCGGGCGCTGGCGGCGCTGGCTGCCGCGCTTTCCCACGGTCCGGCCTCGCCTGCCCACGGGACTCATACTGGGCCGACACGGTCGGCTGCTTGTGGCCATTGCCGTTGTGGCACTGCTGCTGCAGCTGACGATGGAGGTGCTGCTGGGACAGCCCGGCCTGATCAGCAGCGCCGCAGCTGCCGCAGCGGCCTGGCACCCGGTTGTGGCATGTGCGCTAAAGCCACGGTGCGCGGTAAGTGCGGTTCTCACCCCACCACGGCGCGCAGCGGCCGCCTCCCAACAGTGGCTGGGTGGCAGGGCACGGCAGGCGGACGCTGCGCTGCGGTCGGCGCTGCAGCCGCTGCGGCCCTGGCTGGCGCAGCAGCAGGAGCTCTTTGCACCGTCTGAAGCAGTGCAACAGAAGCCTGCGGGGGCGCCCACCCCGGCAGCCGTGACAGCGACGATCCACAGCCTGGCAAAGCGGGTGGCGTCTGCCGAGGAGGAGGCTCGGGTGCTGCGCGACCGCCTGGTCGCCAGCAACAGCAGCGCAGCGGCGGCCCAAGATGCGCTGTGTTCCTGCCAGCGCGAGGCTGCACAGACCCGGGCGCAGCTGTCAGAAGAGGCCTCGGCTGCTCGGGCAGCTGCTGAACGGGAGCAGGCCGCCCAAGCTGCCACGCAGGCGGCAACCGAGAGGGCGGAGGCAGTTGAAGATGCCAACTTGCAGCTGCGGCAGGAGCTGGCGGCAGAGGGGCAGCGAGCAGAGCGGCTGGGGGGACAGCTGGCAGAGGAGGCGCAGCTGCGGCAGCGGGCCGTGGCGGCCAGCACGCAGGCGGGTGAGCCGGGCAGGTTGCTGAGGTTGCAAGGCACCGCGGGCATGCAAGTGAGGTGGACGGGACGTTGTGAGGAAGTGATTGGCCTTCCCTCTCGTGGGCGCTGCGTCTCCGTGCATCTCCCTGCCCCTGGCTCCCACCCATGCCCCTGTGCCCCTTCATCTCCCTCCCAACAACCCTCGTGCGTGCAGCCGTGTCCGCCAGCGCCTGCTCCACGAATCTGAGGGCCTGCCAGGCGGCCCAGCACTCCCTGCAGTCCCAGTTGGCCGCCTTGCAGCTGAAGCTGGGCACCCAGCCACAGCGTGCCGCCTCGCCTGCGCATGCCCTGTCCCCTGCGCCTGCCTACACCTCCCCTGACGCCTCTTCCCGCCACGCCTCGCCGCCCGGGGGCAGCGGTGCGGACCGGATGCCAGCTTCGGTGGCGCTCCCGGGAGCCAACGGCACCGGGGGTGTTGCCAGTCACACAGCCCTGCGGGGCCTGTCTGTGCTGCACACGGTAAGCACAAGTGTGGCTGCTCCTTGGGTTTGGTGGGCACTGGCAGGGGTCCCTTGGCTGCCTCCTTGGGCATTGGCGGTCTTGCTTTAAACGCTTGTCAAGCTTGCTGTATCACACCACCTGTGGATGATCCTGCACCCCTGTCAGCGCACGTGCTGCTCCTGACGCTGCCGCGCACGCCTCCCGCATTTGCCCCTGCCAGGTGTCCACGGTGCTGATGTGGAGTGCTGTGGCCGCTGTGGCCGCTGCCTCCCTGGCCATCCTGCGCAGCGAGCGACTGCTGGCCCGCCTGCACCGGCAGTCGGCGCAAGCTGAGGCCTTTGTGGCGGCGGCAACTGCCTCTGCTGGAGCAGCGGCCCCGGACCATGTCGCCGGCAGCCCTGCAGCGGCGGCAGCCGCCCACGTTCCGACCAAACCCGGGGGAGACCATCAGTCACCTGCACCTCAGGCACCGCTCCTGGCCAGGGGAGACCAGCAGTCACCTGCACGCCAGGCAGCGCTCCTGGCGGCTGGCAGCGCTGGCAGCCCCACCACCGGCCGCCGCCCCAGCCGCATCCCTCGTCCCAGCCTGGCAGCTGCAGAGGCGGCGGCCGCCCGAGCTGCAACGTCGATGCCCAGCCCTGGGAGGCCCCGCTCGGCTTCTGCCAGCCGCATTCCGTGGTACAGCCCAACCTCGGCAGCTGCGGCAGTAGCTGTGTCCTCTCCCAGCCCAGACAGGCCTCGAGGCCTTTCTGTTGCCGCCGCTTCTGGCGCCAAGCGCAGCCCCAGCGCGAGCCCTCCAGCGGCCATTCATGTGCACACCACGTCGCCGCTGCCGTTGGCTGGCGCCCCGCTGCCGCTGCACCCAGCAGCGGAGGCGGCCGCGGCTGCTGCATCTGCTGGTGCTCGCGTTGTGGCACAGCAGCCTGAGGTGGCAGGCAGTACCGCAGAGCAGCACCTGCTGCTGGCCCGCACTCCTACTGCCGACCGCTGCTCCGCTGCTGAGTCGGACCGCGACGAGGTGGGTGAGGACGGCTCCTCGTCGTCCCGGCGCAGCCTGCGCTTCCCCTCCTTCCAGCAAGCCTCCGCACGATCAGCCACCGCCTGGGCCAAGGTGGGCAGGGCTGACTAGGTTGGATGAATTGGTGGGGTTGGGGCAGTGCGGGGTACACACACGGCCCATCTGCCAGTGTTTTGCCCATAAGAGGTGTCCCCCTCCTGGCGTCTCAACATGGGCTTACTGCACATTGCTACGCCACGTCCATGCCTGGACGGTGCCATGTGCACCGTGCTGTTCCTGCACCACACGTCTTCCAACCTTCTCCCCACACACCTCACACCTCCCACATGCCTGCCCGTCCCACCCTCCACGCCTCCCCTCTGCCTGCCCTGCAGCGCTATGGCTTGGACCGGTACGGCCTGGATGGCAGCCCCCAGGTGCTGCGCAGCTCATCAGCCGAGGAGGAGGCGGCAGCTGCTCTGGCACAGTTCCTCCCGTCAGCTGAGGTAAAGGAAGCTGCCTTGGAGGGGGGGCTGCAGGCGCTTGCCGCCGCCGCTGGGGAACCACTGGCTGACGTCACTGCCAGCGGCGGCCAGCGCAGCTCGCTGCTGCTCAACCCGCTGTACACCCGCGGCCCGTTGGCCAACGGCGGCGGCGGCAACGCGTGCTCCGGCACTGGCGGCGGCGGGTGCGAGGGCGCCTGCGATGGTGGACTCGCCACGTCCGAGCGTACCAATGAGGAGGCGGAAGTGGCGGTGGCAGAGGCAGAGGAGGAGGCGGCAGCAGAGGCAGAGGCTACCGAGGTAGGCAGCAGCCGCTCCAGCCGCAACCCGCTCTTCCGTCCCTCCACCCTCAGCTCGGCGGCGGTCAGCCGGCTGCCGACGTCAGCCAGCGAGGGGGCGGAATCTGTCGAGGCAAAGGCAGAGGCAGAGGCAGAGGCAGAGGCAGAGGCAGAGGCAGAGGCAGCTGGTGGGGGCGTCAGCAACCGCAGCAGCGACAACCCCTTGTTCAGCGCCAGCCGGGCGGTCACCAGCGAGGGGTTGGAGGCATTGGCAGAGGCGCGTGCCGAGGAGGAGGCTGTGGCGGCGGCGGGCCGCAGGAGCACCAGCAGCAACCCGCTCTTTGGCTCCTCCTCGTTCAGCCCAGAGGTGGAGGCAGTGGGGCCAGTGGAGGGAGCAGAGGCATCAGAAGAGGCGGTTGAGGGAGCTGATGCGGCAGAGGCATCAGAGGCGGTTGAGGGAGCTGCTTCTGCAGCGGCTGTGGCGGCAGTGGAGGGAGCCGAGGTAACAGGGGCAGCGGAGGCAACAGAATCAGTGGCAGCAGCAGAGGCGCTGGAGGCAGAGGCAGCAACAGAGGTAGTGGAGGCGCTGGAGGCAGCGGCTTCAGTTAATGCAGTTGATGCAGTGGGGGCAGCAGCAGCTGCGCCCACGATTGAGCAAGTCGCTGCCGCCTCGCTGGCGCTGGGCAGTGCAAACCTGTTGCTGGCGCAGCACGCGGCGGCCGAGGCGGCTGCCGCGGAGCACGCGGCTACGGCGGTGCAGCTGCAGGTGGACCTCCTGCAGGTGAGGCCAACTTGATTGGGTGGCAGCTGTTGTTAAGCGATAACGTGGCTGCATTCTGCAGGCTGACAGAATGGTACCATTGCTTGCTGTCACCAGCCCTTGGCACGCGCTGTTGACCACAGCATGCCCCAGCAGGGAGGTAGGAGGCGAAGAGGCGAGGCACATAGTCGGAATCGTGCATGCACGCATGCTGAGTGTGCTGTGCCTGGCTGTCCATCCTGCTGCAGGAGGAGGTGGGGAAGCTGCAAGCGCAGCTGGGCACCAGCACGTCAGCTGAGGAGGACGCCGTGCAGGCAAGCGCGCCAGCGGGTTCCCCAGCAGGGGCCTCCAGCACAGCGCACGACGTGGCGCAGCTGGCGGCAAGCCACGAAGCGCTGGCGGCTGCTGAGGCCGCTCTGGTCGTGGCAGGGGAGCAGGCTGCAGCGGCGCGTGCCCGGGCGGCGGCGCTGGGTGCTGCTGGTGAAGAGGCTCAGTGCCTGCTCATTGCTGACGGTGGGCAGCAGGCACAGCTGCTGGTGCCCCTTTTGAGCCACCTGCTGTCTTGTGGGCCCGGTCAGGCGGAGCAGCTGCTGAGAACGCTGCGGCAGCGCAGCAGCGGCACGGGCCAGGGTGGGGAGGGCGGGCGTGCAGGCAGCACGGGCCAGGAGGGTGACAGCCGGCACGCGAGCAGCAGCGGCGGTGGTGCCGATGGTGGCTGGGGCTCCGGGGAGCAGGCGCAAGCCGCCCGCGGAGGGGGCTTGGCAGAGGGAACTTCACGGTGCCTCCCAAATCCGTGTTTTGACGTGTTTTGAACTTCGTAGCTTAGTGCAGGCTGTTGTTTAGTTGACTTTCGCTGGAGCACTGCTGACACTTGTTGTTTATTGCGAGGCCCATGCTGGGCCTATGACGTGCCAAAGAGACTGTGAAACCAGACAGCGGGTTGGCTTACAACGCAGGGTTGCACAACACAGTCATGCCGGAGGGAGCTCAGTGTACTGCCACTGCCTCTGCCGCCGCCCCGCCAGCCGTGGCTGCCTTGTGGCTGTCGGCCGCCAGAATGCCGACAATGTCTCCCTGCAGCCGCTGCAGCACCGCCGGCCCCAGCTCCGCCCCCGCCACCTGTACCGCCGCGGTGCCAGAGGCGCAGCCGCACTGGGCGCACGCCTGCAGGATGCAGCGCAGCGGGGAGGGCGAGGCCACATGCTTGTCCCTGTGCACTTTGTGGGGACGATTGAGCGGCCAGCAAGCTGACGCCCAGGGCAAGCAAGGTTTTTCAGCCGTTCATCACCATCTTCCATAGAGCTTGTGATGCATGGTATGGGACTGCATACGTCTTCGTGGTGGTGGTGGTTGCGCATCAACTTCTGGGGGAGAGAGAGGCGCTACACCCATCCACTGCCTGCCCTGCCTGCCCCTCCCCGACCACAATCCACAGCTAGCTTCCCACCACGCCCCACCCGCCGCACCTGCAAGCTGGCGCCGCTGAGCAGCGCAAACAGGAAGCCGGCCGTGAAGAAGTCGCCCGCCCCAATGGTGTCCACAACATGCACGCCCTGGGCAGCCGCCTGCGCCTCGCAGCCGTCAGCTGCAGAGCTTGGCGGGTGGTGGGTGGGTGGGTGTGGGTGGAGAGGGGAAGGCGTGAGCAGTGGCAAGGCAGGAGGGCAGGGCAGGGCAAGGCACAGGCAGGGCACGCCAGGTCGACAGCCATCCGGTGAGGGAGCGAGCCGCAAGGGAGCAGGGCAGGGCGCGCACAGCAGGGGGAGCATGGGCAGCAGGGGCGCGGCACCGGGACACTTGATGACGAGCAGGAAGCACGGCAATGCAACGCAATGCAATGGGCAATGCCATGCCAGTCCATAGTGCGGGCAGGCATACTTTTGCATTGCTGGGGGGGCCCACCTGATTTGGCGGAGCACCCCTTGCTGCCCCGGCTGACCACCACAGTGGTGGCCCCGCGGGACAGCAGGTAGCCCTGCACCGCAGCCACCGCCAGCGCAGCAGAGGCGCCATCTGGCAGCGCCAGGCTGGCGGCCTGTGCGGGGAAAGAAAGAAAGAAAAGAAGAAAGGACGGAAGCGAAGCAGGGGCGGGAGGGTGAGAAGCGGGGGGGGAGATCAAGGTGGGGGAAGGAGGGGTCAAGTGATGGGGCCAGGCAACCCATTGCTGTGTACTGCCCAGCCTGGGTGCAGTACAGCACAGCAGCCAGCCAGCCAGCTTGGCTGCCTGACTTGCCTCCCGCCTGTGCCAGCCTGCACCAAGCCCAGCCTGCCCCAAGCCCAGCGCTGCCCCTCCCCCCACCCATGTGTCACAAGTTGGCTCACCCGGCACAGCGCAGCACAGCAGGCAGCAAGCCAGCTGGGACATGCAGCACACCCACCCCAGCCTCCCCTGCTGCCCCTGCCTCCCTCCCGGTTGTCAGCAAGCCAGCCGGGACATGCAGCACACCCACCCCAGCCTTCCCTGCTGCCCCTGCCTCCCTCCCGGTTAATGATGGTGCCAGCATTCCAATTCTTTTCGTATTGTAAGATGCTTTAGAATTCAGAATGAAATAAAAAGACAAAATCACGTATTACTTGTCATTGGCTGGTGCGCTCACCTGGCACAGCGCCTCCGCCTCCTGCTCATTGCAGAACACAACATCCACCAGCCGCTCCTGCAGGGTGTGGCGGAGAGGTATATAGGTTGATGGGCGGCAGCGGAGAGGTGCATAGTATGATGAGTGGCAGACTTGCGATGCAGAACACGACATCCACCAGCCGCTCCTGCAGGACACGGGAGGCAGACAGGAGAGCCGAAGTTGGGATACCACTTGATTTGGGCACTGGCGGCAGGCTTGTGATGAGGGGCACATACCGACCACCAGCTGATCCTGCGGGGTGCGGCGGACAGGCACATTTCTCGAAACAGTGAGGGCAGCGTGGTGCCCGCGGGGTTAGGGTTTTAGGGTTTAAGGTTTTAGGGTTTAGGGAAACCCTGCAAAAGCAGCGCCAGGCTGTCGTGAAGCAGGGCACACACCATCCACCAGCCGTTGCTGCAGGGGTGCGGTGCACACATACACACAGCACACGAGATGCCTGGCAGCAGCAGGACACGAGCGGCGGGCTTGTAATAGAGCAGGCAGTGCAACAGGTGAGCATCACAGATGCGGCCAAGCAAGCAGGCAGGCAGGCAGGCAGGCACATGAGCAGGTGTGATGCTGGGCAGATGGGCAGGGGGGCGGCCAACTCCCCACAGGCACATTTGACTGAGCACGCGCCTGTGCATGCACCCACACGCTCTCACATGCAAGCCAAAGCACGCAACATGCGCTCACCTCCATCTCGACACCCAAGGCCTGGTTGGCGCAGACAGCCAGCGCACCGCAAAATGTATGTTCCTCTGCTACAAACTACATTCCGACACACTCATCCCCCACCCTGTCCCATGTATGACACCTTTGCTGGCTCCCCCCTGGACTGATTGATTGATTGGCCAGCCCCGCACCTGCAGCAGGGCGTCCAGCCGCCCCCAGCAGTTTTGTATGACTTCAAACGAGGCAAGGGTGAGGGGGAGGAGGAAAGAAGAGTGGTCAGTGCAGCAGGACACAGCAATGGAGCGGACGGACATCATGAGTCTAGGGAGCCACGGCATTGCGGGATGAAGCAGGAAAATAAAGTGAGGGAGAAAGGCAAACGCAGCCCCATCCATATACAATCCTCCCAAGCCTGCGAACGCCCTCAACACTGACCAGGTCCACAGCCTGACCAACCACCCACAGCCACAACAACCCGTCAGCTCAGCACAGACACTGCCAAACATGGCGTGCATACCATTGTTGCCCCACACCTGCGGATGACCTCGAAGCTGGCCACGTCAAAAAATGTCAGAGCCACCCACAGCCAAAGCAATCCGTCGGAGCAGAAACAACCAGCCAGACATTCTTTGTCACCTTCAAACGACGCAAGGTCGAGCGACACGCGGGCGCCCGCTGCGTGCGCTGCCCGCATGGCAGCAGCCGCCACAGGGGCGCGGTACAGGCAGTACCCCTCACAGTGCAGCAGCCCCCAGTCGCCGCTTCCCTCGCTGCTGCCCCCGCTGCTGCCGACGCCGCCGTTCTCGCCCGCCCCCCGCAGCGGTGCTGGCAGCTGTGACGCATCACGCAGCTCTACCGCTGCCCCCAGCGCAGTGCGCATCGTGCGCTGGCCATCTGGCGTGACAAAGCAGAGGCAGGTGGCGGTGGCGGAGGCTGCCGCTGCCGCTGCGGCATCTGCAGAGCTCTCTCCGGCGGCGGCGGCGGCAGCATCTACGGGGCTCTGCAGCAGCACCGGCTGTACGCCGTGCGCTGCCATACTGGCACGATACTCTTCTGCAACGCTGTCCCGCCCCACCATGCCGACAAACAGCACCGCCAGGCTGGAACATGTGCCGCTGCTGCCCTTGCCGCTGCTGCCATTCACGCCGCTGCCGCCGCTGCCGCCGTTTGCTCCGCCGGTGCAGCCGTCGCTGCCGCCGTTGTCATTGCTGCTGCTGCCGCTGCTGCCCGCCAGGCTGGCCAGGCCTTTCATGACGTTGGCAGCGCTGCCCCCGGGCACCCTGCAGGCATGGGAAAGGAGTTGCGGAGGTATGAGCACAGGCTGGGGAATGGCCATCGTGCAGCTTCACAAACACGGCAGGATTTTCAAGGGCATGCCAGCACACAGCAGCAAGCAGCCTGCTGCCAGCACATGTCCTTGCCATCAATACTGCACGTCCAGCAGCATCAGATCTGCCAGTACTCCCCCCCATAACTCTATCTGCTATGCATTATGCGCTACGCTGTTCCTCACCTCATCATGTCGGCCTGCACCTCGGGCAGTGCCAGCAGCGCCGCCATTTCGTCTGCCGTCACCACCACGCAGCCGCCCGGCTCGGCGCCCAGCCGCTGCAGCAGCTCATCATCCACACGTGAAACGATGTCCAGCACTGCAACGGGAGGCGATGCTTTATCTATCAGAAGGGAGGAGCAGCGGGCTGCCGAGAGCCGACGGCAGGGGCGGGTGGGCGGGAGTGGGCGGCGGCAAGACGGTGCGAGCGGCCTGCGCCTCCTGTTGCGCGGCATTGGGTGTTGTAAAAGCCTGCATCGTGTGAAGAGGCACCCACCTGGGTCCCCCAGGCCATACACGCGCTTTGCAGGCGGCATGAATTCTGACTAGAGGCTGAGCAGGAATTGCTCTTTCAACGCTTCGGGACCCGCTGCAAAATGCCCACGTCGATGCTGGCTGCGAGAAAAGGCAGGCAGAGGCCCCAGGGCTCAGGCACTTTCAGTGCTCACGTGGCAGGAGTTTGGAAAACGAGGAAATTGGGGATGTACGCCCACCCACAACCCCGGGAAATTACGATATCATATTCCACCAGCAACGGGACAGCGCAGTGCTTGGAGTTGGCCTGATCGCCCAAACTCTTGGCAGGCAGCACCGATGCCCGCCCTGTATTCGCTGTGGATCGTGGGGCGCAATGGAGGACTGCTGTACAGTAGGGTAAGCGCGCAACTTCTCTGCTGCCTCTGCTCTGGTTCCGCGCGTGCTCCCCGCCTCACCGCTGCCCCTGCCTGCGCTCGCAGGACTTTGTTCAAATGCCGCCCATCGAGTTCAACGACAAGCTGCGGCTGGCCAGCAGCTGGTGCGCGTCTGCGCCGCTGCCGCCGCTGCTCCCGCTGCCGCTCACTCCGCCGCCTCCTCGTTCGCCGCTGGAGCGTGACATCAGCTCGCCTCCTGAGCCCGTGTGCCCTTTATCCCCTGCAGGTTTGGCATGTGCGGCATTGCCGCACAACTGTCGCCAGTACCCGACAGCAGCGGCATCCAGGTGTGGGTGTGTGTTTGAGCAGCCAAGTGGAGCGCCTGAATGCTCCTCTTCTGTTGTAGTGACGCCTTGCAGCAGTCAGATCATGCGCGCCACTGCCTGCACCAGACACATCAGCTCCCTCATGCACGTGCCTGTGTTGGCCTCACCGTCTCGATGCCCATGCATGCCACGTCAGTCCTCTGCCAATATGGGCATAGAACACCCTTTCACCTGCACAGCTTCCGGCAGCTGATTACTGCTGGCACAGCCGTTGCCTGCCTGCCTGCCTGCCTGCCTGCCTGCCTACCTGCCCACCTGTGTTGCCTTCCCGCTGTTGCCTGCCTGCCTGCCGTGCAGCTCATGGCAGCGGAAACGTTCGACCTGCACAGCTTCCACACGCTGACAGGGACCACATTCATGCTGCTCACGGAGCCTCACACACCAGACGCCGCCGAGCTGCTGCGCACGACGTGAGCGCTGTGCTGCGCTGTTTTGCGCTGGGGGCAAGGGAAGGAGCAGCGGCGGTGCTCCTCATGATGTGCTTGTTGTGCTGCACTGGTGGCACTGGTGGCAAGGGGTATGGCAGCAGGGGGCCGGCGGTGCTGCGCACGACATGCACGCTGTGCTGCACGGGGTGCGCTGCTGGGGAGGCAGCAAAGTTCCTTCCCGAATGGGGGACAGTGCTTAGACCAAGCGGCCTGCCGCACCCGCTGGCGTCTTGTGCCATGGCAGGCAGGGGCCCGGGCTGGTGTGCCAGGAGCAGACGCCAACGGGTGCAGCACGACGGGCAGCCAGGGGCGGGCTTGCGGGACGTGGGAAGTGCCCAGACCTTTCACACTGCCAGCACAAGCTGGGACCCATGCGCGCTCTCGCCTCGCCTCACCCTGCCCCTTCCCCTCCTGCCTGTACTGCCAGGGTGTACGAGCTGTACTGCGACTACGTGCTGAAGAACCCGTTTCACGAGATGGACCAGGTGGGCTGGGAAGGTGTGCGGGAGCCCACGGTGCAGCAGGGTTCAGAGGCAGGGTTCAGAGGCAGCAGAGCCAAGGTGCAGCAGGGCTCAGGAGGCAGCTGAATCTGCAGGCAGCTGGGATGCGGTCTTTCTCTTTGGATTCTGGCACCAATTAGCGCACCTGGGGAGGCAGCTCAATTTACTGAGAGCAACAACGCTTCGCTCGCTCGCTCGCTTGCTCACTCGCTTGCTGTGCTCCTTTTGCCGTCCTGCCCTGCGCTTTGCCACGCAGAGCCGTGCTTTGCTGTGCCGTGCCCTGCTGCCCCTGCTGTGCCAGGTCATCAAGAGCGAGCAGTTTGACCAGCAGCTGGTGGAGCGCTGCCAGGGGGCCAACCGGCGGTGGGGGGTGGGGGCGTGATGGCGCTCAGCTCTCAACAGCTCCCCTCTCAGCAGCACCGCTCACAACACAGCACGCTATCGGCTGGCTGCATCGCAAGGGACCTGCCGCTGCCCGGCATCCAAGCCAACAACAGCCGACCCCTTGCACGTCGTGTAGTAATCCCGGCAGCGGCAGCTCTGCAACCCCGGCAGAGCTGCCGCTGCATGGCTTGATGTGCCTGCTTGGGCTTACTGCCTTTTCGTGCGGAACGGAACCAGTTACACACGACATGACACAGACCCGGCATACCTATCACATGCAGCCAATCCTTGGCACCTCGTGTGCCACCGCCCTCTCCATCCCTGGCCTGCCCTACTGACCGACCCTCCCTGCTGCTGCACTGGAATCTCCTGCATGACGTGACTCTCGGTTTCCTTGCACCGACTGCCTGCTACCCCTGCTTCCCCTGCTCTGCTGCTCCTCCTCTGCCTGCTCCTTTCTCTGCTGCCGCTGTCTCCCGTTTCAACTTCCCAACAAATGATCCCCTTCTAGATTGCGAATCACCTGTGTGCCCCTCTTGCCTGAAAGCTCCTCCACCTGCACTGCCTCCCCACCTTTTCTAGTCGGCACCCCACCTTGCTGCTGTATTACAACCGAAGCGCTTCATAGTCACACTTATGGGGCCCATCCCGCACTCGAGCGGGCGTCAAGCAGCGGGGGCTGGCGCCGCGACGGGCGCTGCAGCGGGTTCCGGCGCCGGCGTCGGCGTCGGCACCCGCTGTACCCCCTGCACGCCTTGCTGCAGCAGCGCTAGTGCATCCAAGTAGTAGAAGTCGCCGTAAATCAAGCCGGTGGCAGAGTTTCCCGCAGGCGCCGTCCAGGTGCCGTTTCTGAGGATGGATGCCAGCGGGGGGCCGGGGGCGGTGCTCGCCAGGTAGCGCTGAGTCAGCGCCTGCACAATGGCCACCCCCGCCCGTGTGTAGCTGGCGTTGCCGGACAGCGGGCCCAGGCGCAGGAGGCCCGAGGCGGCGATGGCGGCGGCAGAGGAGTCCTTCCAGGGCTGCGGGTGGGAGGTGGGAGGGAGGGAGGGAGGAGGGGGCGCGGTTGCGTGGGGGTGTATGGTGAGGTGTGTGGGGGACATGGAGTTAGGGAGGGTGCTGATGCCAGCTGATGCATGTGCCAAGGGCAAGGGTGAGGCAAGCAAGGCAGGCAAGCAAGGGGGTGGGAGCAGGCAGCAAGGGGGCAGGCTGCACGATATGCCGGCAGCAAGGGGGCAAGCTGCCCGAAATGCCGGCCGCAAGGGGGCAAGCTGCACAATCTGCTGGCGCAAGGGGGCATAGCCGGCAGCAAGGGGGCATGCCCTCAGGCAGGCTACACGATCTGCCGGCGCTCACCTGCTCGGCCTTGGGTGGCACGTCAAAGTCCCACAGCGGCACGCCGTCGTCTGCCTCGGCCAGGCGGAGCAAAAAGTAGTCGGCGGCGCGCTGAGCTGTCGCCAGCATGGCAAGGTCACCTGTCAAACGTGCCATGTGGGTGAACCCAACCACCGCCCATGCCTGGCCCCTGCACACAGCGGCAAGGCAGCACGACAGCCAGGAGCGTGAACACTGTGCAGCACAAACAGAGTGACTGTGCTGCAAACACGGCACTGACCTCCGATTGCAGCACAGGATGGAGGTCGGATGGGAGCAGGCAGGCAACCAAGCAGGCAGGCAGGCAGGCAGGCAAGTATCATGCAGCGGCCCTTGCCATTCCCCAGCCCCCGCAAACACACGCACGTACACCCACACACACCGCTCCACACAAGCTGTAGGCCCTGTGCTGCACCGGGGGCGCTCTCTCAACCGGAAAAATGGCACCCTCCATAGGTGAGCGCACCCCTGACGGCTTCACTCTCTGTTGTCCCCACCCTCACCGGGACCAAGTGCTTGCGCCAAAGCAGCTCATTCTGGGCAGGCCTGGGCCCCTGAGCCCCGCGAGGCTCCCCCTCTGCCCCCTTTCCACCTTTCCACAACGCCCTCCGCCTGCCCTACCCCCACCTCGTTCCCACCCCACCCGCCCTAATGTCCACGGACACACATATTTCATTTGACACGTCTTTCGCCCCACCTGGACCAGGTGCTGTCATCTGAGTACCCCTGGTGGGTGCCCTGCGACAGCAGGCCGCCAGTGCGGGGGTCGTACACTGCCAGGTGGAACGTGCTGCCATCCGGCCTGCAGGGGGGGGCAGGGGGCAGGATGCAGGGCACGGTGAGGGAGCATCGCGTAGGAGGTAAGAGGGGTGCAGGTCGGGTGCAGGTGAGGGACCCCTTGCCCTTGCCCGTGCCCTTGCCCTTGCCACCCAGCACACAGTCAGAGGCAGCGATGGCAATGCTGTGCTGTGCCGTGCTGTGCCGTGCTGGGTGCCGTGCTGTGCCGCGTTGCGCTGTGCTGTGCTGTGCTGTGCCATGCTGTGCCATGCTGTGCCATTCTGTGCCATGCAGTGCTGTGCTGTGCTCGGCCTGCCTGAAGTGGTCTCGCGTGACGGTGCGTGCATGGTTCAGCGCCATGTCGGCCCACTCCGGCCTGCCGCCCGGCAGGCGGGAGGCCAGCACCAGCAGGTGCAGGGTGGCCATGGAGTCGACGATCACCTGGAGTGGGGCAATGAGGAGGGGAGAGAGGGGTGAATGAGGAGCAAAGAAGCAGGGGAGGGTGAGAAGGGGTGGCCATTGAGTCGACGATCACCTGGAGAGTGCGTGCGTGGGGGGAGGGAAAACATCAGATGTTTCATTAGGGGACCTGAGGGAAGGTCCCTCAATCTCAGTCCCTCCTCAGAGGGACAATGAGGAACATGGAGGCAGGGGAGATTGAAGGGGGAGAGGGGGAGTTGGACACTGTGCCGGCAACCACCTGGAGTGGGGGGCAATGAGGAGGGGAGAATGAGGAACAAAGAAGCAGGGGAGGGTGTGAGGGGAG
>JTEE01000329.1:296318-308355 GCA_002896455.3 Chlorella sp. ArM0029B | reverse complement strand
GAAACTGAGGCCAAATGAAAGGATGCTGGGAGGCAGCAAGTACCGCCTTGAGCCCAAACGTAGACAATTCCACACGGTCACACCCACCCTGCCCCTGAGCCCACCACCCGCCCGCCCTTCCCCTGCCCCGCCCACTGCAGACACGGTGCCTGCCGCGGTGCAGGCCCTGTACATGTCGAACAACGAGATCGCGACGCACACCCGCACGCACCCACAGTACCCCAGTGCCGAAGAGATTGTGGGCGCCCGGGACTGGCTGGTCAACCAAACTGGCATCCCGCGTGCAGAGATCAACGGGTACAGGTGGGGCGGGGCGGGGCGGGGCAGCGGTGGGGTGAGGGCAGGGTGAGGGCAGGGAGCGAGCGGGAGAGACGTTTAGGCACAGGGCACGCGGTTGCAAGAGCCGGGGCAGGATGCAGAGCGGCCTGCGTCACAGCGCGCCCGCTGCCCCTTAGCTCTAGTCTAGTCACAGCTTTTCACATCCCCTGAAAGAGGATTCAACTCCAGGACGAACCAACTCCTGAGAGGGTGACGAGGCATGCACCACAAGGCCCTGAAAACATTAAAACACGAAAACAGGGCCTGCAAAGTCCCACCCCACACCCGCCTCTGTCCTGCAGGGCACCGTTCCTGCTGTCCAACGCCCAGTCCCGGCGTGCTCTGGCCGCTGCAGGCTTCCTGTACGACTCATCAATCCCAGACACAGCCCCCAGCGCCGTGTCGAAAAGCGTGCGCACCCGCACCTGGCCTTACCGCATGGATGACGGCATTGCGCAGGCACCCTGCCAGACGGGTGCGGGCAGGGCAGCGCAGGGGGCAGGGCAGGGCATGCGCTGCAGAAGTGCGGTTCCCGTCAATGGCAGGGCAGCCAGGACAGGGCATGCGCTGCAGGCATGTGGTTGCCGTGAACGGCAGCGGGCGCAGGGCAGGGCATGCGCTGCAGATGTGTGCTTCCTGTGCAGGCAGGGCTGGAAGGGGGGCACCATGCTTCCCGCGACTGGCACTGGGGCTTTCAGTCGCTGCTTTCCGGAGCACCTGGAGTGTGGTGCGTGTGGCACGGAAGACGCCTTGCCTCCGACCCCGCCCCTGGCCTCGACCCTGGCCCTGCCTCTGACCCCTGTCCCATGCCACCACCCCCACCCGACCGCCCGCTGCAGGCCAGTGCCGCGCCAGCGAGCGCTACCCCCTGTGGGAGGTCCCATTGTGGGCGGTGGCAGACGAGCGGCAGCGGCCCATTGCCTCCATGGACCCCACTGGGGACGCATTCGAAAACTACAAGCGAGAGGTGAGGGGGCAGGTCGGAAGGCGGGGAGGCACCGTAGAGAATGGCGGTTATAAAGAGGGGAGGCAGTGGGGTGCCTGCGGGGTGACTGCTAGCCACGTGCTTGGGCGGTGGGTGGAGCACAAACCAGCCTCCCCATCCTGCCCTGCTGCAGCTGGGCTGGCGGATGTCTGGGAACCGGGCACCCCTGGGGCTGTTCTTCCACGCGGGTAAGAGCGGGTGTTTGCAGGATCACACCTACTGGCTGGCTGGCTGGCTGGCTGGCTGGCTGGCTGGCTGGCCCTTCCATACGGACATGTGCCGCCCCTTGCCCTCCACATGCCATCTGCCTAGAGCTGCAAATGCCCACTCCTCTTCCCAGTCCCACGCCAGCAAACAGTCGATCACCATTCCATCGCTGAAACACACTCACCTCCCCCTGCCTGCCTGCCTGCCTGCCTGCGAGCTCCACCGCCCCACCGCCCCGCCTGCCCGCAGGCCTGCAATCCAGCCCGGACCGAATCGCCCAGCTGCGCCGCTTCATCAAGCACGCAGCCTCGACCAAGGATGTGTGGTTTGTCACGAATCAGCAGCTGCTGGCGTGGATGCAGAACCCGGTGCCCGCCAGCCGCGTGGCAGCGCAGCTCCTCAAGTGCACCAAGCCAACTGACATCGAGGGCAACGCGTGCAGCACATACGTCAGGCAAGCCCGCCGTGTGTGTGTGTCTGTATGTGGGTGTGCGTCTCAAGACCCCCCCTAGTAGTAGGCTGTGCAAGCCACAGCTGCTCAGCACCCTTTCTCTTTCGTCGCACTTGGTGTTGAGGTCAGTCAATCAGTCAATTGGGAGCCAGCAACGGTCTAGTGTATTGGGGCGCTGGTGCAGCTAGTGCATGGCCAGCGCGTGTTCTTGCCACTCCCGCCTTCCCTGCCCTGCCCGACAGGCCAACAATGGCTACTAGCCATTGTATGTCGGCCAGAAGCAATTGGGGCCATAGCTCCCAACCTCCTGACAACCGCCCACGCGCCTGTGTCCCTCCCCCTGCAGCGACTGCGTGTTTGGATCCTGGGATGGGAAGCGGTGCCGGTGCGCGTGCCTGGGCGAGGGCGCAGCTGGCGGCTACTGCCGCAGCAGGCAGACGGGGGCGTGCACCGAGCTCTGCTAGCACAGGCGCTGGCAGGTTCCCCTACAGCTACCTTGTTACGACTTCACACCATTTACTAATATTATATTCGGCTTTCTTTTTACAGAAAAGCATACGCCTCCCACCCGCCCCTGATGTACCGTACCAATCCACTTACATGTGGCAGCCGCTAACTTGTTGTTCCAGCACCTCGCCCTTCCCTGTTGGTCTCGCCAATTTATAGATGGCATCCGCTCTACTTACAGTACTTGCTGTTCCTCCTGTAAACCCCAGTTCTCACGGCCGCAGTCACAAGCCTGCCCAGCGAAGCATGCACAGCATCAGCAGTGGGATTGCATCTGCACTCTGCGCATGAGCCGGCATGTTGCCGGCTGCATCTGCCGCCCAGACACCAATCTCCGCTCTGTGGCAGACCTTGCGTGTTGCCCACTTTGATGCTGTTTGATTGAGAAAAACATTGACATTTAAAATTTGGCGCAAAAGAATGAGGTTTGGGATTGCCATGCGTGGCCATGGCTGCAGGCAGCAGGCAGCTGAAGGCAGGCAGGGGTTGACGGCATTGACACCCGGGTAGGGCAGATGGAGTCCGTGAGCAGCTCTAGCTCAGCAAGAGGTGCCATTGCCCCATGCACAGCTCGTTCACAAGTGCTTGGGGGCCGGGGATCAAGGTGGGGGGGCGTGGATTGGTGGGAGATGCAGTCAGGAAAACGGAGAAAGAGGGCGAACATTGGCATGTGTGCTACTGGTGAAAATAGGTGAGGTGATGGGCACGGTGAGCAAGAGGACGAAGAGATGTGAGAGAGATGAGAGTGCCATGAGCGTGTCCAGATGTGAGAGAGATGGGGTGTGACTCCTGGGTCGGGCCCGCGGGAAGAAGAAGAAAACTCATACTTACACCCATGCACGCCGTCGTCTGGGGGGGAGGGGGACCTGCCTGCCTGTTGCCCAGCAGCGGGCAGCCCGAGAGCTCGCTCGCTCGCAGCCTTGCGTTCCCTCGTCGCGACTCGAGGGCAGAGCACGCTGGACCCTTCCTGCAGCTGCCTCACCCGTTGCGGTGCCCACCTCAAACGTTGCGGTGCATCTTAGGGGTACACCTCAGCCGTTGCGGTACACCTCAGTTGTTGCGGTACGGCAGAGGCACACATCAGCCGTTGCCCGCCGCAGCCGTTGTGGTGCCCACCTCATCCGTGGCAGCACATCTGAGGGGCACACCTCAGCCGTTGCGGTACGCCTCAGTTGTTGCGGTACGGCAGACCTCAGCCGTTGCGGTGCCCGCCTCAGCCGTTGCGGTACAACTGAGGGGTGCACCTCAGCCGTTGCGGTACACCAGCCCCTCGTACGACCCGGACAGTTCGTCCGAGGAGAAGGTCCACGGGGTGCCCTCCCCATCCACCGTCAGTGCCAGTCCAAGGTTGTTTGCAATCGAGGTTCCAAAGCAGCGGGCGCCGATATAGTCCCACCGCCCCTGGCGGGGGGGAAGGGAGGCGGGAAGTGAGTGTGCTTGCGTTGTCAAGGCAGGGCAGGGTGGGCAGTGGGAGTGGGATGAAAGCGTGTGATGGCCCGGCCACACAGCCGCATGTGCTCCTCCTCCCCCGCATCTGCGGCACACTTCTGTGTTGCTGCGGACCTGTGAACGAATGACTGAATGGCTGACTGAATGAACGAGTCAATGAATGAACGAATGAACGACTGACTCAAATGAATGCATGCATGCATGAATGAACGAATGGTTTGCCCACCTGCGAGTGGCGCATGACCGACAGCCGGAAGTTGCATGTGAAGTTGTTTTCGTCGTTCTGCATCGGGGAACAACAGGGCAAGTGTTGAGAAGGCGAGCACGCACTGGCACTGCCTGGCAAGCCAGGCAACTGAATCGAACAACCGTGCAGAAGTCCGCCCTCCCCCTGCGTCACGGGTTGCAGCAACCGCTTGCGTTCAGCTGGCAGCCGGCAGCAGCTGCCGACATGCTAGGAGCGCACGAGACTCAGGCAGGCTTCTTGCTCACGTCTACAAAGCCGACGATTGGGCGGCGGTCGGCGTCCATTCGGATCACTGTCCAAGACGCCTGGCCCTCGCTGAAGCTGCGCCTGCGGGCGGGAGGGAGGGGCGGGAAGGCAGGCGTGCACACCGGGTGAGAGGGGCTGTGCGGAGCGGGCGTGCGGCATCACCAGCAACAACACAGCCTCCTCGCCCCCGCTGTAACTGCCTGCACGTCTGCGGGCTGCACCTGTGGCCTGCACTCCATAGATGTACCCATTCACCGGACCCCATGCCCCTTTGAAACACTTCACAACCACCAAGGCCATCCGCGCATCTGCACGTCTGCAAACCCCGTGGGCCCTGCGCCTGTGGCATGCGCTCCCGCCGCATCCCACGCCCCTTCAAAAGATGCATCTAAACCACCAGCACCATCCACTCGCCTGGCCAGCACGCGCCACGTGCGTGCGCCCACGTCCCACAGCATCACAGTAGCTCCCTGCACAGGAAGGGGAGGCCCAATCGTAAGCATTTCAAATCCATGCACCTGGTGACAACACCGTGAACGAATCCGGACCTCGCGCATTCGTAGGTTGCACAAAGTGTGAGAAGGATGCTGTTGTAAATAGTCCAGCACAGACCAGACTGGGGAAGGAGCGGGCTGCCTCGAAAAGGGCTGCAGCCCGGGGAGCAGAGGGGCAGGCATCGCTGATGCCGCCCCGTTTTGCAGTGTTGCGACGTGCAGCCCCGTGATTGGGAGGCTGGGGGGCACAGGGGGCAAGTATGCATGAGGGGAGGGTCACACACGCATGTTTGCCCTGAGGAGGGTCTACCCTGCCTGCCTTGTCTTGTGAGGGCCCAGGGCTTGCATTGCAATGCAGGTTTCGGAAACCTGGAGGCCGGCGGCTGCCCTCTCAGGGGGCAGGGCGCAGGAAGGAAGACGCTCGAAGGGCGCAACAACCATTCGATCAAGCAATCAATTGCAATGCGTTTTGAGTCCACGGGGCGCCAGCAGCAACCCCAGCGTGGCCGGCGCACCTGGGCGGGTGTCCCCTCGTCCTTGAACGAGATGTAGGGGATGGGGGTGCTTCCGGCTGTGTCCAGGGTGAACGACAGGTAGTCCACGGCGCTGGGAGTGAAGGACTGCGGCCCAATGGGCTCGTAGGCCGAGGAGCCGTCGTAGCGCACGACTGGGGGGAGTGGTGGGGGGCAGGAGGGGAGAGGGGCAGGGGTGCGGGTGGGTTGGAGAGAGAGGGCGGTCAGTGGGCTGGGTGTGCCGGCGGCCCAGGTCGGGTCAGGTCAGGTCGAGCCAGGTCGGTCAGGGGATAAGGATGGGAGCCCTCCTGCCCCCACGCCCAGCCCAGCACACCCCACTCCCCATTCCCAGCATCACCCGCAAGCCCTCCTGCCCCCACGCCCACCCCGCCCCACACCATTCCCCACCCCCAGCCTCACCGGTGGCTTTCCGGCTCTCCCTCTCGATGAACGCCAGGTAAGGCGTGTTTTGCTTGTCCAAAGCCAGGCGTACATGCGTGCAGGAGTTGGAGAAGCGGGCCGCGCCCACGGGCTCCCACTGCCCGCCGCCCGGGGCGTAATACACAGAGGCGCGCGACTTGTCGGGGCCGCTCTCCGAGCCGTCGTCGGAGAAGGCGACGAAGGGGGTCTCGCCCTGGGAGTCGAACTGGATAGAGGGGAAGGCGACGCGGCCCTCGGAGAAACCGGCTGCAGGACGGGGGGACAGCGAGGAGGGAGGGGAGGGAGGGGAGGAGGCGTTGGGGACAGGGGGCGTGAGGAAGGGAGGGAGGGAGGGAGGGGATGTGGAATGGGAAGTGGGCCAGTGGGAGCAGGACCGGGCGGGCAGCCAGGGCAGCAAGACCATGATACGGCAGTCAGGGGTGATGGGAAACCCCGGCGGTGCCTTCTGACGCTGCCTTCCCCGGGATGGGCCACCTGCCTTCACACCCGCCCCTCCCTCCCTCACCCATGCCCACGTCCTCCCAGTCATTGGTGTCGTAGTTCAGCCGCCGCACGGTGGCCCTGTAATTGACCGTCTCGTCCTGGAAGATGACGTAGGGCACGTCTCCAGAGCTGAGGGCAAGGCCTGCGGGGAAAGCGTATACAAATACAGGTAAAAACAGCAGCGATATGGTGCATTACATTCTGGGAAGATAAAGTAGGGCACGTCGCCGGAGCTGAGGGCAAGGCCTGCGGGGAAAGCGAACACAAGAACAGGTAAAACAGCAGCGTTATGGTGCATGACATCTTGGGAAGATGAAGTAGGGCACATCGCCAGAGCTGAGGGCAAGGCCTGCGGGGAGGGTGGAGCTGGGTCAAGTCAGTAACCCAAGTCTTACAAGCAGGCGTTGCGTTGCAATATATCCTGGGAGGATGATCCCCCCTGTCCTACGGGATGCCGTGTACCGCCCGCCCCCTGCTGTTCCAAGAGACCCGGTTGTCTCCACCTAGGACATTTCAAGCCCACGGAAAGCCAGCAACAGTCTCAGGGGACAAGGTGGGTGGAGGGCGAATCAGAATGAGGTTTGCAGCAAAGAAAAAGAAAGTTTGCTGTGCGTTGCGCCTGTGGCTGCCTTCCTTCCTTCCTTCGTTCCTTTCTGTTGCACCGTGTACGTCTCAGCAGAGGCGACGCTTCCCGGTGCAGCACACACTTGGAAACAAGTAAGAGCCGCAAGACAACACGTGTGGGAGAGAGAGTTTGAGGCAAACTGAAAGCCGGGGGTCTGGCTTGGCTCACCGGAATACATGGACCCTCCCAGGGAGGCGGCATCGTTGCCCACCAGCACCCAGTCGCGGTCGGGTGTGCTCCACTTGGCCACCCTGAGCTGGCGGTTGTCGGAGCCTTCCTGGAAGGCCTGCATGGGACACAGGCAGCAGCGGCAAGCAACCAAACAAGCTCTCGCATACATCAGTTTGGCAGTGAAATGACATGGCATGATGTCAGCATGTCCTTGGGAGGCCCGCGGGCGGCACGGGTGGGCACGACGCGCAAAGCACAGGCACTGAACAGGCACTGCACGTCAGCACTCTGCCTGTGGACAGCACGAGCTGGAGGAGAAACGCACAGGCAAGCACAAGCAAAGCAGAAGCAGGCAAAGGCAAGCACAGGCAAGCACAGGCAAAGCGCAGGGAAGAGCAGGCGAAGCAGAAGCAAGTACAGGCAAAGCACAGACAAAGCACAGGCAAACAAAGGCAAGCAAAGGCAAGCAAGCCTGTGCCTGTCGGTCCCACCCATGCAGCCAGCTTTCAGCAAGGTGCCTGTTGGCACCGCCCTCTTGATGAGCGGCCCACCTCTCCGTCAACAACACCCACTCTGAAGGGCAGTCCATCAGACTCTTCTGCCACCCTCAAGGGCCCATGCCTCAGTCACCAGCTATGCTATCATGCCACCAAGGATGAATTCAACATGATATGACATGAAGTGGCCTTGAGCAGACAACCCTCTTGGATACTGATCTCTTGAATAATGCTCAAGCAGAGTATTGCTTTTTATTAAAAGTGTCAATATCAATACCAAGAAGAGTCAGTTTCGTGTTTTGTTACCCCCACCAGGCCCGCGCCTCTCTCACCAGGTACGCCACGTTTTCCGAGTCAAAGGCCATGGCGTGGTAGTCGGCACCGCCGGGAGAGAACGCGGAGGAGCCCAACTGGTACCACTCCTGCTTGGGCACGCAAATCAAAAAAACAATCAATTGCATTTCAAGTCCAGCGGGGAGCCAGCAACGGTCTCATGGGACAGGGTGGGGTGCGAGTGTATCAGAATGTAGTTTGTAAGCAAAGCAAGGGGAGGGAGGGCAGTGAGTGGACGCGGCAGGTGAACGGCACGCCCTGCTTGATGGCCCTCTTGTTGTCACTTACACATGAGAGAGGGCAGGGGTGAAGGCACTATGTGGCACAGGGTGGCACGTGGTGGTTCGTGGTGGTGGAGTGTCCCATGGGATCACCCTTGCACAAACACACACACACACACACATACACACAAAGGGCGCCGCAGCACGCAGCCGGCAGCAGGGAGCGGTGC
The DNA here is from genome assembly GCA_002896455.3 of Chlorella sp. ArM0029B. Classification (NCBI taxonomy): domain Eukaryota; kingdom Viridiplantae; phylum Chlorophyta; class Trebouxiophyceae; order Chlorellales; family Chlorellaceae; genus Chlorella; species Chlorella sp. ArM0029B. Next base: position 299,938 of record JTEE01000329.1, on the reverse strand, counting down.
GGGCGCAAGCCAGGATGGGAGGCGCGTGTGGAGAAAAGGCGGGGGCCAGCAGGGTCACCCCTGTCGCCAGCTAGGCAGCTCCCTCTGCAAGACGACCCGACCACCTGCCCAGATCTGCCCAGCCTGCCCCAGACCTGCCCAGATCTGCCCACCTGCACGCCTCCCTCAAAGGGCGGCGGGTTGAGCTCTTCATCGGGCTCCGGGCAAGGCGGAGGCTCAGCAGGGGCCGGCCCGCGCTGCGATGCCGGGCTGGGGGCCGGCCTGCAGCAGCAGCAGCAGCAGCAGCAGCATTGCCATCAGCAAGAGCAGCAGCAGCAGCAGCAACAGCGGCAGCAGCAAGACCATCAGCAGGAGCAGGAGCAGCAGCAGCATCATCATCCCCATCAGCGGCAGCAGCAAGAGCAAGAGCAGGAGCAGGAGCAGCATCACCGCCATCAGCGGCAGCAGCAGATGTGCAAGCAGCAGGTGCCCCTTGGCAGCGGCGCCGGCAGGCTGTGTGTGATGCACCCAGGGGAGAGCGCCGGCACCCCCCTCGGCTGCGCTGCACTGCAAAGCATGCCATGGCACGGCATGGCAGGCCGGTCACAGCACGCCCATGCGTGTGGAAGCATGCGGGGAAACAGTGCGGAGAAGAGGCGCCGGCTGGCACTCACGCTGCGGGCGCCCTGAGCAGGAGAGATGGAACGCTGGCCAGGCTCTCTTGCCCCGCCTTGTTCTTGGCCTGCATGCACAAGCAGACATGAAAGCGGGTGCTCGGTTGGGGGGTGGCGCCTGCACACCACCTGCGGCGCCTGCTGTGCGTGTGCTGGTGCCATGGAGAGTGAAAAGCGCGTCCCCTGCCTCCCTCCTGCTTATAAAGTGGTACGTGGGAAGGGCGGCACCTGCCTCCCTCCAAGGTTGGGTGGCCCATTAGACCCTTCATACTCCACCCGTCCCGTGCCCCACCCCACCCCACAGCACCTCACGTGCCCCACACGCACGTAAGCGAAGAAAGTGTACTGCTGGGGCGGGAAGGAGCGGCGGTACTGCCCCGCGCGGCCCGCCAGGCCCGGGACCAGCACAAACCGCTTCTGCAGGGGAAGAGCGCCACCACAGAGAGGTGGGGCGGCCAAGGAAGGGTGAGGTGAGAAGCAGCCAGCCACAGCGGGTGGCAGCGAAAGAGCTGGGCAGGTGATCGCTTCACCCCGCATGCCTCCTGCATATCCCGAAGCAGAAAACGTTCTTCCCATGTCCACATCGTCTTCCTTCCTCCTCCTCCTCCTCCTCTTCCTCTTTCAAAGGCTATCTGCGCCGCACCCGGTTGCCGGCAATGTCGGAAGAGGCAACCCCAATCACGTCGTCAAACCCAAAGGCGGGGATGCCCACAATGCGGTAGCCAAACACGACTGCAGAGGGCCAGAGGTGGGGTGGCATGGGGTGGGGCGAGGAGGGGTGGCGTCAGGAGGAAAGAGCCAAAGTTTGGGGTGCAGCATTCTAACACGCTCTCCCCCCGCCCTGTCGCATGACACCGTTGCTGGCATGTTGCGGACTTGAATTGTACTTGATCCATTGATTGTTGCCAGGGCACAGGCGGGGGGAGGAGGCCGCAGGGCGTAGCTGCTGACGGCGCCCTGCCATCATCCACAAGAAAGAAAGTTCCATGCCAGGCAGGCTGGTGGGGCGGGCGCAGTTCGAGGGTGCAGGCAGTGGCAGGTGGGGGCATGCGGAACAGGAGGGTGGCCCGCAGTGTAGCGTGTGGGTCGGCCAGGCAGGCGGGGAGGGGTAAAGTCGAGGCCGGTGTCTCAGGGCCGCGGCCCCGCTGAGCAGGAGGAACTGGATTCGGGGAGAGGAAGAGGATTGCCGCCCGAGGGCGTGGGTTTGAGGAGACCGACAAAGAAATTAAGCCAAGGCACCAGTCAGCTGCCACAGTCAGCTACCTGAGCAGGCAGAGTTGAGTGGGGGCAGGTTCACTTCCACCAGGATGTTGAGCCCCTGAGAGAGCACCCGGAAGATGGAGGGCGTGCAGGGGCGCCTGCAGGAGGTATCCAGAAAGGAGGGGGCGTCAGCGTATGAATCATACAAACACACGCAAATACCCAGGGAAGGTGTCGGAGGGCAGTGTGAACGCGCGCTATGGGCGCCGTGCAGCAAGTAGAGGCAGGGGGCGGCATGCCGGGGTGCAGGGCGACTGCAGCCGTCAGAGCCACACTTGCACGCTTCAACACATGTAACACCCTGCTCCCGCATGCAACTGCTGGCAGGGCGCATGCAGGCAGGCTGCTGGGGGCGGGCTGGTGCGTCCCTCCGCACAGACGGGCGCGCAGGGGGGACAGGCGTTGGGGGCAGCCCCTGGCGCACGCACGTTTGGGGGGTGGCGATGGCGGCGGAGAAGGGGCTCGAGACGCTCACGCCCGCGCTGTTGCTGGCCGTGGCGCGGAAGCGATAGCTCATGCCAGCCCTGCAGCAACGGGGCGGGCAATGGCATCCTTGGTTTGCCTGCTGCTCTTCCTGCTGAGCTCCTGGTCTGCATGTATGCACCCCCCTGCTGGCGCCCTGCTGGCGCCTGGGAGAGCAGCAGGCCCCTGGCCCTTGGCACGCAGAGCTGTTGGATTGCCCTCTGATGTTGGTCAGGGAACATAAGGTCGTATCTTCAATGTTCTTGGAGAACCTGTAGATAACCTAGGCCCTGTAAATACCCTCTGATGAAAACTTTCAGTCCTCTGAAGCCGCACGGCCGTATGCCGCATGCCTCGCGGTGAGCACGCTGTGCAGACGCTGTGCACCATATCAGGCAGGGGCGGGAGGGCCTCCTACGGCGGAGCGGCACACTTGCCTGTACTGCCCTGCCCTGGTTGGGAGGCCAGGCGAGAAGCTAAACTCCTTCCTCCCGCCGGCCGCGTTGGCCCCTGGCCCTGCCAGCGTGATTGTGGGCGTGCCGCTGGGCAGACCAGCGGGCACACCAGAGATTGTGTAGCTCCGGATTGCTGCAGGCGGGTGGCACAGGCGGGGCGGGGGGCGGCGCGCAAGGGGTGTTGTGGGTATGGTGAGGGGCATTGCCAGTAGAGCAGGCAGACAGTTGTCTGCTGTAGGGCACAAGCATCCTGCTTGCTTTCCTTGGCGGGCGGTGCATCTGCCTGTCTGTGGCTTGGCTGTTCGCACGCACAAACGGCGGCTGGTGTGGGTCCAGCAGCACATCGGGGCAGCGCCAGCTCAGCAAGCCAGGTCAGCGGGTGCATGGAGGCAGCATGCTCATGCAGGCGGCGGGCAGGCAGGTGGGCAGGCAGGTAGGCAGGCAGGGCATCGTTGGGCAAACATACAGGTGGGTGGGAAGGCACATAGGTGGGTGAGCGGGCAGTCAGGGCAGCATGCGGGCAGGCAGGTGGACTGGCGGGTGCAGAGGCGGGCAGGGGAGCATGCGGGCAGGGGAGCGTGCGGGCAGGGGAGCGTGCGGGCAGGGGAGCATGCGGGCAGGGGAGCGTGCGGGCAGGGGAGCATGCGGGCAGGGGAGCGTGCGGGCAGGGGAGCGTGCGGGCAGGGGAGCGTGCGGGCAGGGGAGCATGCGGGCAGGCACACAGGCGGAAGCGCGGGCAGGTGGGTAGTCAGGCAAGCGGGCAGGGCACCATGCGGGCAGGGCACACAGG
>JTEE01000329.1:276900-296263 GCA_002896455.3 Chlorella sp. ArM0029B | reverse complement strand
GGGTGGGCGGGGGCGCAGCAGGCAGGCAGGCAGATGGGCAAGGCAGCATGCGGGCAGGCACACAGGAGTGCGGGCGGGCGGGTGGATCACACACCTGCACCTCCATTGACACGCGGTGGTGTCAGGGTCACTCTGAGGACAGTGAGACCTTTGACAACGACGGCCTTCACTGTGAGTGTGGGCGCCCCTGGCCGTCTGCAATCAGTCGAAAGCAGCTGTGTGAGTGGCGCTGCATGCAGGGAGGGCGGTGACCCCCCGCACCATGTCTGTCCCTCACCCAAGCAACTCGGCCCCAAGTGTTTTTTAAAGTTAAGTGGGTGCGCATGGCTCCCACTCACACGACCCGTACTGCGGCTGTGCCAGCGCTGCTGGCTTCCGCCACATGCTGCCCTGCATGTGCACATGTTTGAAAGCATGGTAAATATGAGGATAGTCTGGCCAATGCCCCCGGAGCTCAACTGCCACCGTCTGCGCGGCAGCGGCAGTGGCGGCGGCGCAGCCGCCACCGGCGGCAGAGGGCACAAAGGTCGGCAGCACTTTGCGAGGCAGACAAAGTTGCAACACATTCTGCCATTTTATGCAAGCATGCATCCAACCCGCAAGCTGATATGAGCGCCGCAAACTGGGTGGTATCCCTAGCTGCACGACGGCGCAACCGAACCCAGACTGCGGCACCCTGGGCAGTCACACCTGATGACAACAAGGAGAGCGCCAAGACCAGCAGGGCTCCCACAGCTCCCCACAGACGCATTGCTACGAGCGGCCGGCGCAACCCGCTTTGGCTGGCCTACGCCTTGGCAGTTGCTTCCACAGATTCCACCAGTTCGGAAGAGAGCCTCGTACCCGCGAGAAGCACCAAACGGAGTCTGAACAGGCCGAGCCGGGACGGCGGCGTACTCTCCATGGAGCTCGACCGCGCCCCGCTGGCCCGTGCTTCAGATGGGACGTGTTCTGCGAGTCTAGAAAGATGCTGGGTTCAGCCACTGAAAGGCGGACTGCGGCCCCGGACCGCCGTCTTGGTGCTGTCGCCTCCCCGCCGCACGCTGAATGAACACCATACCACCCCATTTCTCCTCTTCGCTGCTCGCAGGGTCCTAAGTGCCACCGTACAACTATGTGGTCTGACCTGCAAAACACTACACAACTGTCGCAGGCCATGCTGCAGCCGGGGCTACTTACTTGTGTGCAGCAGTGCGGGGCACGGGGGCGGGAGTGGCCACCCAAGGCGTGCTCAGCACACCTCCTGCAAAATGCCCCCTGACAAAAAGCGCCCACGAAATCAGCAGGTGTGTGACTACTATACATGTTTCATGAGAGAACATTGAGCGAGACCGGCATGAGGTTGGAGGCAATGGCGCAGGGTTCCCCTGCTGCCGCGAATGTGCCTGTTCGTGGAGGGCCTGGCTCTCAGGGCGGCAGGGCGGCCGGTGTTCATGCACGCCTGGCATGGCACTGTGGGCTGGGGTGCCAGATTCAGGGCCGTTGGACAGTGGCTTGGAGACTGAGGTGCTACTTTATCTGCACCATCGTCGTGGCTTGGTACTGCCTACCCCGCTGGGCCGGCGCTGCTCAACTGCGCCTCAGCTGCTGGGGTGGACTTAGCTGGACGGCTGGGCACCTGGCAGCTGCAAGCCCCGCTGGGGACGCAAGCACCCATGGCGGCCATAATGGCGGCCATAGGCGCCGCTGCCCGTGCCCTGGCTGCTGACGCGCTGTCCCCGGCGCGAGTGGCGGAGTGCTGGGCACGCCTGCTCACCGCGTATGCGCAACTGCAGAGGTTCAAGCCCACGGTGTTAGGGAGCAGAGGGAGCAAGGGCGGCAGCCTGCACGGAACGGTGCCATGTGTTGCCGCCCGTACGTGTGGCATGCAACCACATTCCACATCAGTCCACGTGCATGCCGCGCTCTCCTGCTACATTTGCTGTGTGCCGCAGTGGGGGCACATGTTTGCCGCGCCAGGAAGTGTCACTGGACAGGTGGCATGTGTGCTTCCTTGCCCCTGCAGCTGCACCCCGATGCCGTGCCGCTGGAGCAGGCCGTGCTTACTCGCCACAACATCGACTGGTCAGAACGGAGATGTGCCCCTTCCAATGAACGGGCATCACAGTGCGGCAGGCAGCGGGCAGCACCAAAGGCACCAAACGCGGCTGCTGTGTGTGCAGCTGCACCGGGGGCTGAGCCTGCACCGACCTCCTGGCGTGTCTCCGAGACAGGAGTCCTCCACCACCCGACTGTTTCAAGCCTTTTGTGGTGTGGTTCTTTTTCCCACAAAAAAGCTGATTGTGAATATTGTGGTAGGAGCCTGCCATTGGCGCGGAAGTCCAGAGCCAGGCACAGCAGAGGAGGAGGGAGGAGCAGGAAGCATGGCAGCATGGGGCGAGCACGCCGCAAGGATTGAACAGGCTGCTGATGTGGCGCCCCTGCTCCTGCACTGCGCAAAGCAACCTTCCTACCGCTGCGTCCTGCCAGCCTCCTAGCACAAATGTGCCAGTCGGGCAGGAAAGCAGGGGACGGCACGTCCAACGAAGGACTGCAGGAGAAGTGCAGACCAGGCCCTTGCAGGCTGGGGCTGCCCACACTGTCACAGCACGTGTCCCAGCTCCGAATGTTCCTCGAGAGTGTTGCTGTGAGGGCTCAGGTGAGCTCAGGCGTTGTCCTGTTTGACATAGCTGCAGACAACTTCGGTCAAATCTTACACCACGGGGGGCGCTGTAATGCCAATGTCACTCGGGAGCTGAGCAGGCGCATGGGTGTCTCTGTGAGGGAGCACCCATGCCCCGTGCCCTCCACCCTCGCGGGCCAGGCGGCGGTTGAACGCCTGCTGTTCCCGGTGGGCCGCACGCTTGTGGCTCGAGTTTGTGGTTCAGTTGGCAAAGGCCGGCATCCACTGAGCCTCCAAAGAGATGCGTCCCTGCAGCATGGGGGGCCGGGACGAGAGCGGGGGTGGGGGGCGGGGCGAAAGCGAGGCAGGTGGCTGGGCACACAAGTGCACTGCATTGCGAGCCAGCCAAGGGGTGCCTCTCCACCTCCCAGTCACTGGTGTCACATTCCAGCATGTGTGAGCTGGCAGCCCAACGTGGCGTGCATTCGACTAGCTGCACCAAGCACTGTTGCTCTGACAGCTCGTGCACCGCAGCACCTGTTTTGGGCGGGCAGCTACGTGTGTGGGTGGGAAGACACATGAGAACACCTCCACAACCTCAGCCCCGCCAGTCCACGCCTCGCCCGCACACCCCGCAACCGCACCCTAGCCCATCCATTCGCGCACTACCCCAGCCATCCTACCGCACACTGGCCCATTCCGACACGCTCTCCCCCCACCCTGTCCCATGAGACCGTTGCTGGCTCCCAGTGAACTTGTCAATGAATGTCAATGATTGATTGATACACACACGCCCTCCCTCCCACCTGCGCCACCTCCTGCAAGTCTAGAGTCTGCCTCCACAGCTTGGCTGTCCGGATGGATTGGAAGGGCACGCTGGCACGGCCCTGGAACGCTGCACAGGGTTCACGGGGGACAAAAGGGATAGCAGGATGCCCGCTCAGAGGGGGTGAGCTCAGAGGGCTCAGAGTGGGGTGAGTCTGGGTGACAAGAGGGAAGGGCAGGGGGCGGGAAGCGAGTGGAGTGAAGGGATGGGGCACCGCCACTGGCAGGCAGAAGGGATCGGCAGCATGCTTGATGCAGGGGCCCTTTCTGTCGGCACAATGCAACAGCAGGGCCTCATTGTGGCCCCATGCCCCCTTGGCAATGCAACAGGGGCCCCTCTCTATGCACCCATGGGCCCCTTGACAATGCAACAGCAGGCTGCGGTGTGCATCCATGCCCCCTTGTCAATTCATTCGTTCATTCATTCATGCATGCATGCATTCACAGCGCCGCAGCAACAACCCCTTGACAATGGAACAGTAATGCCCCTCTGTGCAGCCATGCCACTTGCGCGTGCAACCCACATTGCCTGCCGCCCTCCCAGACACCCCCAGCGCCAGCGTGCAGCGGGACACACTGTGGACCCACATTGCCGCTTGCCGGACGCCTACCCACCGGCTTCTGCAGCGCAGCACAGCGCAGCACAGCGCAGCACAGCGCAGCACAGATCCGCACAACGCAGCACAGCGCAGCACAGCGCAGCACAGCGCAGCACAGCGCACAGGCTGCGTCCCCCGCCCCCACCCACCGCTTCCCCAGTGCGTATCCCAGACCTCTATCTCTACGTGGTGCCGCTCTGACACTGTGTCGCCGCCCACCACAAACTCCAGCTGCGGAGGGGAACAGCAGAGGGCATAGGGCGCCCAGGCGAGGCACACAGGGGGGTGCACAGTGTTCAAGTCAGGATTGGGGTGCGTGTGAACACATGCGTGCATGGCAGGGGGCTGACTGTTGCAAGCTGGCGCGCCACTGACTTGAAATCCTGTTGGCTGCCACAGCCCCACGCCTTTGGGCTGCTATCTTCTTCGCTTTTAGAGGAGAGCAGGAGGAGCGGGGGCCGTCCAGAGGGAGCGCAACACTGAAACGCTTCGCCGGCACGGTGAAGTTGCACGAGCAAGGCAGGCACAGCAGGGATGCGGGCCCCCTCACCTCCTGGTCAATGTTGTGCTGGTCCCCCTTGCCCTTCACAGCCAACGTGCGCTTCGTCTCGCCAGCAAACCACACACGCACCTGGGGGGGATGGAGAGGAAAAAGGCAGGGCACAGGCATACAGGCAGGGTGGGGATGTGGTGGCATGAGGTGGCATGAGGTGGCAGTGACACGCCGGTGTTCAGTGGTTGGGCAAAAGGCATGGCCAGGGGGCGCTGCGCCAGGCCTTGTACGGGGAAACATGCTGCAGCGCTAGCAACGAAGCCCCTGGCGCCCCCAGCACAGCCATCCGGCTCAGGCAAGCACAGCCAGACTGCGCAGGCAGCCAGGGTGGGCGCACCTGCACGCTCCGCTTCCAGCCGCCGATCAGCAGCGACTTTCCGGTCAGACTTTCCACCTGCAGGGGGAACAGTACAGCTTGCCCAACTTGTGTTTCGCTCTGATCACACTGTCGCATTATGGAAAGCTGCGAAGTGTGCGGTGTGAGTGGTTGATGCCAAAGACGAGGCCAACCGCGTACCAATGACTCACCCCGCAAACCCTGCGCCGCTTCCCCGCCCGCGACAGGCATGTCAGAGCAACCTTCAGTCACCAGGCCCGCCCAGGCACCCCCCAGGCCTGCCCCAGCGCTTCACACGTTCGTGAACATGCAAAGCAGCCTTGCCCTTATAGACACAACACGAGCCCCACGCAGGGGCCCCGTTCAACCCGCAACACACGCAGGCACAGCACCCCACCCTTGGGTGCTGCACGCACATGCACCATGCAGCATGCACCGCACGGCAGGACAAGCCTGCTCCAACCTTTCGCACACACAGAAGCAGCAACCCCGCTTTCTGGGCTGCCCAGCACTGCCCGCGGATGCATGCCGGCGCCCCCGCTCACCCGCAGCACGCGCAGGCACAGCACCCCGCCCTGCAGCGCCTTGCGCACGGCGGGGCTGGCCTGGGAGAGAGCCTCCCCCATGGCGCTGTCGCCCGACCTGCCCCCAAGGTTGTGGTGCACCGCCAGCGCCGCCTCCACCTCCTCCTCCTTGAACTCAAGAAACGTCATCTGTTGCATAAAGGCGAGCGGGGGGCAGTGTGTCAGGACGGCTCTTCTTCTTTGAACTCAAGAAACGTCATCTGCGGACACAAGGCCAGGCGAGGCACAGGGTGGGGGGCAGTGTGGCAGGACTGCTCTTCTTCCTTGAACTCCAGAAACGCCATCTGAACTGCAGAAAGGCGAGGCACAGGGCGGCGGGCAGTGTGTCAGGACTGCCACAGGAAACGGCTCTTCTTTGACTTCGAAAACGTGAGTTGGGGAGGCACGACAAGCACGGGGTGGGGGGCAGTGCGTCAGGACTGCCACAGGAAACGGCTCTTCTTCTTTGACTCCAGGAACGTCATCTGTTGCAGAAAGAAAGGAAGAAAGAAACAGGGGAGTTGGGGGCAGCTTGCCATTGCTTGCTTGCATGTGCAGGGCTGTGATGCGATGTGCGCAACCCAGCCCGGCCATGCGTGCAGCTGCGCAACACGCGTCTGCTCACCTTTGCCTGTGGAGGCACGCCTGATCTGAACAACCTGGCACTGCTTCGCTTAGGTTGGCCCTTTCCACCCCCCCACGCAGCGCACCCTGGCGCACCCCACCGCAACACACTGCTCGACCGCGAGGGACACGCGGCGGTCAGGCATGGCAAAGGGTCCAGCCTGAGCGCTCAGGCTTGGCCCTGTGCGGCGCCCGCCAGCCCCACAACACCCTTGCCTGCTGGCTCCCACCTGGTGCACACCACCCAAGACCCCATCCCCCCCACCCAACATCCACCCAGAAAGTGCAGGCGCCTTCCCCCGCTGTGGCCCCAGCGTTGCCCGCCTGCACTTCCAGACTCTCTCCTGCCTGCCTGCCTGCCACGCCTCGCTCACCACGCCCATGCCCAGCCCCGACTCAACCGTCGCCCTCCTCGCGCCCAGCCCGCCTCAAACCCAGCCCAGCCTTGGTTTGCGAAGCGAATTGCAGGACCGGGAATCAGACAGAACTGATAACCAGCCACTTTGAGGTGCAAGCGGCGCAACCGCTTCCCTTTGCCCTCCCACCCGCAAGGCGCCCCACCACCCAGCACTCGCCTTGACGTGTAGTCGGCACTCTCGCTTCTTCCTGCGCTTCCCGCCCCCCAGCAGCTTGGCCGACTCCCACGGCCGTATCAGCGCCCCCACCACCCTCTGCCCAGCCTGGAGGGCCAGGGACAGAGGGTTGCCCTGCGGGCAGCAAGGACGTCAGCCTGCCCGGCCTGTGCGCTAGCCTGCTTGAAAACTTGGATAGATGTGCTAACCTCTTCCGTGCTGCACAAAAGCTGCGGGCCAGCCATGTTGCTGCGGCCTGGTGGACAGCGAGGGCCCAGCCGCACTGGCCCCCCCCGGCGCAGGGCAGGTCTGCCTCCCAGCACACCCCCCGGGTGCTGTTGCATTTCGACGCTGACGCTCATCCAGCCGCCCTCATACCCCGCTTTCCACCCCCTCCTTACCCCACCCCTGCCACCCAACCCACCGTGGCGTGATACTTCTGGCTCGCCGGCTTGCCCTCCTGGTGGGGCGGCTCCAGGGTGAGCCACCGGTCCACCTCACGCCCACGTGGCAGGTCGTGCAGCGCCACCTCAGCACGCCCGACCTCGTCATTTTGGTCAAACTGGTCGTAGTCGTACATGCGGGCGGTCAGCATCTGTGGGCAAGGGGGCAAGGGTGTGCGGCAGATCAGGGGGAAGGGCAACGATGCAGAGAGGCTGCCAGCGTTTGTTTGGGGAAGAGGCAAAGCAGCGCCGCCTCACATGTATTGTCAATGTGTGCGACCCCAGGCAGCATGGTCGTACACTGACGCTTAAAGTTGCAAGCAGCGCATCGCATCAACAAGGGGGTGGCGGGTGCACATGTGTTGGTCCTGGTCAAACCCGCACGGCAGCCATGCATGCAGGCGATCAGCGCCCCCGGCAGGTGGCACAGCTGTGGCACGCATGTCCAGCTACGGCATGGGGGATGTGATGTGGCTGACGTGGCTCGTCGCAGCCCAGCCAGGTCAGCCCAGCCCACCCACGATTCAAGCCACTGCGTCACTGACAGCCTGAGCACACACAGTCCAGCCCAGTGCGAAACAGTACTCCTCTAACTCCAATCACCCCAACAATCCCCTGTCTCATGAGACCATCACTTGGCTCCCCGTGGACATGAAATGTGACGAACAAAGACACAGCGTGGCACAGCACGCACAGCACGGCACAGCACAGCATGGCGTACCTGTGTCTCTGGGTAGTGGATCAGCAGCGAGAAGTCTTCATCCCACACCGGGCGGTGCGTGTTGTCCATGACCTGCGGAGAGGCAGTGGTATGTGTGTTGCGGGGCGGTTGGGATCAAAGGGGTGGGGCTGGGACGCTTGGTGCGCCCGGGCGAGCGGTAGGTGTGTGGGAGAAACAGGCGTGAAGCGACGTCTCATGCACACAAGGCTGCTGCTGCGCCGCGCCGGGAGCTCTCATCTCTGTTGAGGCGTGCTCGGTGCACCAAGTAGGAGGGAAGGAAGGAGGGAAGCCAGGTCTTTCCGGTCCACCGAGGCCCGCCTGGCCGGTCACTAGCGCGGCGCCTGGGCGCTCCACACCCCGACCCATCCGCCGTCCACCAAAAGCCCTTTGTGCTGGCCACATGAGCCCCACTTGAGCCCCTTCTTCCCCCCCTTCACCGAATCCCCTCCAGAATCCCTTCCATCTGCCCCAACTGCACGCCCGCCTGCCCACTTGCAAACACAAGAACACCTGCTGGCTCCCCGTGGACTTGATGTGTGATTGATTGACCGGCTAACGCTGCCGGTCCCCTGCTGCCCGCCCCCCTGCCTAGTCCAGTCTAGTCTGTACAGCTCTTACGCAAGCACCCTTTGTTAGAGTAGTTGTGGCGTCCCCCTGCTTGCCCACCTGCGTCTTGACCTTGTTCTTCTCCCTCACAGACAGCACCACAAAGGGGTCTGGGGAGCAAAAGAGGGCAGGTGGGTGGGTGGGTGAGTGGGGCGTGGTTTGAGGGGAGAGGGCAGTCAGCACGGCGGCGGCACTGGACGCACGGGGGCACATGTTGCACAGCTGCGGGGGCGGCTGGTCGCTGTGTGGGGCAAGCATGGTTGCAGGGCTGGCGAGAACACAGGGAGCAGGCCTCCCCAGGATGCGCCTAGATGGAGCACGATGCCCTGCCCCTCCTCAGCCCCGCCGCTGCCAGTCCCTCCACTCTCCTGCCCCCCACAACACCACACCTTCCTCCCACCTGCCCCAGTGCCCCTAGCGTGACAGCGGGGCTGGCTATGCGAGGCACATGCCCAGGCCCCCCTAAGAAATCACTCTAAAAATACCTCCCAGACTGCCCCTTCGACTGGCCCCCCTACTCTCCCTATGACAAATCTCACGGTGGGTCGCCCCGAGTCTGCTTCTTGCACTCATCCACTGCCCCTTGCTTCCTTCTCTTCCCGTGCCCCGTGCCATCACCGCCTCACACCTCACCTGGTATGGTAAAACCACGCTACGCGGGGCACGTGCTCCGGCCCCCTGAGAGTTACCCCGAGCCCTCCTCTCCAATGTGTCCCTGCGCTCCTCTTCCCCTGTGCCGTTTGCCATTCCCCGTGCCATGATGTGCCATGGTTTGCCACCTCACCCACTCACCGGTCTTAGACAGCCAGTCCATGCGGGGCACGTGCTCAGCCTCACACACACGCACCTGCATCCGGGGCATCGCGGGGCAGAGCGGGGCAGGGCAGCAGTCAGGCAGGCGGGCAGGCAGGGGGTGAGGCGGGCAGGCAGGCAGGTGGGCAGGCAGGTGGGCAGGCAGGCAGGCGGGCAGGCAGGCAGGCAGGCAGGCAGGCTACTTGGTCGGCTGAGGTGCCGCACGAGCGAGTGTGCCAGGTGTGGCATGGCGTGGCGCTGTGTGCATCAAGAGAAACAGCAAGGCAGCCGGCATACCGATCCTCTCGTGTGCGCCTCCCCTGATCAAGAGACTGCCAAGGAGTATGCTTTTCCCAACAAAAAAAACATAACAATGCTGACAAGCGTCCAGGCTCAGCCTCGCCTGCAGCAGCCCTCGCGGCCGCTCAAAGTCGGGGACAGCGTTATCGGCCAGAGGAATGACCAGCCTGCGCCGGCCAGCACGGGAGAGGAAAGCATGTGAGGTGGTGGCAGGCACGCAGATTGGGACAGGGTGGCGGGTGAGTGTATCAGAATGCCAGCGAGCTCAGGGTCCCCATTTTTCGGGCAGCACACGCGCCCACCCCATTGCATTGTAAGGACGCCCGTTTGTTCTCACTTTTCGGGCAGCACAAAGGGGCGCAGCACTGAGTCTTGTATGAGTGCATGCAGCCATGTCTCCAGGCCGGGCAGCACCGACACGTCGCCACCATACACGGTGAGGTCGAAAGAGAACTTGGGCAGCTCGGTGAACGCGACCTGGACTGCAGCATATGGGGGGCAGGCGGCGGCATACATCATCCGCGACTTGGGCTGCAGACGCAGGCATGTTGGGGTCAGGCAGTGGCACAGACCATCCGCGATGCGGGCCGCACACGGGATGAAGGTGACTCGGCCTGAACATTGGGGTGTGTGTGTGCTGAGGGGGGCAGCTCGGTGAACGCGACAGGGCTGCACCGTGTGGGGGGCAAATGGTGTGTCGTGAATCAAGCGCAATGTGATGCGGGCTGCAACACCCTGCCTCACCACGAGACCGTTGCAAACTCCCCGCTGGACCTGAAATGTAAATGATTAGTTGATTGAACACGGGGTGAAGGTGAAAGCGACTGCACATTGGGGGGTGGCATGTTGCAGGGCTCGGCACCCCCTTCCTCAGACATGCACGACAACCAACAACACTCGGGACGGCAGTGCCCCCCCGCCTCACCCGCCCCCACCAGCGGCAGCTGGCTCATCAGCGGGCGCAGCGTGAGGCGCAGCCGCCCGTGCATCGTCATGCGCTCCACCGCGGCCTTGATCACCACCAAGTTGCTCAGCTGAGGCGGGTGGGGAGGGAGGGGAGGGGAGGGTGTGTGGCATGAGTTGTGAACTGTGGAACACAGTGTGCTGTGTGGCGGTCACTCTCATGAAGCCAACGGTTAGCCTTGATCACCACCAGCTGAGGCGGGTGGGGAAAGTTGGGGAGGGGGTGAAAGAGGACAAGGCGGGGTCAGAGCGTGATTTCTGGAGGGTCTGATCTCCAACAGGATTGCACAGCTGGCGGGTGGGGGTAAGAGGGGAGTGAAGAGAATGAGGCGGCATCAGGAATGTACTAGAAGAAACAGCGTAGTGTGTGGGGAGGGCGATGGTAGCCTTGATCCAACGCCTTGATCACCTTGCTCAATTTGCTCAGCTGAGGGGGCTGGGGGACAGGGTGGTGCCCCAGTGGGTGAGACGGAGTAGGAGCGTCATGTGCGTCGTCATCCTGGCACAGCTGACAGGCTGATGCTGCTGACATGGCATGACATGGCCACCCATCAACCTGCAATCAATCAGCCAATCGGCGCTGACACGGGCCCTTCCCCTGCACCTGCAGCTCCGAAATGGGCCCTTCCCCCTCCTGTGCCCCTCGGCCCAGTTTTGCCCCACCATGCCCTCCCCATCAAGCCCGCCCACCCTGAACCCGAATCCTCTCGGCACCTCCCTTCCTTCCTTCCTTCCTGTTCCATGGTTCCACCGTGTACTCCTCAACAAAGATGCACGGCGGCGTGGGTGGGTGGCGGCCCACTGCCCCATGCTTCCAACCATGCTTCCAACCCTGCCCATCATTTGCTTGCCCCAATCATCCCAACAAATCTCCTGTCTCATGAGACCATCATGTGGCTCCCCAAGGACATTGAACGTAACAAACAAATAGACAGACAATCAAAACCCAGGTCCACCCACCCACCGCGTCCACAAGCTGAGCGGCCACCGGCAGGCGAGTCACGAAGTGGGTGGCCGCCCGTGGCACAGGCTTCACCACAAAGCTGATCTGGGCGGGGGGAGGGGACGCAGAGGGGACGAGGGTGCATGCATGAGACGTTGGGGTGCGTGGGCTGGTGCGTGTGCAAAGGGGCCCGCGCGCTGTGCGTGCTGTGCTGCTGTGCTTCTTGTGCTGTGGTGCGCTGCGTGTGCTGTGGCAAGCGAGCACGTGTGCAGGCGTGCATCTGACTCCAGGCGAAGCAGACAGGCTGGCCACCGAGCGATCCCCGAGTAGGCCAACCTCTCGTACTTCTGCCTGGGCTCACCTGCTGCTCCCCTGTCCAGGTGAAGTCGAAATCGACAACAGCCTGAGGAGGGGACCGGGTGGTGCAAGCCTCGAGTCAGGACAGGGTGGGTGGTGCGGCTGCTACTGCTGTCAGCACAACCCTGCGCGGCTGCCCATGCCATTGACCGCGCAGACGCCATTCACAGGGGATGGATGGTGGTGGGGCAGCCACCACCCGCAGCCTGCCTCAGCCCCTCACCCTCCAGCCATCCCTCAAGCCCCAGTTGCCAATTGCCCCACTCACTTCACCCGCCCACCCAAATCACCCACCTCGTCAGTCCGGCTCTCCCCCTCGCTGTACACCTTCACGCCCAGCGGCTCTGGAGGCACGGGGCCCAGGCTGCGGGGGGGCAAGGCCAGGGCGCACGCAGCACGCAGCTGGGGCACGAGAGAGAGAACACCCGTGAGGTGTAATGTGTGGCGTCCCCCTCCCCATCCCCAAAGCACTCGCTGGCATTGGCCCTCCGACCAAGTCCTGTGCTGATCTGCTTCATCTGAAGTGGCGAAGCTTGCCGAAGAAGTAGCCCAGGAGGCTGGCTGGCCTGTACTGTAACCCCGTAGCGGCAGCCCTACTACTGCTGCACCGCCTGCCTCACCTGAAGCTCAGCTTGGTGTGGTACGGCTTGAGGCACCGCACCCAGGCCTGTGCCCGTCCCATGTGCAGCATGCCAGTAGCAACTGCCGGTCTGCCTCACCTGAAGTGGTGCAGCTTGATGGAGCGCACCCAGGAGGGCTTGTTTGCCTCCAGCATCGCCGGCACCTCCTGCTCCGCCCACGCGGCGGCGGCCTTGGCGGCAAAGGGCCACAGCTGGTGCAGGAGGGTGGTTAGCCACTGCACCCGCTGGTGGTCGGGGTAGGTGACCTGGCGGGAGGGTGGGCGAGGTCGCACGATGACGTGGCACAGCAGGGTGAGGTGGCACGAGGGCAGAAGCTGGGTGGTTGCGGAGGGCAGGGGGAGCAGCAGCAAGGCGTACAGGAGGCAGCCAGGCAAGCTGCATTGCAAGCCCAGCAGCCTTGCGCGCCTTTCTGCTTCCCGAGCTCCCTTCTGTCCACCTGCTCTTCTTTCTTGTTGTTGCCTCTCTGCATCCTCCCGGACCGCCCACCAACCCCTCCGTGCGCCAGATTCCCACACTTTCTGTCGCAGCTCACCCAAGAGGGCAGGTTGACGCCCCCCAGCAGGCGGTGCAGCTCCCCTGCATCCAGGCTGGACAGCTGGCGCACCGCGTCCCGCTGCTGCTGGCGCTCACACAGGCGGCGGATGCCGTAGCGGTGGTGACGCCTGCAGGAGGGGGCAGGGCAGAGCCGCACGAGGCAGGGAGGGCGGGGCGGGGCGGGGCGGAGCGGGGCGGGGTTTCGGCGGTTCATTCGGGGCTGCGGGGTGTCTTGGTCAGGGAAGCACAGGCAGATACTGGAAGGGATGCTGGTGAGGGAAGAGGGTGACAAGGAAACGACCACGGGTCTTGCTCACCAGGCGGCGGCGGCAAGAGCGGTGACGAGCACGCAGCCGCAAAGAAGGCCCCCGATGAAGCCGCCCGGGAGCCAGCCCTGTCGGACGCCGCTTTGCAGGGCCTTGATCGCCGCCGTTAGCTGTTGTAGGTCTTGTGTGATGTTCATTTGGGGGCCAGTGCTTGATTGCGGCATCCTGGGCCAACAGGTTGCTCGCCTTGGAGCTTGTGTGACGCGGCTCGGTATCCAATCAGAGCATGTGAATGATGAGTGTAGTGCAGAACAGGTGATTCCACCCGTCATGCACAGGGTTTGCCGGCATGGCTGGCTGGCTGGCTGGCGCTGAGGTGTGCATGCTGTGTGCTGTGGCCCTGCGGGAGGTTCTCTGCCCCTGGCTTGCTGTGCCTCTTTGAGCGATCACGCCGCTTGAGCAGCGGGGCGGACCCCGCTGTGCACAGAAAAAAGTTCGTATTGTGCCGCTTTGTTCGGGCGGGCCCCAGCCTTCGCGGCTGGAGAGCGGCCATGCAGCAGCAGGCCCCTCCAGAGGCGCGACGGCCGCAGTCCGAGCTTGTTCCTGTGCAGCTGCCGAGCGACCTCTCGAAAAGCGGCTCGGGGCAGGACTGGGTGCTGTGGCCCACGGGGGCAACGGACGAGGATTTGGCGGACTTCGCAGAGGGGTTTGTGCGCGACCAGGGCGTGCCGCTGCAGTTCCGCCGCGCCGTTGCCGACGCCGTGCGCCAGCAGGTCGCCGAGTGGGTGAGTGCGGGGGCCGTCACGCCTGCATGCTGCGTGTGGCGGCATGCTCCTACATGCCATGCCTTGGGCTGCAGCAGGCAGCAGGCACAGGTTCGGCAAAACAAAAATTCGCCAGCTCCAAGACCGCTGTCGCCTCCCACCACTTGTGCCCGCAGGTTGCCCATGTGCCGCCACCCAGCACCAGCCCCCTGCCGCGCCGCGAACTGGTCAAGTGAGTGCCTTTAGGGCGTGCAGGTCAGGCGCAGAGGCGTGGTGGTGGCCCCCTCCTGGGCGGCCAGCACTGCCCAAGAGCGTCAGCATGCTCAGCGCTCCCCGTTTGTGCCTGTCCCATCTGTCCGCCCACTTCCGGCCAGCACCCACATCCCCCAAAGTCACCGCTCCCCTCCGTCCCTCCCTCCCCGTCACCTTCACCCTTCCGCAGGCTGGACTTGGTGCTGGATGGCAGCTTGCGGCTGCTGGACCAGTTCTGGTGGGACCTGCACTCTTCAGAGCCCACACCAGAAGAGTTTGCTGCCGAGCTTTGCGCCGACCTTGGGGTGGAGGCCCGCCACGGCACAGCGGTGGCAGCAGCAATACGCATAGAGGTGCGTGCGTGCGTGCGGGCGGGCGGGGTGGGTTGGCAATGGGTGCGGGTGCGGCAGCAGGGTGTGCCTGCCTGCATGCACAGGCTCGTCGCCGGTGTGTTGAGAGAGCCGGTGTTGAGAGACGTGTGGCCAGCGTGTGGCATGCAGGGGGTTCTGTTGTTATGAGTGTTGTGGGGGCCCCGGGGTGTGATGGATCTGGGGGGGTGCAGAGGTGGTCATGCAATCAGAGCAGGTGACGGCGTCAGCAAGCGCGTTTGCCCATGTGTTGTGCAGCACATGACGCCGCCCACCTGCCCCTGGGAACTCAAACCTCCCCTCCACTTGCCCGCCCCGCCTGCTTGCTGCAGCTGGGCAAGCTGCGCCGCGCCGCTCCCGCCGGCCTGCAGCTGCCCACGCCTCAAATCACTGAGAGCAAGGTGGCGGGGCTGGGTGCGGCAGCAGGCAGCAGCGGCCTGCAGAGCATCTATGCCTCCAGGTGGGGTGGAAGCCCGTTGGGCACTCCCCAACAGCCTCTGCGCTGCTGGCCTGCTTATGGCTTGCCTGCGTGCGTGCCTCTCATGCTGTCCACGTGCATCCCTGCATGCTGGCCCCTGCTCAACCTGCTGGGCACACATGCACATGATGATTGTATCTTGCGCCGAGTCAAAACGAAGAATGTCATCTCGGCCCACGCCACCTGACTGCCGCCCGTGCCTCCTGCCGCACCCCTCTCCTGGTGCAGCTGCCTGCGCGAGCCGGAGCAGTGGAGCGACTGGGGCCCCTCTGTGCACTCCCTGGCTCCTGAAGAGAGGCGGGTGCTGCAGCAGCAGCAGCTGTCGTACCAGCAGCGGCAGCAAGAGCTGCTGGCGGCCCGGCTGGCTGCACGGCAGCAGGCACAGCAGGAACAGCTGGAGCGTGTGCAGCGGGCGGTGCAGAGGCAGCAGTCGCAGCAGGCACAGCACCAGTCCACATCGCAGCAGCCGTCGGGGTCGCAGCAGCCGTCGGCCTCCCAGCAGACGGCGACGCAGCAGCTGGCAGCACAGCCCAAGCAGGCGCAGCACCAGGCGCCGGCACATCCCAAGCCGGCGGCGCAGCGCAAGCGGGGGCTGGAGGATGCGGCGCCGGCACGACGCACGCTGCGCCCACGTCGGCCCAACAGGCTCGCCGAAATCCTGAGGCAGGAGGAGGAGGAGGAGTCGTCCGACAGCGGCAGCGAGGCCAGCGGGCGAGCCAGCGGCGGGCCTGGCAAGGCCGCCCCGCCGCCGCCGGCTGCTGCTGCTGCACCCGCTCCTGCAAAGGCGGCGACAGCTGGCGGGGCCAGCCATGCCTCGGATGAGTGCCAGCCTGGGGAGGACTCATTAAAGCAGGGTGATGCACCAGAGGATGTGGGGCCAGCGGTGAAGAAGCCACGTCAGCGCGGCCGGCGCTCCTCTGGCACGGCAGACTCCAAGCACGCACCGGCAGCGGCGGCAGCCGCGGCGGCCCACCAACACCCTCAGCAGCAGCAGCAGGCGCAGCAGCAGGCGCAACAGCAGCAGCAGCAGCAGCAGCAGCAGCAGCAGCAAGCAGCGCTGCTGGCAGCGCAGCAACGGCAGCAGCTGCTGCTGCAGCAGGCGCAGCAGGCGCAGCAGCAGGCGGTTGCCCCGATGATGCCCACACCACAGCAGCAGTCGATGCTGTCTGGGCAGCTAGGGGGTGGCAGCAGTGCTGGCTTGGCTCCGCTGCTGCGGGGCAACAGCATGGCTGATGGCGCTGGGCACGGGCTGGGAGGCCCCATGCTCGGAACCCCCATGCTGGGCGGCCCCAGCGGCATGGTGCCAGTGCAGCCGCCGCCAGCTGGTATGGTGCCCACCCCGACAATGATGCCGCCGGGGCAGCTGCCAGGGGCGGGCATGGATGTCCCTGGGCTGGGCGGTGGGCCCGCTGGCGCAGCACCGCAGCATGTGCAGATGGTTGGGGCAGCGATTGTGCACTATGCCCGAGAGCTGGGCATTGGGGAGCACAAGATCCACTCCTTCCTCACCCGCACGCCTGCCGAGCAGCTGGCGCTGTTCAGAACGCTGCATCAGCTGGTGCAGCAGGCGCGGGCGCGGCAGCAGGACGGGACGGGGCCTGCCGGCGGGTTGCGCATGCCGTCACCGAGCGCTGTGCCAGGCTCGTCAGGAGGCCTGCCCCCCATGCCTGCACCGCAGCCCATGCCCGGGCAGCAGCAGATGCCGCCTGCGGCCTCCATGCCGCCGCCGCCGGCGTTCATGGTCGCGCTGCCGCCCCCGGGCGGCGGCATGCAGCAGCAGCCAGTGGCGCCGACGGGCGCGCTGCCGCCGCTGCCAATGCTTTCGCCTGAGCAGCTGGCCATGCCGATTGGGAACCAGTTTGCCAACCTGTTTAGTGAGATGTTTGACTGACGCCCTTCTTAGACTGTTGGGCTGCTTGGGACGCCACCGACCCGGTCCACGCCGCGCCCTTTACTGTTGATTAGAACTGACAACTTATCAGTCCAGTGACCTTCTCATTCTTGCCTTTACCAACAGCGCGTGGCGCCCACCCTCTTTCTTTTCGAGTGAGTGCCCCCCTGGCACGCCCCAGTACCTGTGCCCACCTGCCTACGCTCCAACGTTCCTCCCCACATTTCGGCTGACGTACAAGCCATGTTTTGCACTGATCAACGCTTTTTGTCAACAGAATACATCATCACACACACACACACACGCACACACACACGACTAGGCACAAGGTGGGGGCATGTGTGGGTACAAATCACGTGCACTTGTGGAGGAATCAGATTCTGAGGCCCGCTGGCACCAAACTTGGGTTGGGCCTGCGCAGCGGCTGCCATGTCGCCTGCCGCTGCTCTGTGTCCCTCCCAGCTCGCCCCTCCAACCGGCCGGTGCTCCTTGCAACAATGCGGCGCTGCCCCTGCCTGCAGCCGCGCCCCCTGTCCTGGACGGCTCACGCACGCCGCCCCGCACACACCCATTGCAGCGCAGCACACGCCGCACTCCGGCGTGCGCCACACCACGTGCAGCTGGCCGCCCCAAAGGCAGCCGCCGCACCCGCTGCCCTCACTCCTCCGCCTGCACCTCGTCCTTGCTGGCGCCGCAGCACACGTCGTGCTCATGCCCGTGCCCACACAGCACCTTGCTCCCCTTGGCCTGCATGCGCCTCGCCAGGTCAGCCTGTGGGCAGTGGTTCAGCGCAGGGGGGCAGGAGGTGGGGTGATCCATTCGCTCCCCTGGGCTTCCACACACCTCTCATGGCCTGCGCCCTAGGGCGGTGGCGGCGAGCGGGGGCAGAAGTAGAGTGGCGGTACATGAGCCCGCTGGCCCTGCACCCGCCCTCTACAGCTCGGTTAGTGGGTGTGGGGGAAAGAGGGCGCATGGGGTTTGGGAGGGGTGATCACAAACACGCCCTGGGCCTGCACCCGCAGCTCGGCATGCACACGTGGGCAGTGGTAGGTGTTGGGGGTGCAGGAGGGTGCCGGAGTTGGGGTGCAGGAGTTGGGGTGCAGGAGTTGGGGTGCCTCACATGACCCGCCTGGGCTGCCAGAGTATGTGTGACACCCCTTCAAGACGGCAAGCGGTGGGCAGAGCGGGAGTGAAAGTGTCCCTCTTGGGCCTTCCCCTGCCTCCCCAAGTTTGCAACGGTGAGCGAGAGCAGAAGCGAAGGGAGTTAGAAGTGATTCCCACCACACCCCTCGCCTGCCCCAGGCCCTGCCTCACCAGTTGGCCCGTGGGCAGGGCAAGAGACTTGCAGAGTATCTCACCCGCAGATCCCCTGCCCAACATCATCCGGCCCCCACCCGCCTGCTCGCCCCGCCCCGTCGGGTGTCCCCCCGCCCAGAGGCCCACCTCCTGCGCCTCCAGCGTCTCCCTCAGAATTGTGTCGGCCATCGTCTCGCTGGTCATCAGGTGGGGCAGGCTGTCAGAGTGGTGCCAGTGGTGCTGCTGCTTGATGTGCAGCAGGCGCCGCACCTCCTCAGGGTCCTGAAGCCGCTCCAGCAGGTGGCCCTGCAGGGGAGGGGGAGGGTGGAGGGGAGGAAAGGATGCACGGTATGATGTCGACATGAGGGAAGAAGCTGAGAGGGCTGCTGGCGTGTCACCCAGTATAGAGGGCTGCTGGGGTCCGGCAGCCGCTCCGGCAGGTGGCAGCCGCTCCGGGAGGGACAGTGTGGATAGTGCGGATGGAAAAAGAATGGATGGCATGATACGAGGCGACACGTGTCGGGCTCTTGTATTTTCTTGGTCTGCGTGTAGCCTACTCAAGTAGAAGGCGGATGGGGGTTGCAAACACCAGTGCGTGGGGTCACCAAGCAGTGTGGGCATACCGTCAGAAACAGACGGGGCGGGACGGCGTGGGACGGCGTGCAACAGCAGTGCTAAGCAACGCAACCCTGCCCGCGCCCAACCCTATCGCACCTGCTCTTGCTCCGTTACTAGCACGTGCTCCTCGCTGCGCGGCTCGGTGGCCATCCCCCGGGCGCCCGCAGTAGCGGCAGGGAGCCGCCCCTGCAGCCGCACCAGCCTCAAACTTGCGGTGCGCAGCATGACGTTAACAGTGCAATGTCGAGGGCTGTGTCCGAGACGCCGCAGTGTCTGGCAGAACCCTGCAGTCCCCCGCTGTTGCTCCTTCACGGTCACTTTCGACTGTACCGCTCCCCCAGCGGCGGCGCGGGGCTTCCATTGGGGCGGGATAGTAGTACGATTGTTACAAGGGCAGGGATGTGCACGCCGCAAAAGAGGCCCCACAGCTAGCAGCCTGGCCTGGCAGCGGCGGC
>JTEE01000329.1:264394-276430 GCA_002896455.3 Chlorella sp. ArM0029B | reverse complement strand
CGTGAATCACGTGCCTGCACTGCAGACCACCTGGCCCCAACGGCTGTACCTGAGCTCAAAGCAAACGAAGCGCCCCTGTGCCGCAGCGCCCGCCCGCAGTAACGCGAATGGTAAAAGTGGAAGGCGATTTCGTGTCCGACTGACGGGAAATCGTAGTAAGGAGGGCTTGGGGGCTTGTACACGTGTGCAGCAGTGCCACGTTGGAAGGGTGCAGGGCTTGTTGTGGGGACTCGTGTGGATAACGCAGGCAAACATGGGATGCATGCGACAGGGGGGATAAAGTGCGACAAGCATGCCAGCTAGTAGAAGTCTCCAGGTGCGTTCCAGCCGGTATACTCCGAGTACGAGTACGAGTCGTTGGCGAAACCACCGTCTTGGGCGGCTCGCAGCGTTGCCTCAAAGAGCAGCTGCGTGGTGCGCTGGCTGAGAGGGGCCAGCGCCAGCATCGTCGGCTTCATGCTGCCGACATCCGCGTCCCACAGCCCCTCGAGTACCGGCTTGGCGCAGTGCCCCACCATGCCCACCATCTGCATCCTGTCGGCCAGCACCAGCCAGTCAATCCAGTCACTGCGCGGCTTCTTCACATCCAGCAGTTTCTCCAAGTGCTTGTCGCACGCCTGGCACAGGTGTGGGTTTGGGATTAGTCAGGCACTGTGGCACCCTGCATTGCACCCTGGGCGGGGCTGATGCTGGTTTGGAGAATTAAGGGCAGAGGCCTGAACCCTGGGTCGAAATAAGGGGCAGAGGCCTAAACCTTGGTCAATCAAATCGGAGTGTGCCTCGCAGAAGCACCTTCCCGGTCTCGCGTTACTCACCCACAGCACCACCTGTGCATCCAGCTTGTGCGCCAGCTCCAACAAACCCTGCCAGCTCTGCAAGTCGGTGGCAGTGATGCCAACCACCGCCTTTGGGTTGTAGAGCAGGCGCAGGAACAGCTCCACGTCTGACAACGGGTGCCCCTCCAGCCCCTTTTCCACTGCCGCCGCCCGCGCCGCGGCATCGCCGCCGCAGCTGCACAGCGCTGGGCGCAGCACACGGCTGCCCGAGGCCAGCACCGCGCTGTGCAGCCTCAACGCCAAGCCATGCACCGTGACAGTGAGGTCTGACGTGTTGGCCAGCTCCTCCGAGGCATCAGGCAGGTGCGCCGTGGAGGCGGCGCCGCCGCCGCCGCCGCCGCTGGTCATGGAGCCAGCCCTGCTTTTGTTCGAGAGCCGAAACGAGCTGCTGTTGGAAGAAGGATGCAGGGCCAGCATCGATGGTATCAGCCCCGCACGGCCAACACGCACACCGCTCGCTCTCGAGCGAGCGATGTTTGTGGGGGAGTGACCACCATGAAGCACTGAAGCGGCCAACATCACCCAGGAAAGCCAATTTGACGATTTCTGCTGATGTAAGAGACTTCCATACGAGCTAATGAGGGGTGACGGAGTGCTGGCGGTGCTGAGCTGGCGGCGCATCGGCGTCCATCCAGAATCCTGCCAAGTTGGTGTCCATGAGCGTACACTGTAACATGTGCCCACAACTGCACCACCCGTGCCTAGTGCTATGATGGCAGCGTGGAGAGGCAGCTGTGTGCTGGACTCTATGCAGAGTCGTAGGCGAGGGTTGCGGCAGCTGGGTCTCACATTTACATTGAGGCGCAGATGGAAGGACCAGTGGCATGGCAAAACCGGAGGAGAGAAGCTGTCGGCAATGTATACACCCATGCAGTTGAGGCGCAGGGGAGAGACGCAGCTTAGAGAACGCAACGACGACGGGAGATTGTAGTGAGCGGCTTGGGGCTTGTTTACAGCCTACACAACAGGGATTCTTTGGAAGGGTGCCAGGGCTTGTGGGAGGAGGACTGTTGTTGACAACGCAGGCACAGGCGGGACGCATGCGGTGTGCAGGCCAGCTAGAAAAGGTCTCCAGGGGCCTTCCAGCCAGACGTCTCGGGCATGCAACCGATGGGGAAATCGGTGCGAAGCACGCGGCCGGCTCGCAGCACCCCCTCAAACAGCAGCTGCATGGTGCGCTGGCTGAGAGAGGCCATCGCCAGCATGGAATGCTTCATACGAGAGCGACTGCCTGGGCCATCCGGGCTGCGCAGCCCCTCAAGCACTGGCTTGGCGCAGTGCCCCACCAAGCCCGCCATCTGCATCCTGTCGGCTAGCAGCAGCCAGTCGCACCAGTCACTGCGGAGCTTTGTGTAGTCCAGCACTTGCTTCAGGTGCTTGTCGCACGCCTGGCACAGGCACGGGAGGGGAGGGGGCAGGCGTTGCTTTGCAGGGGTGGGAGAGTTGCAGGGCACAGTAGCAGAGTCCCAAACCCTAGGTCGCTTCAGCATATAGGTCTGTGCTGAACTCTTCACATGTAATGGATGCCTCACATGTGTGATCCACCCAGCCCTTCTATTCGCCCAGAATATAGTATGTTTACTGGGCGCACGAGGTTGA
Organism: Chlorella sp. ArM0029B; assembly: GCA_002896455.3. Classification (NCBI taxonomy): domain Eukaryota; kingdom Viridiplantae; phylum Chlorophyta; class Trebouxiophyceae; order Chlorellales; family Chlorellaceae; genus Chlorella; species Chlorella sp. ArM0029B. The sequence goes on along the minus strand of JTEE01000329.1, from coordinate 273,995 downwards.
CTCACCCACAGCACCACGCGCGCATCCAGCTTGTGCGCCAGCTCCAGCAGGCCCTGCCAGCTCTGCGGGTCAGTTGCGCTGATGTCATCCACCGCCTTTGTATCGTAGAGCAGGCGCAGGAACAGCTGCACGTCTGACAGCGTGTGCCCCTCCAGCCCCCTGCCCACTGCCGCTGCCCGCGCCGCGGCGTCGCCGCCGCAGCTGCACAGCGCTGTGCGCAGCACACGGCTGCCAGAGGCCAGCACCGCGCCGTGCAGCCTCAGCGCCACGCCGTGCACGCTGACAGTGAGGTCTGCCGTGCTGGCGAGCTCCTCCGAGGCGTCCGGCAGGTGCGCGATTTCAGGCGCGACCGATGGCGCCGCCTCTGCCTTGGATGGCCCCTTGTTGGCGCTCCTGCTTGCCATGGCTGCCCAAAGTCACACACTGAGGCAAACGAGGTGAGAGGGGCACTGTGCGTGTGACGTCAGCCCAACACAGACAAACACCCACAGCACAGGCCTGCCACGTTTCGAAAGCATCTTGGATGGAGAAGTAACAACCGTGTGCATGGTGATCGCGATGGCTTGCCGCTCAGGGCCTTTGGATAAGGCAGGCAAGCCGGGAGGCGAGTAGGCATGCCTGCCCAAATTGGTGCCATTCCCGTCTGTCCTAACCCCTTGCCTGTTTCTGTCCTCCAGCCCAACCTACTTGATGACTAGGTGGTTTGTTCTCAACAACGTCATTACAACGTTTCACATCCAAAGCAAGCAAGGTAGAATATTAACCGCATTGTCAGACTGGAGGTGCTGCCCCCGCTCTTGCTAGGAGCATCCCTGAGGGTCGCGCAGCCCTGCTCGGTGGTGGGCTTGATAGAGAGTGCTGCCCATAACGAAGGCCTTCAGGAAGCAGGCGTTGTCGCTGCTGCGGGGGTAGTGACGGTTCGGCCATCGTTTGCGAAGCAAACAACCCTACCAGCTCCACTCCAGGGGATGGCCTGAGCTGCGCCGCTCTCGCCGCCGCTCATGCCGCCATGTTTTTGAATCCCCCCCAGGCGGTGTTGTCGATGCGCTTCACCATCGCCTTGATCTGCTGGCCCGGACCCAGCTCGTGCATCTGGTTCTTGCCTGCAGCGTTTGAACAAGGCAACCATGTTCAGCAGCTGAGCTGTGGCAGGCAGCAGATGCACCTAGATGCACCGCCCAACATGGGTGCCTTGAGCCATGCCCCGACCCCTGCCCTGACCCCTGTCCTGCCCCACCAGCCCACCACGGCGCTACTTGTGCATGACACACATCCATGCATGTGCACCCCACCTGCTGCCACCATTGGCGCGCATGGCCCCCTCTCGCTGCACGCCCACTCAGAAGCACCCGCACGCCACACATACCCGTCTCTGCCCAACCATTCGCAGCAATTGCACACATGTGCAGCCAGCAGCGTGCGGATGGTGCCCTCCCACTGCACCCCAACGCCACACGCACTTAAAGAGCAGGCATTCGCTACCCAGTCACATGTGCAGCAGCAGCAGCAGCAGCCTGTTTCCGCTGGCGGGGCACACACCGCTGCCGTTGCCCTACCCCCCCCCCCTTAACACCGCTGCCCCCCCCTTGCTCTGCAGAGGACATGCAGCTGGCGCGCCTCATCCGTGACGAGCGCTCCCCCCTGACGCTGGGTCCGGATGTGGTGGTGTCCCGCTACCTAGCTACCCTACCTGCGGCCACCAGCGTGCGAATGGTCCCCTCCCATTGCACCGGCTCCACCAGCTGACGGGGCAGCAGGGCAGCAATGTCGGCGGCCCCCGCAAACGGCTTGCCAGTCACGTTGGAGTAGATGGGGATGCGGGGCTCCTGGATAGTCACGCTGGACAGCACCTGCATGAATGGGATGGGAGGGTGGGAGCGAGGAATGCAGGGTTGAGGGAGGGCAGGAGGGCGGGTTTAGAAAACGAGGGCTAGAGAAGGCCGGCAGGCACGGAGGCAGGGCAGGGACACCCCTGGTGAGTCACAGCAGGTTTGTGGGCAGCATAAGCTGCATGAGGCGCTGTGGTTGCACTCCAGCAGCTGGAAACGGCGAACCAGCTTCCCACGCCCACGCATGCTGTGCCCGACCACAGCGCAAGCAAAGCGCACGTCGGTGAGGGCGTCGCGCGCGGGCTGCATGAGCGGGGTGTGGAAGGCGCCGCTGACTGCCACGTGGGACGCCTTGAGCGCGCCCTTGGCAGTCGCCTGGCGCTGCACCTCGTCAAGCATGTCCTTGTGGCCTGCGGGGTGGGATGGGGCGGGGTGGGGTGGCAGGAGACCGGTGGGGAAGGGCATACTTGATCACACTGGGGGAGGGCATTCTTGATGCATGTGATAGGGTCATTTAGGGAAGGGCATGCATGGCTTGGGAGCGTCATGGATTGCGCTCGAAATACTCGCACAGGGCCTCTTACAGCATGTCCTTGTGGCCTGGGGCGGGGCGGGGTGCGGGCACAGCATAGAGTGCCGGTGAGGAGGGCAGGCATACTAGACAAGCACAGGATGGATGCTGGGTGTTCATGGCATGGGAGCATCAACAACTGTGCTTGGGAGACTCGCTGTGCACTTCGCCTAGGGAGGGCACTATGGCCAAGGATTTGAGACAAAGGGTGAAATTGTGGGTGGACTCGGCGCAGCGGGAGATGGATGGGCACTGCCAGCCTGGCAGCAGGCCGACGGGCCCCCACCACTTGTTACAGCCAGCCTCGTGTGTGCCAGCCGAGCGAGCCGTGCATGCGACAGCCACCAAATCCCGCCCGCAAACCGCACGCCCCGCCACCTGGCAGGCGCTCACCAGCAATGAACTGGTGACCTGGCGTCAATCTCCCCATCCCGCTCGCCCCTCGCCCAACACCACGTGGGGGGAATTGATGAGACGGTCTGGTCCATGCATGTCAACCATCCGACTGAACCCACCAGGGCCGCCTTTCTGATCACCAGCCTTCCCCCTCCCACCCATTTTCCCGCCCGTCCTTGAGGGGTGGCACCACCCCCTATCCCACCCTAGGACACGTGTGGAGGTTGTACAGGGTGCCGGCCCCAGCCATCCCCATCCCGGCGTGACAACCTCGACACCCATCCCTTYGTGCTGGTGCCGCCCCTCAGCCCGTCCACCCACCCACTTCGCCCACTCACCGGACACCACGCGGCCCTGTGGGAACAGGAAGTTGGCGAGCTGGCAGACGGAGCCCGGGTTGGCGGCCCGCACAGAGGCGCAGATGCCCTCCAACTCGGCATCGCCCAGGCCCACCACTGCAGGGCAGGGTTCATGGTGAGATGCAGAACAGTTTTAAAGGAGGGGGGGGTCGAAGGCAGCAAAGTGAGGTGCGAAAAGCATCCAAGGGCATCCCAGTCCGCATCGCCCAGGCCCACAATTGCAGGGCATCAGGCATGGTGAGGCTGAGGAAAGGGTCCACGGAGGGAATGTTTCAGCAGTGAAGGGAGGCAGGTAGTGCTCGTAGCTGGGCATTGTTCAGTGCCACCCACTGCAGCACCCGAGTCCGTGCAGCATGCAGCCCGCCTGTCCTTCACTGACATGCATAAAGTTGAATCTGCATGCTAGTAGCCACAGCAGAAGCACAACGGAAGCGGTGCCCACCTGACAGCATGCCGTGCGCCTTGCCAATCTTGGCGGCAGCAGACATGCTCTCCGCCCGCACCTTGACAACCTGCGACAGGCAGGCAAGCAGGAGGGGAGCAAGCCGAACAAGGCAGTGGTTGAGGAGGAGCCTCAGCGGCAGGCACACGGGGGGCAGCACTGCAAGACGAACTGCTGAGACTGCGGAGGTTCACTTCAAGCAATGCAACATGTGTGTGTGAATTGCTCCCTCCTGAAGCGCCCACGCCCCCTACGCGCCCACCCCCCCTCAGATTCAAACCATCCATAAAGGGACAGTGCCCCGCCAAACACCAAGGCAGTGCACTGTACCCCCTCCCCCCAACAGTGCTTCAACCCTGCTAACCGCCCAACCCCATCAAACCGCCTGTCCTTCCTCAGCTTGAGTCCGTCCTTGAAGGACAGTGCCCCTCCAAACACGATGGCAGTGCATCCCACCCACCTCACTGCACCCTCTCGCCTCAACAGTGCTTCAAACCTCCTAACCGCCCGCCCAACCTCAGCAGCCCGCCATGCCCCCCCGCACCTTCACGCCTTCCTCAACCGGACAGTGCCCCGCCAAACACCAAGGCAGTGCAATGTGCCCCCTTCCCCCCAACAGTGCTTCAAATCTCCCAACCGCCCAGCATCATCAGACCGCCAGCCCTTCCTCAGCTTGAGTCCGTCCTCAAAGGACCGTGCCCCTCCAAACACGATGGCAATGCATCCCACCCACCTCACTGCACCCTCTCGCCTCAACAGTGCTTCAAACCCCCTAACCGCCCGCCCAGCCACCGCAGACCGCCATGCCCCCCCACCTTCAGGCCATCCTCGAAGGAGAGTGCCCCACCAAACACGAGGGCGGTGTACTCTCCCAGGGACAGGCCAGCGCACGCGGAGCAGCCGTCCACGGCGGCCGGGTTCTGGGCACGCAGGCGCTCCACCGCGGCCAGGCCGGCCACAAACAGGGCGGGCTGCAGGCGGCAGCGGGGGGGAGGGGGCGGGCAGGAGAGGGGGAAATGTGTTTGTGATGGATACGGGCGGGTGACTGGGTCAAGCCCCCGGGAGAGGGGCGGCTCATGCGCCCTGCTCCCGCAGCACAGCACGGCATCTCAGCCGGCCATGGGTCCCGGCACAAGTCGGCACAAGCACTGCACTCCGGTGCCAGCAGCATCTTCTGGCGTCACTCTGGGTGTGCTTCTGGCCCGCCATATGCTGAGACTCGTGCCACCCGGCCACTCGTTCCAACTCATCAACCACATTGTCTCCCGCAGCCAAGGCGCCCTTTGATGTGTCATTTGCACCTGTGAGTACACTGTGTCGTCCAGCTTCTCCTTGGGACCCTCGTTGCACACCTGCAGCCAGGCAGGTAGGCGGGCGGGCGGGCAGGCGGGTCGGCAGGCGGTGGCAGGCAAGAGGGCCGCACCCGCCCGAGGACTGCTCGTGCAGAAGCGTAAGCAGAGGCAGAGGCAGAAGCAGAGGCCGAAGCAGAAACAGAAGCTCTGCCATGCGCTCGCTCGGCAGTTGCAATACGAGGCACAGCTCTCTGCTGCCGAGTCGACAAGCTGCCAGCGCCGCTCCGCCTGTCAAATGACCCCTCCCACGCGGCCCTAAGCCCAGCAGCGACCCTGGCAGGCTGGCAGTGCTACCAGCTCAGCACCCCTGCCAGCTCAGCACCTTCAAAAGGTCGTAGCCCAGCACCCGTTGGGCCACCTCCAGCATCTTCTTCACAGCCGGCAGGTCCGCAGACTCCTGCAGCCAGGGGTGAGTTTATACAGGCAGGCATCCATGGTTTCAGACAGGCAGGCGCGAGAGGCAGGGGCGGCAACGGGGTGTGGGGCAGGGGTGAGCCAGAGATGAGCCAGGGATGAGCCAGGGATGAGCCAGGAATGAGCCAGGGATGAGCCTCGTAGAAGATGAGGAGGCACCCCGCTTTACAGTGACAAAATCACGCGGCCCTTGGCCAGCCAGCGTGCCAGCCCCCCAAAAGCTGCTGTCTGCAGCCCGTAGTGCAGCCTCGCCCTCATGCGTGCCCACCAGCCTGTGAGGCATGCAGCCCTGGAACAAGATCTGATCCGTTTATCCGTTGTGAGGGCCGCCCGGCTGGCCTCACCTTGAGCATGCCCACCGCCTGCGAGCCCTGCCCCGGGAACAGGAAGGCGATGGGGGTGGCGGGGACGGGGGGGCGGGCGGCAGGCGCCTTGGCGTCCGCTGACGTGGCGGCGCCCGCTGAGCTGGCACCCTCCTTCTTGGCCTTCCGGCGCTCCTCCTTGACGCGCTTCTGGTCGGCGAGTTCGCGCTGCCGCCTGACCTCCTCTGCAGCGAGGCAGGTGTGTGGCGAAACGTGGGTTTGCGTGAGGTTGTTGGCATTGCAAGGGCAAGGGGCAAGTTTGAGCTACTCCCACTCCTAACAGAGATTAGGGTGCGATAGGTAAAAGAAGGATTGGGGCAAAGCGGTCCGCTATCAAGGCGGGCAGTATGGGGGCACCTCGTTGCAACAGAGTAGTAGGCCCCTCTTGCATTTCTTTGCTTTGCTTAGCCTTGCTTTGCAAAAGAGTAGGCCCCCTTCCACACACACACATACACTCGGCTTGCCCCCGCCGTCGCTCACCCACCCACCCACCCACCTGGGTAGGGGTGCTTGTAGTCTGCTGCCCACGTCTTGACCCTCTCCACTCCGTAGTCGTAGATGGTCCACCAGCAGCCGATGTCGGGGTGGGGCACCCGCTTCTTGGCCACCCCAGCGTACTTCTTCTCCAGGGCCAGCAGCTTGCCCCGGATCTCGCTCTCGTCGTCATCGACGGCCACCTGGTGGGGAGTGCGGGGGGCAGAGGAGGCATGGGTGGTGTGGTGTGGGGGCGGGGAGACAACAAGGGACAGCAGCTTACCCCAGATTTCTCCCTCGGCAGCATCGATGGCCACCTGGCACGGTGTCCTCGGGAGGAGCAAAGGAAGCTTAGCAGGTGGGGTGAGTGGGAGGAGGGAGAGCGGGGTGCGGAGGCAGGAGAGGGGCAGAGGGGCAGAGGGAAGGGTGGCATGGATGGCCACCTGGGGCAGGAGGAGGAAACGATGCAGGGATGGTGGGTTGGGTGTGGGGGAGGTGAGAGAGAGAGGGKGGGGGGGACGGGGTGCATGGAGCAGATTTGCTTAGATGCACGTGGCGGCAGGCAAGCAGCTCCCTGCCCACACACAGCATCCAGCACACCATGACTTCGACTGCCGCACCCCCCTGTCCCCCGCCCCTGGGCCCGCCGCTGCCCCCTGCCCCTTCCCCCCATTGCTTTTGCTTTTGGGGGTTTTACGTCTGATTTCCGTCTGATTTCCGCAAATTTGGTGCCCGCTCACCTCCACCGGGATCTTGCACCCCGGGTTGAGGTAGGGGTCGTAGTTGTCGGTCTTCACAGAGGGGTCGGCGCCACGGGACTGCGCACATGCGTGAGGCGGGTTCAAGTTGTAGTCGCAGAAGGGCAGGGGGGCCGACCACGAGGCAGACGGCCAGGTGTGCATTAACCCACGGAGGCGGTCAATGAGGGGGCACACTTACAAACACACCGCTCCCGTCACCCCCGACATGTGCCAGGAGATCTTCACGCAGTGCGACCAGTGACTTGGGGCCTTACACGCGCTGCGGTACTACACGTACATGAATGAAAGCATGAACAAGCATCAGCTTGTTCCCGACAACCTGCCCTGCCAGGTGATGTCTTCATACATGTATCGTGCTGCCTCAATAACAGCAGCACTTCGGAATCGGCCTCACCAGCAGGTATTCGTAAATCTCCAGGTATCCGTCGTAGTGCGCCAGGTAGGCGGCACGGTGCAGGGGGGTGAAGCCCTTGCCATCCCGCTGGTTCACCTCGGCGCCGTTGTTCAGCAGGTGGTGAATCTGTGGGCGGGACAGGATAGAGGGCAGAGGGGAGGGGGGAGAGGGGGAGGATAAGAAGGCGCACTGGGCGGTGAGAGGCAGCAGGCAGGGAAGTGGGGGCGGACACTGTGCCGTCCCTCCGGTCCAGCAGAGAGAGCCTCTGGCCAGCATAACCATCGGGCCACCCCACTCGCTTTCCTTGCACCCAGCCGCCAATCCCCGTCTCTAGTAAGCACGCCTCGCCGCCTGCTGCACCTAGACGTCTAGAGTCCAGCTGTTCACCCGCCCACCCGCCCGGATGTGACCGCTGGGCTACACCTTGCCGCCTCCACCTGTCATGCCCCCGCTGCCATCACCACACCGCCCCCACCGCCTGGACCATCCCCCTGCCGGCCCACCATGTCCAGCTGCTTGTATGTGGTGGCGAAGTGCAGGGGGCTGCCCGCCCCGTTGTCTTGGGTGATGAAGTAGGGGTCAAAGTCCATGATTTTGGCCAACTGCTCGGGGTCGCCCAGGCGGACGGCAGAGTAGAAGGCGATGGGCGGGAAGAATGGAGTGGGCGGGTACCTGCGAGTCAAGTAGGGTAATCGGGGTTGGATGATGTAGGGGTGGGGAGGCTGCTTGAAAGGCAGGTGGCATTCTGGCAGGTGCAGGCGGGCGGAGAGGCGATCACGGAGGTGCGGGGGATGCAGCGGGCGGCCGCAGGGGGAGCAGGGCAGGCGGCGAGAAATACGAATGTAATACAGAGTTGCCATTGTATTCATCGTTAGGGAGGAAGGATAGCAAGCTTGGGGTCTGGGAAGGCGTAAGAAACGGGAGGCCTAGATGACCCGGCGGCGGTGAGTGCGGCGGCGGGGGGGCAGGAGGCCAGTAGGCGTCTGTGCCGGGTTGGGCTGCCTGGCCGCCAGAATGATGCTTCGTGCGTTGCAGTTCAGCGCGATCACAAAGCGGAGCCCAGAAACCCACGCACCGCCCAGTGGCAGTCATGTCGCGGCCCATCGTGTGTTGACCGCCTCCCTCCCGCTTCTCGCTGTGTCAGTTGGATATCGTCGGCGTTGCGAAGCTTAAGATACGCGATCGGTGCCCCGTGCGCGGTCTGGCAGCTTGGCTGCGGCACATCATGCTGGGCTCAGCACTCAGCGTGCTGCGTGTCATTGTGGCTTGCCTTACTTGTCATGCACAGAAGTATGCTGACAACCCCAATCCATCAATTCCCATCCTCCATTCTTTCAGCCTGCAGACGAGTGCAGGCGCAATCACACAGGCGCATCTCCCCATCCTGCCTCGCAACAGAACGGCTGGACTAAGATGGATGTCTACAAACGCAGCACGTTGTACACGCAACAGCTTGGAGCAGCAAGCGAGAAATGCAAGCCCGATACAGGTGAGTGGCTTGGAGATCGGCGAAGCAGGCAAGGCGGCGCAGGCAGGGGGCATGCACGCAATCAGAGAATCTGTGCTGTCCTGTACTTGTCCTGCTGGCACCCACTGCCCGGCCTCCTCTGGCCTCCTTTCATATTCTGTCCTTCCGCCGCCAGCCGGGCGGCTACCGAATGCCCGCCTGCTGCTGCGCCTCCTCCTCCTCGTCAAACATGCGCTGGGCGGCAGCAATGGCGGCTGCGTCATCTGGGTTGACGTTCCAGCCTGCAGCAGGCAGGAGGCGGATGGGCACGTGGATGGCACACAGAGAGAGGGGAGGGAACCAGAGGGCAGCAGGGGCGCAGGGTGCAAATGCGAGAGGAGACGCATGGCAGCGGAAGAGCTCAAACCCACCACCCCCTAAAGAAGGGCGCACTCGTGAGCGGCCAGCAGGCGCGCAACTGCCTCATCCAGAGGCATGGGATGCCAACAACAGGCAGAGGAAGAAGAAGAAAGATCGAAGCATGGGGTCGAAGAAACCGACAGAACATCAAAACCAAAGGCACCAGTCAGCTATTGATATCATGACAGCACAGCAGGCAGGCAGCACCCACCTGGGATGAGGGAGGTGAAGAAGCCAACCACCAGGGCCTGCAGCTCACGCAGCAGACCACCTCGGTGCGGCGGCGGCGGCGGCAGCGGCGCATCAGCCACCAGCGGCAGAGGCCCCCCATCCGCCCCAGCCGCGGCAGCACCAGCACCAGCGCCAGCCGCCCCCGCTGC
>JTEE01000329.1:223717-263919 GCA_002896455.3 Chlorella sp. ArM0029B | reverse complement strand
GGCAGCGTCGTGGCGGCGCAGCATCTCTGCAAGCTGAGGCGGCAGCTGCCCCCGCTGCTGCTGCAGGCGCAGCAGGTCGGCGATGGCGGCTGGCAGCTGGGCTGCAGTGCAGGGAAGGCCGGGGAGGGGGTCAGCGGGCAGGGGAGGGAGGCAGTGAGAGCAGCAGCCCAGGCCAGGCAACAAGACACAGTGTTGGAGAGGGCAGGGAATTAGTGGTGCCACTGCAACGGTTGCAGGCCAAGCAAGGTGTAGGGCAGGCAGGGGAGGCTAGGCAGGCAGGGCAGGGGAGGGAAACCGCACGTAAAGTATCGCGATCCACCCATCCCCCTCAGCACTGCCTGACATGTGTGCTGGGCACTGGGCGAGCAGCAAGCCTCCCCGTCTCCTCTGCCACCCTGGGGTAAGAGCTGTGCTTGCCTAGGGTCAGAGCGGGGCCTCACCTGGCTGTGGGTGGCGCCGGCGCTGGCGCAGCTGCGCCTGCGGAATGTGGTACTGCACCTGATAACATAAGGTGGCAGGGGAGGGCAGTGCGGGAGAAAGGAGATTGGGTCAGGGCTGAGAGAGGGGGGAGGGGATGCCACAGGGCCAGCCACTTTTGCCAACCTGCTCTGCACCAGGCCCTCCAAGCAGGTCTTACAAAGCAAGAGACTCTATCCGGGAGGCAGCAAGGCCTGGCAGCCAGCGGTGTGCCCCACGGGGTCATGCAGCCCAGCCCTCTGTGCCGCCCCACGGGGTGGCACAGCCGCTCCCAGCTGTGACACACCACCCAGGGCGCCTCACCTGCATCTGCGGCTGCTGCATGGGGTGCGGGTGGTAGAGCGGGTAGGGCATCATGGGGGCCGCCATGAGCAGCTGGCCCTGCAGCAGCAGCAGCGGCAGCAGCAGCATCAGGCAGCGCAGCGTAGCACAGCATGGCGCAAGGAGCACGGTCAGACGCCGAGGGGAGGCGGGGTCCTGTGGGACGCGATGCACCCCTGGAGTTGGGCAGGAGGAGTGAGCAAACATCTGCGGCACACTTTTGTGTTGCTGCAGCGCTGTGAATGAATGAATGAATGAATGTTGTGCAGGAGGAGTGTGCAAGCAGGCGGGGGAGCGGAACGTGGGGACTCAAAGAGGACAGGGGCAAGCTGGCTTTCAAACCTAGCACCCCCAACGCGCCACACCCCAATGCAGCGGCCCTACCCGCTCACCGGCATCCCCGCAGCCGCGCCCTCACCCCCCTGCTGCTGCTGCTGCTGCTGCTGCTCGGCCCCGCCTGCGCCCTGTTCCCCCGCCAGGTAGGCGGGCAGCACCGGCTGTGGCACCGGGATGAGGGTGGGCACAAAGGCAAAGGCGGGCTGCTGCTGGAACATCTGGGGCAGGGGGATGCTGACGGGGGCTGCGCCGGCTGCGCCTGCTGCGCCTGCTGCGCCCTGCGCAGCGGCCGCGCCATCTGGGCCGCCGCTGGCGCTGCTGGGGCCGGCTTGGTCCGCTGTGCCTGCAGCAGGGGCGGTTCCACCCGGCCCTGCCGCCGCCGCACCGCCAGCCTCGCTGGCCTGCGCCTGCGTCGCTGCATCCGGGCCCCCCTGCTGCTGCTGCAGCGCCTGCAGGGCTGCGGTGTAGGCGGCCGCCAGCGCGGGCTGGTACAAGGCTGCCGCGTAGGCTGCTGCCGCCGGGTTGGGCATGGGTGCGTAGGCAAAGCTGGGGGCCATGAAAGAAGCCATGCCAGCAGAGGTGGGGTAGCCTGCAGACATGCCTGCTGACATGCCAGCGTACCCAGCGGGCAGCCCAGCGTAGCCTGCAGGCATCCCAGCGTACCCAGCGGGCATCCCGGGATAGCCGGCAGGCATCCCAGCGTAGCCGGCAGGCATCCCAGCATAGCTGGCCTGCATCCCGGGATAGCCAGCCTGCATCCCGGGATAGCCAGCTGCGTAGCCAGCAGGTGCAGCTGCCGGGGCGGTGCCACCTGGCATCCCCGAAGACGCGGGTGCTGCAGCAGGGGCGGCGCCCGGCCCGGGTCGAGCAGCGTGCGCGGGCGCTGGTGCTGCGGCTGCCGCTGCGCGAGCTGGCTGCTGCGCTGCTGGGGTGACACTGGGGCGGGCTGGGGCGGGCTGCTGCCGGGGCTGGGGCGGCGCACGGACGGCTGCAGCCGGCGGCTGCGCTGCGGGCGCCTTGATCACAATGTGCAACGTCTGGGGGCAGGAGGGATCGACGTTCTGCGGGCGGCAAGTTTGGGAGGGTGCGAGCAGGGCGTGCTCGTCAGGCGTTTTATTTAAGCCTGGAGTCCGGCGGCACAGACGGGGGCGGCAGTTCACCAGCGGGTTCTTCCAATTGGCAAGCGGGTTGCGGCCATTCATTCTTCCATTCATGTATTTTGCAGCAGTGCAGACACATCAGTGTGCTGCAGCTGCGCCGTCCCAGCGGGTTGCCAGGCACAGGAAGGGCTAGCTGCCCTCACCGGCACCACAAAGTCGGACAGCACCGCATTGTCGTCCTTCAACACCCGGCCTGCATAAATGGGCTGCAGCAAGGGCAGGCGGGGAGGAGGGAGAAGTGCAAGAGTGCTCAGGAGGCAAGGGTGCGCAAGGGCGGGCGGGACGGCGGCAGGCGGGCCGTGTAGTGCCCGACGAACCAGTGGGCCTGACGAACCTCCCCTGCAGGCTGCCTCTGCAGGCTCACTCCACCCTCTGCCGCCTTACCGTGATGGTGGCTGGGTCCGGGGCGCCCGGGTACCCCGCCTGCAGGCGCAGCTTCACGTCGCGGACCGTGCCCGAGGCGGGCACTCGGATGCGAATGTCTTCCTGGGCCGGCCTCCCAGGATTCTTGACTACGAATTCGATTTCCTGCGCCATCTTGGCTGCCAAAGTGGCCCCTCGCTTGCGCTAGGAGCTGGCTGGACAGCGGCTGTGGGGTGGATCAATTCGGGGCAGACAATGGGTCGGCAACAAGGGCGTGTGAGGAGGCCGAGGAGGGTTCTGCAGCCCAGCAGGCGCACGCACAGCATACCATAGCATACCATAGCGCCTTTCGGCGCCTCTAGGCGTTTCAGGGCTGGCCATTGATCGGAGGCCGGCCGGACGCAGGGCAGCCAGCGCAGACAGCACTCGGAGCAGTGGGTCCTGTCTTTGCCAAGGCTTGGGTGGAGGCTTGGAGGATCAGCTAGCAGGGGAGGATCGCGAGAATAATGGTGCTCAATGTTAGGGCCAAGCAGTCAGGTGAGGCCGGTCGGCACCTGCCGCGCTTGCCCCTCTCGCGCCCTCCTGGCCGGCCTGCCATGCACCTGTCGGGTGCAGACTGCCAGGGAGAACAACGTTGCGCGCCCCTGCCACCCGCAGACGCCGTGGTGCGTATGCTGCACTTCAACGCCGCGCCCGCCGCCGCTCTCAAGTCGGTGACAGACGAGGACATTTACAAGGTGCTCGTGTTGGACCGTGTGACCAAGGTGCGAAGCATGCTGAGCACTCGATGGTCAAGCTGTCTGCAGCGGGAAAGGGATGAGAGAGCAGGGGCAGGGGCTGCCCGCCCCGTCTCAGTGCCCGCCACCCGCCAGCGCCATTGCCTGACACTGCAGGCTTGGCCCTGCGCCAGGCAGTGTGCTGCTTGGGGCTGCTGGCGGCGTGGCACCCAACGCCGCCGCAGCTCCGCCGCCCTGCGGCCGCCCTTGTGGTCGCTGTGCCCAGGGCATGCAAGCACCCGCCCACATGCCCACGCGCTGCCGCTGCCACTTGCCGGCCCCTGCTGACGCTCGGCCACATGCTCTGCCCGACTGCCACCCCTCAACCAGGACATCCTGGCTCCCCTGCTGCACGTCAACGAGCTGCGCAAGCACGGGGTGACGCTGCACCTGCTTCTGGAAGCCGACCGGCAGCCTATCCCAGATGTGCCGGCCATCTACTTTGTGCAGGCAAGCCGGCTGGCTGGCTGTATTGCCTAGCCGAACATACAGCTCGTCCGCTGGGCAGGGCATGCTTCACATTGGGAAGCGGGCATGATGGGCATGCAACGAGCCCTCAGGCTGGGCAGGGGGGTGCAGCAGAGCTGAGCTGCACAGCTGATTAGGGGCACTGACGTCGTTCTAGACTGCCTCACCCGCTGCCCCCCTCGTCTCTATTGTAAGAGCTATTCAAGGGCAGCTGGTCCGCTGTTGACCGCCTCGCCAGCTGCCGCCTTCCATCTGTTTGCAGCCGACCGAGGCGTCAGTGCAGCGCATTTTGGATGACCTGGCGCGCGGCCTGTACGCCACCTTCCACCTCAACTTCAGCACCCACATCTCCCGTCCACTCATGGAGAAGCTGGCGGCAGGTGGGCGCACCTGCTTGGTGTGCACAATGCAGTGTGGTGCACGGCTGGTTGCGCTGGGATGCTTTGCTGCCCATCCTCAAGTGAACGGATGGGCAGCGAAGCTGGCTGGCGGCAGGTGTGGAAGAAGAGAGGTTGCAGTTTGAGGCTGCACAACGATGCCGGTAGTGTGGTGCAGGGCTGGTTGCTGTCTGCTGCCCATGCTCCTGAAAGACCTGGCGCCAGGTGGCGGCAGCAAGCGAGCATGCAGCCTATGTCTGTGCCTGGGCCGATCGACTTGCAGCAGCAGGGTTGGCAGCCTGAGTGCCGCTTCAACCCATCTCTGCAGCATGAACCAACCGAACCCCAATCCAGCTCCGCACTCCCGACCCATCTTCTGCCCCTTGCACCCAACCCGCCCGCCCCCCTCTGCCTGCCTGCCTGCCAGGTGTGGTGGCGGCCAACAGCGCCGCCCGCGTGGCGCGTGTGTACGACCAGCACGGGCAGTTTATGAGCCTGGAGGGGTCGCTGTTCACTCTGGGGCTGCCAGACACATACCTGCAGGTGTGATGCAGGTTTTGTGGGGCGGCGTGGGTGTCATGTGGGTGTATTAGATGGAGGTGGAGGAGGCGAGTTGAAGGCGAGTGGATGGCTGTGTGGCACCGCAGCAAACTTTTGCGGCACTTGCCAGATGCCTACCCTACACATACTTGTGTGTGTGTGCGTGTGTTTATGTGGTGTGGTGTGTGTATGCGTGCGTGTGGTGGTGTGGTGTGTGTCATGTTGGATGGCTTGCAGCCCTGGTAACCAGGCCAGGGCGTGGGCCTGATTGTCTCCCTTGTTACGCTGCAGTTGCCTGCAACCATACCCTGCCGTTGCCCTCCTCGGACTTCCACACCCCTTACCCGCCCTCACGACACCACTGCATGTCCCCTTCCTTCTTCTCCCGGCTGCCAGCTCCCTTACAACACCACTGCATGCCCCCTTCCTTCCTCTCCCACAGCTGAACGACCCGGCTGCCCAGGACAGCCAGATTGAGGCAGCGGTATCCCAGGTAGTGGACGGACTCTTCTGTGTGCTGGCAACCATGGGGGTGGTACCGCTGATTCGCTGCCCCAAGGGCGGCGCGGCGGAGCATGTGGCGGCGCAGGTGAGAGGGAGGGAGGGCGCGTGGGTGGGGCTTGCGGGGGGTGAGAGGGCGCTGCAGGCCGCGGAAAGTACCATGTGCACGGGTGGGCTGCCAGGCAGCAAGGATTGTGGGGCGGGCAGGCAGGCAGGGAGCAGTAGCAGCTGTCGGCTGTCGAGCATCCGTGCTCTGCGGCAGGAGGCGGGATCAGGACACTGCAAATTCCCCTCATCACCTCCGCCCACTCCCACCACCGCTCAATTTGCTGCCCCATCCAACCCCTTTAACCCCGGCAGCTGGATGCCAAGCTGCGTGATGCGCTGGCGGGGCGGTCCAGCCTGTTCAGCGAGGGCGGCGCGAGCGCCGGCGGCGCGGGGCTGGCAGCGTCGCTCCAGCGCCCGCTGCTTTGCCTCTTTGACCGCAACTTTGAGCTCAGCGTGGTGTTGCAGCACGCGTGGACATACAAGCCGCTGGTGCGTGCAGGATAGGGGCCAGGGGCGGGGGGGGATGCTTGCCGGTTGGGGTGTTGTGCTGCAGCACGCGTGGACATACACAGCCGCGGGTGCGTGTGGGAGTGGGAGCGGGGGGCTTGTCGGGTGGTGTTGTGCTGCAGCACACGTGGACATACAAGCTGGTGGTGCGTGTGGGAGGGTGTGAGCCAGGGGCAGGGCCGGGGGGGCGGGATTTGCTGTGTGTGAAGTGTACCTGGTGCTGCAGCAGCCGTGGGCATACAAGCCGCCGCTGCTGCGTGCACAACCGTTGCATCTGCCAGGTGCAGACGGGAGTAGGCAGGCGGGGAGGCGGGGCAGCATGGCGAAGGATGTCGGCATGCTGCTGCACGCTGCCCACTTGCTCTCGCCTGCTTGCGTGCCCGCCGCCGCGTGTCTACAATTTCCACATTTCGCGACTCGTGTGCCTGTGCGTTGCTCTTTCTACACATAAGCCCCCACCCGCCTGCCGCCACATCTGCAGGCGCATGCACAATGCGCTGTCCAAGCGTTCCTCCCGCCTGTGGCTGCATAAGCTGTGTTCTGACCATTTGCTTCTCTGTGCTTCTGCTGCTTGCCCACTCTCGCCTCCATGTGCAGGTGCACGATGTGCTGGCCATGCACCTGAACCGTGTGACGCTGCACGATGCAGCGCCCACGCCGGGGCAGCCGGCTGGCGGCAAGAAGAGCTACGAAGTGGACGATGGTGGGTGGGTGGGTGGGTGGGTCGGGTACTGGTGGGCTGGGTGGAACGGGCTGGTGTTATGGGTATGGAGGAAGTACGTGTGGGTGGTGAGCATGCGGCGCAATGGCAGGAAGGGCTCAGGTGGTCGTATTGCGGACACAAGCGCGTGTGCCTGCCTGTGTCATCCTGATGTGCCTGGGGAAGGCCTGCCTTTGAGCCCAATGCGCCCCCCTTGCACACGCCCGTTTCCCACCAATTTCGCCTACACCCCCACCTGTCTTTTGTGCCGCCGACTGGCTTTTTCTGGGTGGGGACACGGGAAGGCGCCGCTCTCAAAGACAGCACACATCCGTTTGCCGCCCGCACCTGCCTGCACCCTCCTGACTCCACGTGCCCACGCCCGTTTCCCATGCCTGCTTGCAACCACCGCTGCAGCCGACTTCTTCTGGGCGGGCCACGGCAAGGAGCAGTTCCCCAAGATTGCTGAGCAGGTGGAGGTGGAGCTGAGGAAGTACAAGGAGGTGAGGAAAGCAGTACAGGGGGCACGGTACATATTTGAGGGTGGTACGGTGCAGTGCATGCATGCAGTGAGGTGGCACAGGGCAAGGGGGAGGTGGAGCTGAGGAAGCACAAGGAGGTGGGGAAAGCAGTACAGGGGGCACGGTACACATTTAAGAGGTGCAGGCAAGAGTACCTCTAGCATGTCGTGATGGAGCTGAGGAAGTACAAGGAGGTGAGATGAACAATACAAGGGCCACGGTACACATTCAAGGTGCAGGTAACAGCACCTCTTGCATGGCCTGATTGAGCTGAGGAAGCACAAGGAGGTGAAAGGGCATAGCAGGCGGTGCGAGGCTGCACATGCAGTGGGTGGGCACATGCAGTGGGTGCGGGCTGGAAGAAACACCAAGAGAAGGGAGAGCAGTACAGGGGTGAACATCGGAGTGAGGTACATGCAGCAGTACAGGCTGCGGTGCCGTAGTACAGGGCAGGGGTGGAGGTGGAGTTTATGAAGTACAAGGAGGCGAGGGAAGCAGTACAATGCATCAGTGCATCAGTGCAAGCAATGCAGGTTGCTATCCCTCCTTCCCTCCCCAGCCGCGTGCAAGCATCATTTCAGGAATTGAGTGGCACGATGAGCGCCTCGTCGAGTGTTGTGCATGCCAAGCCGCCCTGTTTGACCTCGTTTCTCGTGCCCTTGTTCCATTCACCCTGTCACCCTCAGGCCTTTGGGAAGCTGAAACCGGGAAGATGGGGGCCCACGTCCAATCATTGGATTACGTCAACCCGCCTGAGCCAGCTTCTCTCTGAACTCTTGCTTTGAAACTGCTCTTCTACACCCCACATCCCCCAGGCCATCGAGGAGCTGAACCGGAAGACGGGGAGCCACATCGACCCGCTGGCAGACCCCAACGACATCATGCGCAACAACACACGCAGCCTCATGTCCGCCATCTCATCGCTGCCGGAGCTCACAGGTGGGGTGGGGTCACACGTATAAATCTTTCAATCAATTACAATTCAAGTCTGGGGGGGAGCCAGCAGAGGTCCCATGGGACACAGGGGAGGCACACAGGGGCCATGTAGGGGTGGGGTTGACATGGGTTGGTGTTGGGGAGATCACACGGGCGCAAAAACACGCGCAGCCTCAAGTTGAAGCCAATAGGTTGAAACCGGAGCTACCAGGCAGGGCCCATGCAAGGGGGTCAGTTCTGGGCGGGCAAGGGATGCTCTGGGGTAGGCAGCAGGGGCACAACAACACGCGCAGCCTCGGGGTCGCGGGCAGCTTGCTGCTGGAGCTCACAGTTGGTGCGGTTGCACACAGAGGCGGCAGTTGCCTGTCGTGTGCGGTGGGCAAGGGTGGGTGGACGGGATGGGGGCGCTCGTATCCATTCTGGAAACCACAGCCCCGCACTCGCCTTGGCCTCCTCTCCCACCCCCCTGCTGCTGCATAGTTTAAAACGCACACAAGGGAATTGACAGCGGCGCCAACCTGTGAAGTACCGTGCCTCCCAAACCGCCTGCCTACCTTCGCATTGTCCTTTCGCTCCCCTAGCTTCAAAGAAGAAGCAGGCAATGTAGGCAAGCACACCGACGCGTGCATCCCCACCACCTCGCCTGCCCCTGCCAACTCCTCGCACTCCCCTCGCCCCCTCGCCATGTCTGCAGAGAAGAAGCGCGTGATTGACAAGCACACCAACCTGGCAACGGCGCTGCTGGGCGCCATCAAGGCCCGCCAGCTGGATGCCTTCTACGCCCTGGAGGAGGACTGCCTGGGCAACAAGGCGGATGCGGGGCTGGTGGCGCAGCAGCTGCAGGTGAGGTCATGAAGAGCAGCAGCTCACATCAGAGAGAAGCGTGTGGGGAGGCACACAGGGGGGTGTGTGGGCAGCATGACGTGTGGGCGCTGGCGTTTGCGCTGGAAGAGGGCTAGGGCGCGGGGAGGAGGTGGGGGGTGGTGGGGCCCGGCAGGCAGCTGGGCGGGCGAGCCGCTGCCCACCAGCAAGCTGCTGTGGTAGTAGGGCAGGTGGGTGGCTCGGCCGTTCGCAGCCCCGTGGGCACCAAACAACCAGCCACGGTGTTGTGCCCCCGACCTTCCTTCAACAACCGCACTGACGTGCCCCGCTTTTACCAATCCAACTACTTCGCGCCCGCCGCTCCTCACCAACCTGACCCCCAAACTCGCCTGCTCCTGTGCCCCGCAGGCCCCCGTGGGCTCCCCCGCTGACAAGCTGCGCCTGGCGCTGGTGTGGCTGCTCACCTGCGAGTCAGGTGGGGGGACGTCCTGCACATAGTGGGGCAGGGGCAGGGGCTGGGGCATGGTGCGAGTCGGGTGGGTTGGTGGGTCACGTGTACGGGGTACGGGCAAGGGAGCTGGGGACCTGGTCCGGTGGTGGCATACTCAGCTCACCTGTGTGCCTGTCTGACCCTTCCTCGTGCTGCCCATGACGAATTGCCAGCAGGCGGCGAGAACAAGAACTTCTCTCAAAGTTTATGCTCACCCCGCAACTATGCCCCGCCCCCGCTCTTTGCCCTGCAGTGCCAGCCTCCTGTTCACCCTCAATCCTGCCCTGCCCCCCCCCCCCACTCTTTTGCTCTGCAGTGCCAGCGGGGGCCAAGTGCGAGGCGCTGAAGAGGCATTTCTTCCCTCTTTCCAACCTCACTTCAACCCGCTGCCCCCCGCTTCCCGCCCTGCAGTGCCCGCCGAGGGCGAGTGCCAGCAGGTGGAGGCCCTGCTTCAGGCTGCGGGCGCCGACATGGCGGCCTGGTGGTACGTCAAGCGCATGCGCCGCCTCAACCTCACCGGCAAGCAGCAGCTGGGCAGCGCCTCGGTGGGAGACGGGCTGGCAGGCTTTGGAGGCGCGGCGCAGAGCCAGCTGACCACCCTGCTGGGGACCACGTTTGGGCAGGGGCTGAGCTCCCTCACAAAAGGTGGGTGGGAGCTTGTCGGGTTGGCTGGTGGATTCGGGGGTGTGCTGGGGTTTGCGCGGTCTTTCAAGGCAGTTTGCGCAGGGACTGAGCTCGCTCACAAAAGGTGGGTGGGGTGGCCTGGCGTGGGGTGGNATTATGGCTGCCCCACTGCCCCTCTGCCACCCTGCTCATCCATCACAGCACAGCACAGCACAGCGCGGCACGGCACCTGTATGTCGAGCCACACCATTCCCTGCTTACCCACCCTCGGCAGCCCCACCCTTCTGTCTTTCTTCCCGACAGACTGACTGGCCTTGGACATGGTGGGCTATACAACCTTGGACCACACCCACAATTACACGCCCCCTGCAGTGCTGCACCGCACCCTTCCCTGCTGCTCCCACTCCTGCCAACCCCCTCTTTTCGCTCCCCGCCCCCTCCCCCCTCGACAGACTGGGCTGGCGCCGCTGAGCATGGACATAGCGGGCATACAACTATGTCACCCCAACTCCAACCCCAATCCAGCTCCTTCCCTCGCCCCACCCCACCCACAGACTGGGCTGGTGCTGAAGATCGACATAGCGGGCACACAACCTTGAACCCCAACCCCAACCCTGCTCCCTCCCCCCCTCGCCCCACCCCACCCACAAACTGGAGCGGCGCTGAACATCGACACAGTGGGCACACAACAACCCTAAAGCCATAAACCCTACAACCCTACAACCCTAAATCCCTAACACTCTAAAACCCTGAAATCCTAAACCCTAAACCCACCCACAGACTGGTCTGGCGCTGAACATCGACATGGCTGCCACCGCCATGCTGGAGGCAGGAGAGCTGGTGGACTTCATGTGAGTGGGGGGCGTGGGGTGGGGTGGGGTGGGATCCGAAATGGGAGCACGTGTGCTTGGAGCAAGCGTTCTGTGCAACATTGTGGGTTGGGTAGGTGTGTGAGAGGGGAGGGGTTGCGTGGAGGCGCAGAGCCGGCTGACCAAGCTGAAGGCAGAGGGGGCAAAGGCAAGCGTTCAATTCCCACCAGCAGCACTTTGCCCCAACCCTGCAGGCGTGGAGAACTTGCTGGCGGGCGAGCAGCAGGCTGCATACCTACCCTGCCATGCCTTACATGCTGACCCTCCCGCTGCCACACATGCCTGCTTGCCTTCCTGCAGGCGTGAAGAACCTGCTGGCGGGCGAGCAGCAGGCTGCGGTGACGGTGGCCATGGAGGCCCTGATGGAGGGGAAGCCCAACCCGGAGACAGACGCATACGCAACCTTTGACCCCAAGGTAGGGGGAGGGGAGGGGCCCAGTGGCCCTGTGCTTGTGCCTGTGTTGAGAGACACGGCCATCCGTGCATATGGTGGAGGAAAGGGGGGAGGTGATGGAGGGAGGGGACGCTAAACCTGGGCGCTGGTTTGCATGCAACCTCGCACCTCAAGAACCTTGGACCACAAAGGTGGGGTGGGGTTCTGCTGTGGCAGCACGGGGGCTGGCTGTGGGTGATCACAGAGCCCATGGGAATGGCTGCACTTGTTGCCAGTTGGTCCCACAGACTGCAACAATCTGGGCGGGCCATTGGGCAGGCCCCGCCCCACTGCGTCCCGTGTCGAACCCTGCATGCGTTCACAACTCATGAGACCATCACTTGGCTCCCCGTGGACATTGAATGTATTACATGGTACACAAACAAACACACAATCGACACACCCACCCCTGCTTCGCAGGCGCCGGCGGGTCGTGCGCAGCGCCCGGCGGGTCCCTTCAAGGAGGCGCTGGTGTTCATGCTGGGAGGGGGCAACTACTTGGAGTACGAATCCCTCAGGTGGGTCAGGTGCAGGTCGGGCGTTTTTCTGTTGTTTGTTTGCCTTTTTATCAATGTGGGGGCCTGCTGCGCATGCTGGGAGGGAGGCTGGAGCACCAGTCCGTGGGTTGATCGGGGTTGAGATGCGACAGAGGCATCTGCATTGGTTGGTGTTGTTGTTACTTGGTTGATGGCTGGCCTTCATGGCATGCCAATCCTGGCAAGTGGGTAGCAAGTGAAAGGACAGGAATACGGCCACGTGTTTGTTCCCGCAACTTTGATGTTGATGGTCGGAGAGGTTGCTGACCATCGCTCCACCCCTGCCCACACGCAGCTGCTGGGCCAGCCGTGCGCAGCCGACGCCCAAGCACGTTGTGTACGGCGCCACCGACCTGCTCTCAGGGGAGCAGTTCCTGCAGCAGCTGTCCATCCTGGGGTACAAGAGCGGGGCAGCGCCTGCAGGACCTGCGGCAGGAGCGCCTCACTGAGATGCTGCTGGTTTCCCTCTCTAGGTCCGCCCCACTGAGCTGCTGCTGGTTTCCCTCTTTAGGTTCGCCCCACTGAGCTGCTGGGTATTCGCTTGCCTGCCCGCTCTGAGCCCCCATGCTTGCCGGCGCTCGTTCGTTCCCGCTGCGTTTAGTGCTGTGGCGGCTCCCTTGCAGCCCCCTCCTGCTCTTCATTGTTGCTTCTGCTGCCCCCTTGGCCCATGCTTGCCCCATCCTAGCTCCCCTGCTCCTTCTGCTGCCTCCCTCGCTTCCTTCTGACTGTGCTTGCTTACATTGCGCAACCGCGCTCGACAGCATGACTGTATCCATCGTTCCCGGCCCCCTCTGGCGCCCCACCAGACGTGCGACTTCCCCCAGCTGCCGGCAACTGTCGCCAGCAACACAGCGCTGCTCAATACAAAGATAAAAGCCACACATAGATAGCAATTCAAAAAGGTGTACTTTGCTGCTGCCGCCCCAGCGCCGTCCCCGGCCTGCCTGGCGACTCCAGCTGGCTAGCCGCCGGCAGCCCTACTGGTACTCGGGAGGCAGCACGCCCTGCTCCACCAGCTGCAGGGCATGAAAGGGAGGTGTGGCAAGAGTGGGTGCTTTCGTAAGATGTCTGTGTCGTACTTCATGTGCGGGAATCAGACTGCACCCCCCCCCGAAGCACACCATGCACGCAGATGCACGCCCGCCAAGCACCGCTGAAAGAACAGCAGATCACCAACTGCAAGCCTCGGTCAGGCTCGGCCGCCCCTACCAGCCAACCCCTCCCTGCGCCTACCAGCCTCCCCGCCCCCCCACACGCCAATCCCACTCACCTTGCGCTGCTGCTTGCGAATCTTCTCCTCAAAAGCCAGCAGGTTCTCCCACCCCCAGTCCTCCCTGTCAGCCTGGGCAGCCGCCGGGGCAGTGGCAGCGCCAGCGGTACTGCCCCTGCCGCCTGCGTACGACGAGCCACCGCCGCCTGCCCGCGCAGGTGTGGAGCCGCTCTCAAAGCGGTGGGTGGTGTGTGCCTGCCGGGCAGCCGACGCTGGTGCAGCAGCAGCGCCAGCAGCAGCGCCAGCAGCGGTGGTGTTGCTGCTGTTGCGGGTCGTGGAGCCGCCGTGCTTGGCGCCGCTGCCGCCGCTGTTGCCGGAGGTGAGCTGCGCACACTTGGCGCTGATGCGGTCCAACTCAGACAGCAGCTGCCCAAACGACTTTTCCCGCCGCTTCACCTCGCTCTCCAACCGCTCCAAATCAGCCGCCGGCGCCCGACCCTGCGCCGGCGGCGATGCTGGCCCCGCACGCGCCCACTCCTGCTGCTGCTGCGGCCATGCTGGTGCTGAAGAAGGTGCATCGGGTGCAGGCGCCTGCCGCCAGGCCTTGATGGGAGAGCCGCCGCCTGCAGCTGCCGCTGCACCTGCGGAGGAGGCATCAGCGGTGATTTGAAAGCTGCCGCCGCCGGCGCCGGCAGGCATCGACACCGTCAGCTTGTTGCGTCCTTCCCGCTGCTGGCATTCCACGCGCGGCGATGCTGGTGTGGCAGCAGGCTGCCGTGGCCTGGGTGGCGGGGGAGAGGCAGCGTGCGTCTCGTGGTGGAGGTAGAGCAGGTCGCTGCTGCCGCCGCTGTGGTCAGCGCCGCCCCGCCTGGGGCACCGCGCACGTGCCCGCGGGGAGGATGCCACCACCAGCACCTCGTGCTCAGCAGGGCCCAGCCCTGATCCACCTGCTGCACGCGGTGAGGAGACCACAACCACATCTGTGTCGCCTGCTGGCGTGCTCACAGACACGGTGGTTGTGGTGGTGGGTGCTGCGCCGCCGGCGCCCCCACTGACGCCCCAGCCGTTGTCCCTGCCCCTGCTCTGCGGCATATGTGCAGCCGGCTGCACGTACGGGGAGCTGGGCCTGCTTGACATCATCCCTTGTGCTGCTGTTGCTGCCGGGCTGCGGGGCGGCTGCCGACAGGCCGCCAGGGCCTCTGCCGCCGCTGCTGAGCGGGGGCGGGAGGTTATCACTGCCACAGCCTCCTCATCCTGCCACGCCACCCGCTGCCGCCCCCTGGCAGTGGCGCTGCCGCTGCCATGCGTTTGCCGCGCGCCGCCGCCGGCGCTGCGCCCTGTGCTGTTGGGGTACCAGGGGTGGCGGGGCGAGCGGGGGCAGCCGCACTCGCGCAGGCCGGCCGCGCGTGCGCGCTCTGCAGCCGAGGGCGCCGAGTTGGGGCGCCCCGGGGGCGGCTTGTTCCCAAACTTGTGCTGCAGAGGGCCCGGAGGGCGGAAGGCGCCCCTGCCGCCGCCGCAGCTGCTGCACCTGGCGCCCCCCGAGCCGTCTGTCAACCCTCCAGCCGCCTCATCCCAGGCGGCGGCAGCGTCGTCCTCCTCGTGAAGTCGGTGCGGCCGCGGGCTGCGCACCACCAGCACCACCTCCCCCTCCTCCCCCTGCTGCTGCTGGTGCTGCTGAAGATCCCAGCTTCCGCCGCCGCCGCCGCCACCGGCCAGGGCCAGATTGATGGTGACGCCCCTGCCGCCAACGGCAGCAGAGGCAGGTGCGCCCGCCTCCCAGCCAGCAGCGGGGCCGACTGCTGCAACGTCGCCGCAGTAGCGCCAGCCGACAGCTGGTGTGAAGGCAATGGGGCGGGCGGCGCTGCTGCAGCCCACCAGGCTGTCATCCCAGGCCCACCGTCTGCACCCGCTGCTTCCCGCAGCAGTGGGCCCACCATTGGGCGCAGCTCTGGCATCTGCCCGCAGCGCAGGCGCCGCAGGTGTGAAGTGCTGTGCCGCAGCGGTGAGCTGCTGCGGGCGAGTGGCGGGGCCAGTGGTGGGCGCCAGCCGGCGCAGCAGCGTCAGCCTGTCCAGCAGGTCTGCGGCTGCTGCCTGTGGCTGCTGCGTGCCGACGGCTCGTGTGTACAGCAGCGTGCGCTGGCCCAGCGGGGAGGCGGGCGCGCTGGCGCTGCTCCTGGCCCATGCCCCCGTGCTGCCGTCGGCGCAGGTGAAGGCATATGCCTGCAGCCGTTGCTGCTGTGGGGCGGGCGCAGCAGCAGCGGCAGCGTGCGACTGGTAGCTGGTGGTGCTGAGCAGCGTGTCGGCCGAGGTGTAGACAAAGGCGGTGGGGGCGCGGCCGTAGCCTGGCAAGAGAGGCAGGCAGGGAGAGGACGGAGGCGGGAATGAGAGCCGCGTGGGCAGTCTCAAACATGCTCCAAAGCAGGGAACTGGCAAAGAGGGTGCACTCGTGCTAGATGGCAAGGCAGCAAGCAAGCTTCATGCACTTAGATAGCAACAACTGCCCACGGTTGCGCACCCACCCCGGTTGAGGGCAGCACCCAGCTGGGGTGTTGCCTCCGCGCGCCCAGGCTGCTTCGTGCCGCCCGTCTGCTGGGCGCCGGCTACGTACATGCCGGTGTGCTCCCGCCGCAGGCGGGGGTCTGAGTTGAGCGGCATGTAGCTGCGGGGGACGGCGGACGGGCAGGGCTGGGGCAGGGCAGGAGCGGGCGGGAGGGCGGCGGCCACTGGCAGACAAGTTCTCATGCTGTCGCGGGTGGCGCCAGGCGCAGGCGGACTCTTCTCTCCACCCTCCCCTCGTGTGCCGGAGCTGCACAGGCCTCGCGTCAGACGCATGAAAAAGCGGGCGCTCCCCTCACCTGGAGTAGCTCTCCCGAGGCTGGCTTTGCGCCCACACGACCTCAGTTCGGACCTCCAGGCCTTGGCGCGGGCTGGACCAACCGGCCGAGACCTGGCTGGGCTGAACCGCTTCCCACCGATTTATACCAGGCGCGGTTGCGGGGTTGAACCGCATTTGATGGTGTAAAGGAGTCCAGATAGCAAGAACTCGCATTTGAGTTGAGAGCGCTGTGATCCACCTGCCACCTGGCCCACCGGCATCTCGTTGAGCGCCCCGCACCCCCTCACGGTCATTCGACATGCCGCCAAAGGACAAGGTGTGCAAACGAGGCTGCCCTCTCTGCGCCAGCCAGACATGTCCCGCATGGCCCCAGCTGTCGCACACTGCCACCCGCCGCGGGCTTCTAACACTCGCCTCACGCGCCCCACTGCAGAAGAAGAAGGCCAAGAAGAAGGCGCCCGCCTTCCAGACGGGGGCGGCGGACCTGGCGCCGTGGGGCCTTCAGGTGCGGCACCCGCCGGCGGTGTGGTGCCTTGGGCCAGGGCAGGGAATGTGCAGGGCATTTGCAAGGAATGTGCAGTGCAGGGAGTGTGCAGGAGAGGGGTAGGGAGTGCGGCGCTTACTGGCCAGGCTTAGACATCAGTGATGGCAGCAATAGATGTCAGGCCCGGCAGCGTCCGGCGTCAGGCACATTCTGGTCCTGCTGTCTGCGCACGTGTTCCCACAACAACAATAATACACATGCCTCCTCGCTCCCTCACGCCATGCAGGTGGGCCAGCTGGTGCGCAACTCGCTGGGCTGCTCGGGCACCGTGATCGGCGTCAAGCTGTCGCCCTCTGGCAGCGAGCTGTGGGTGCGGTGGGCCGGCGGGCTGGATGCGCCCATCGACGCAGCGGGCGGGGTGCAGCCTGCCGGCGGAGCGGAGCAGCTGCAGAAGGACATCACTGAGCAGAAGAAGGCGCAGGAGGCCATAGACGCCAAGTGGTGCGTTAGGGTGAATGGAAGGGCCACCATTGGTTGTACGGTTGGGTGCAGGCACCCAGCTGCGCTGGGAGGATGGCAGCCTGCATGGTTGGGTGCGTGCGAGTGACACTGCAGTGCCCACTCAACTGCGTTTCGAATGGTGGTGCCTTCAGCCTCTGTCTAAGGTGTCTGCCCCACCTCCCTCCCGTGCAGGAAGGCGTACGAGGGGGAGCAAGCGCGGAAGCAGGCCGAGGCAGCCAAAGCGGCGGCCAAGAAGAAGAAGAAGGCACCGCCAGCAGCAGCAGAGACGGGAGCCGGGGCGCTGGCCGAAGGGGACGCAGCAGCAGCGGCGGCAGCAGCAGAGGCAGCACTGGCAGCAGCATAGCCGCCACCACCATGCCAGCAGTGCAAATTCAAACTACAGACACAGACGCCGATGGTGTGCCGTAATCTTTGTTGAACATCCCTACACCTCAGAATTGCAACTTGCAACAGGAAAGATACGAGTCACCGCAACTCAGGCCCGCTCATCATGAGTTGCCTGCCACCACCAGGTCCTGCTCCCCATGCCCTGGGTGCGCCTGCGCCTCGACCCTGCTTCCCTCTCGTCTCGGGCGGTGCGCGTTTTCTGTGCTTACAGTGAAGGAGAGCGAGCTGGTTGGGGGCTGGTGCGGGCTAGTTCATTACAGACGAGGGTGCTGCAGTCAGGAGATGAGGCCACGCCGCAGGGGGCAAGGGTAGGAGCGTGGAGGGCCGCGCCGCCGCCCGCCGCTGCCACCGCATCCGCCGCCTGCGCCGGCAGCGCTCCAGGGACCCTCAATCAGGCCTGGCAGCGCTCCAGGGGCCCATCGGTTAGGCCTAGTTACGAGGCTGCAGTTGAGTAAAGGGGTGGGGGACGGGTCAGTGGGAGGGCCATGGGATGGCAGCAGGGCGGGCCCGTTGGGCCCTAGGCAGAGCAGGAGCAGGACGCGGTGGGAGCAGAGCACCAGGGCGTCAGGGCGTGATGAGGCAGGGCAGGGTGCTTGCCACCGTGAAGACCCACCCCTGCGTGCCTGTATCAACCCCCACCCGCTTCCACCCCTGCCCGCCTGCGCAGCAGGGGCAGTGCTTGCCGCCGTGGAAATCTGAGCCGTGCCGCCCGCTCGCCACCCGACAATGCCCCCTTCCCCCCCTGCCCGCCCGCCTCCCGCCCTACTCCCTTCCACCCCTGCCTGCCCGCCGCGCCAACACCCGCCCCTCAGCCCCTCCCCCTCTCTCACCTTCTCCTTCTTGCCGCGGAACAGCGCAATGAGGGAGACACCAGACACCTTGACCACCTTGAAGCGCACACCGGGGATATCACCCACAGCGTGGCCGCGGCGACCGAAACCGGCAATCAGCACCTCGTCCTGCATGGTAGCACACGGGGAGAAAGTAGGGGAGAGGAGGGGAGGGTAAGCACGGAAGGCTCCAACAAGATGCAGCGGGGGAGGGGAACGTGTAAAGGAAGAGTGCATGCGCAGCGCGCGCCGGGAGTGTGGCGGGCGCCCTGCCACCGGTGCCAGCTGGGTGTGCTGCTGCACGGGTGGTCTGAGCCTACTGGCCGCCCGTGCCATATCCCTGCCGCGTGCCAGTGACGCAGAGAAACGTGGGCTTCTGCCTGCTGCCCAGCCGGTCATGTGGGTTTGCTGCCCCACGCCGCTGAGCCCCCACTGGAAGCACCCCGCTGCTGCGTGCACCATCTCTGCCGCTCCGCCGTGAAAGTGCCTGCGTCCAACTGCCATGCCCTGTGCCAGGGCTGCCAGCTCAGGCTGACTGCTCGTGCAACTCCCCAGCTGCCAAACTCCGCTGCGCGCCGCTGCTGCAAGCTCCGAGCTGTTGGTGCCGCTCCTGGCGACTGCCCCTGCCGCACGCTGCCTCCTGCCGCATGCTAGTGAGCGCATGATGCAATCCACGCACCACAGGCTCTGCCACGCAGCATGCGATGACCGGCATGGCAGGCGCTGCCAGGCAGCATGCATGCCACAAGCTCCTGCCGAGCATGCGGCAAACAGCAGCAGTGCAGGCCCATAACGCCGCTGCCGCCGCCTGTGCCCCTCTGCCGACGCCCCCGCGCAAGCAAACCCCTTGCTGGGCCCTTGCTGGACATCCTGCTCTCTCCTTACTGCTGCCCTCCCTTGGCTTCCTTTGTTCCCCAGCTTCCCCCCAGCTTCCCCCCAGGCGATCAGCTTCTGCTCACGTTCTCCTCGATGAAGTTGAGGCAGCCATCGTTGGGCACAAAGGCCGCAATCTTCTTGCCGTTCTTGATCAGCTGCACACGCGCGCACTTGCGGATGGCGGAGTTGGGCTGCTTGGCCTCAATGCCGCTGCAGCAGGGCGGGCAAGCAGGCGGGCATGGGGCGAGGGTCAGCGCCAGCCGGAGCAGGAAGACGACTGCGTCGCAGGAATGCCCCTCCGCACGATTTGCAAGCGCGCATTCACGCAGTGCAGAGCCAGGGTTGTTGATGGCAGCCACCGGCTGAACTGGCAGGCCCCAATCTTGAGTTTCTCCCCAGCTCATATTGCCGCTGCCGTGCTGCATGCTGATGCCTGCTGCTGTCCCAGCACAGCAAAATGCAGCACGGCGCTCGTGCCTGCCCGCTCGCCGCCGCCGCTGCCGCCGCCCAAATGTGGCTGCCATCCCGGCGGCTCGGCGCTCACATCTTCTCCAGCACGATGCCCTTGGCGTGGGAAGCGCCGGCGAAAGGCTTCTTCCACTCAGAGCCCAGGTTGGACTTCTTGTAGTCCTTGTCCGCCCACCGCTCCTCCTTGCGGTGCAGCCGCAGCTTGCGGCCAGCTCCCATACCACGAGTCTTACCTGCATGCACAACATGCAGGGCGGCTCAGCAAGGGCGCCACACCTGGCATCCCGCCGGCCAGCAGGAGGAGGCCCCAAGCCCCAGCGCCGCTGCAGTCGCCTCCAACCGCCAGCAGGAGAACGCTGAGACGCTCGGATGCCCCCCAGGCGCGCGCCGCCCCCATGCCACCAAGCCCCGCCGCCCCTGAAGCCGCGCACCCATGTTGGCTGGCTGCTAGCTGCTCCCCTGTATCTGCACGCTCAATTGAAGAGGCCGTAGGCGCCGCAGGTGCGCACCATGAGAGCCGCCTTGTCCCCTGCTGCGTGCTGCCCGATGCTCGCGGCGACCCAAATTGGACTCTGTCGTGGCTTTCCATGTTCAGTCCGTCCCCTGTTGTATTTAGCGACTCTGTGCTCAGTTGATCTGGCCGCTGCCTTCCCACATGTCCGCCTGCCGCGCTCCTCCAAAGTGCTTCTGAGCCGCCTTGCCTCCCTGCCTGGTGGGACCTCATCAGCGGCACGTCTCATTTGGGATGCAATCCCGGGTTTGACGCGAGAAGCCTGACAAAGCCAGGGGAGCGGCAGGCGGGCAGGCGGCGGCAGGAGCTGCATAAGACAGCGGTGAAATCAAGCGGGCGACTCCTGTTGGAGCCTTGGACCCTCCTGATGCGAGGCTTGTTGGTAAACACATGCCTTTGGTCATTTGGCACGGTGATGGGCAGCAGAGGCGCTGCGACCCTGCTCAAACCAGTGTATACTTGCTGGGGCCGCTCACATTTCGAGCAAATATGAAACCGCCCCAGTAGCAGCGCAGCGACTGTTATGCATGCATGCCAATGCGCATGTGTGGTTTGTGGAAGCAAGTTGTCACGGCAGCGGGGAGGTGGATGCTGTGCGCAACAAATGCGGCCAGGAGGGCCTGTCCAAAGGGGGGCATGTGGTCATTTTGAGGTGGACAGGCGGACGTTCGACACACATGGCCTGGGCTGGCAATGAGCGTAGCATTACAAAGTGCCATGTCCGAACCGATCAATTTCGTCAATGCATGTAAAGGGCGGCCCGCGTGGATGTCTCAAGCACATATGAGTGCAGGCTGGACGGTGGAGGCTCGTCTGGCACACCCGGCGGGTCATGCACCGGCAGTGCGGTAGAGGCGCCCGGGAAGTTTGGCGCGCTACTTATGACAGTATTCAGCTCCACTAGAGTGCTTGAACCAGCATTAGGAAAAGCCTGAGGAGACACAGATTCCAGGCCATATTCCCTTCGCTCAGCACAGCCGCCGCTCAGCGCGGACCGCGCTCAGCACAGCCGCCGCTCAGCGCAGCATAGCACCGCTGGCGCACTGCCGCCTCGCTCATGCATGCGCGGGTAAATTCCCTTCCGCTTGCAGCCAGCGAGAGGCACATGCGCTTGCGTTTCCTTTGGCAAATGTTGTGTCGCAGCCCCGCACTATCAACTCCCCTCCTGCTCTCACAGCCCACTATCAGCGCGTGGCGCAAGCTCCCCACACGGTGAGAAGGGATGCGCCGACAAGAGACGCGCCCTGCCGTTGCTGCCGCCGCCGCCTGCGACGGCTGTTGGCGCCAGCCGCCGCCGCCAGGCCCCCAGCCTAACTCTTCTGCTGCCTGCCTGGCCGAGGTGCAGGGAACTTGGCTCCGCAGCCTGCGTGTCCTTCCGGCACACCGCACCAGCGCCCCACAAGCAGCAGTCGCAGCCTCCTGCGGCGCGGCACCAGCGCACCAACTCCCGTGCCCGTCTGCCGGTAGCAGCATCTGTGGCGCCAGAGGCAGTGGAGGTGTCAACTGCAGGCGAATCAGCAGCGGAAGCAGCAGCAGCCCCTCAAGTAGAGGCAGAGGAGCAGGAGCAGCAGGTGCAGGTCAACATGCAGCCTGCAGCCAAGAAGCAGCGGGTGGAGGGCGGCGGCACGCAGCAGCAGCAGCAGCAGCAGCAGAGGAAGAAGAAGAAGCCTCCCAGCCCAGAGATCCTGGTGCGTGCCTAGCAGCTGCTGTTGGTCTGAACTCCTGCTCCTCTTGATCCCTCGTGCACGCCGGTACCCTGCTCCTGCTGCGGCAGCCCTGACACTTTCCTGACACATGCTGCTCTCCCTGCGTGTCTGACATCTCCTTCTACACCGTGCCTACCTGCTTCACCCCTTGACTCATTGGTCTATCCCATTCCAGCCTCGGCTCACCGCCTGTACCAGCCTCTTTGCTCACTGCCAAGTTTCCTGCTTGCTGCCGGCTTCACGCCCCCCATTCACCCTCTGCTGCACACCCGCGCCACCATCCACCAGGCCGTCGGAAATCGACGGGGCGGGCGCCCACCCACCGCTGCCAACCACTGTTTCACTGTCCACCCCCACACTTCTTCCTGCCGGATCCACCTCCCCTCGCACCCCTACTCAATGCTGTGCAGGCCCGCACGGCCATCCACCAGGCAGCCAAGGCGAATGACCTGGCGAGCGCCCTGTCAGCATTTGACCAGGCCAAGGCAGGCGGGGTCCGGCTCAACACCGACCTCTACGTGTCACTGCTCTATCTGTGCAGCGGCGGGGACGCGTGGGAGACAAACTTGCAGCGGCTGCACGTCGGGAGCAGCGGCGAGGGGGAGCAGTCAGCGGCAGAGGGGCCGCAGGTTGCGGCGGGCGAGGCCAGCGGCGGCGCCGGCGCAGGGGGTGCACCGGGCACAGACCAAGCGGCGGCAGAGGCACAGGAACCTGCGTCTGCTGCCTCCGCTGCCGCTGCACACGTTGCTGCCAATGCCGAGGCCGGCCCTGCTGCCGACGCGCCTGCCGCCCCCGCCGCGCCGCCGGTGCGGCAGCTGGGTGAGGCGGAGGTGCGGCAGCGTGCCCAGCAGCTGTTTGATGAGATGAAGGCGTCAGAGGGCCGGCTGACGCTGAATGAGATGTGCTTCACGGCTCTGGCACGGTTGGAGGCCAAGGGGGGAGACGCTGACAGGGCGTTTGAGCTGGCACAAGTGAGGCTTGGAGTGGGGAGGCTGTGGGAGGTGTGGCTGGATTGCCTTTTGGGATGGGGAGCTGCGGGAATAGGCTTGGGCTGCCTTTGTTGCACCTCAGCTGCACGCAAGGACTCACACTCTGTTCTGCTGGCCGTGCGGCAGGATGCCAACCCGCTTGTATAGCTTGTTGGGTTGGAGATGCCACTTATGATTCCGTCATGCTCCATTGTCAAGAACCTGCTCTGGCTCTGCTTGCCCACTGCTGCAAGAGACGGTGGGTTACACACAGCTTACAACCCGGAGACGCCGTGTGTCCTGCCGTGTCGTTTTCACACCTGTACCCGCCCTGCCCTGCCCCTCCCCGTGCAGGAGATTGGGTTCCCCACAGCACAGACCAGGAACTGCCCTGTGTGTGTCAGTGCCATGTCATGTCGTCGTTTCCTCAGCTGTACCCGCCCCTGCCCCTCCCCGTGCAGGAGATGGTTGCCCACGGCATGGACCCCAAGCTGCGCAGCTTCACACCCGCACTCATCGCCTACGCTGAGCAGGGCAACGCGGACAAGGCGTTTGAGGGTGGGTGGGTGGGCGGGCGGGCTGGCGTGTGGGGCTGGGCTGGGGCTCCTGGTGGGTTGGGCCTGCCAGGCGGGACCACGCGTGGCATGCTTCGTCCCAGCACCCATGCATCAGGCGCTGCCGTCTTCCCCCGCATCATTCTGTACACCTTGCTTGCACCACACGCCACAACCCACAGGGATGAGCCGCACCGCAGCCTGGCATGCAGCCCTCCGCTCAGCCGTGTGACGTGTCCCCTCCAGCACACTCTCCTCCCCTCCCTCCCCAGCAGGGGGTGCCGCCATGTCAGAGGAGTAGCAACTGGACCTGATTAAAGCCGAGCTCACCCAACCACCCACACATGCATCCCCACCTTGCATCATCCTGCCTGGACCCGTCTCTTTTACACACTCCTTACGGCCATCTCCACCTCTCTCCACCTCACTTGCAGTCAGTGCTGCCATCTCAGAGCAGCAGCTGGACCTGACAAAATACTGCTTCCCCACCTTCCCCCATCTTTCCTGCAGTCGATGCCGCCATCGCAGAGCAGCAGATGGGCCTGGCATGAGCCGCACACCTCCATTGCGCATCATCCAACTCCCTTGCCTCTCTCCACCCTCCGTATAACTCCCCCTGCAGT
This sequence comes from Chlorella sp. ArM0029B, assembly GCA_002896455.3. Taxonomy (NCBI): domain Eukaryota; kingdom Viridiplantae; phylum Chlorophyta; class Trebouxiophyceae; order Chlorellales; family Chlorellaceae; genus Chlorella; species Chlorella sp. ArM0029B. The sequence goes on along the minus strand of JTEE01000329.1, from coordinate 240,139 downwards.
CGATGCCGCCATTTCAGAGCAGCATCTGGACCTGACAACATACTGCTTCCTCACCTCCCTCCACCTTTGCTGCAGTGGATGCCGCCATTTCGGAGCAGCATCTGGACCTGACTGAAGCCGAGTTTGGTCGGCTGGTGCAGGCGGCCGCCGCCGGCGACGCCACCCCCGCCAGCTGGCAGCGCGCTGCCTCCGTGCTGCGCCGCATCGGCTCGGAACTCACCGTACTGCAGCCCGACACACTGGCCCGCATCCGCGCCCTCTTTGCCTCGCCCCCTGCCGCCGCCGCCGCCGCCGCCGCCGCCGCTGCTGCGGATGCCGAGGGTGGCAGCGACGGCGGGTGGGAGGTGGCGGAGACGGTCGTGAGCGAGAGCGGGCGCTGTGCCTGCTGTGGTGGCCAGCTCAAGGCGCTTGATCTGTCGGCGGAAGAGCTGTCCCAGTTTGCGTCCGGCATCGCCGCCATTGCAGAGAAGCAGGAGCGCCGGCCCAACGACTTCCAACTGGTGGGTGCGGGTGTGTTGTGTGTGTGTGCTGGGAACTTTGTGGTTTTGTGGTGTGTGTTGTGTGTTGTGTGTGTTGTTTGGTGTGTTGTGTGTGGTTGTGTGCGTCTGAATGTGTGTGGTGTGTGTGTGTGGGTGTGTGTTGTTAGGCGGGAGGTGGGGGGAAAGAGAGGGGAGGGGCATGATTCCGGCGGGCTGCCCTCCCACCTGCCCAGCGTTGGCAACAAGCAGGTCACCTGCCTGCCTCGCACCACCTGCTCTGACCTCCCTGCTCTTCCCCACCCCGCCCCGCTCTTCCCCTGCTGCACTTTGAGGCGTGGCTGCAGCACGCACGGCCCCGCCGCACCTGCCTGCCCTGCCCCTCCCGCTCTGACCTCCCTGGCCTCCGCCCCTTCCCCTGCTGCAGTTCAAGGCTTGGCTGGAGGCCAACGGGCCCTTTGGCGCTGTCATCGACGGCGCCAATGTGGCGCTGTACGGCCAGAACTTCGAGTCGGGAGGCTTCAGCTTTGGACAGATCAAGTGAGCCGCCCTTCCGTCCCCTTTCTGTTCTTCATGCTGAAAGTGTCCTCAGAGCCCCTTTCCCCTCCCAACACCTTTGGGTTGGTAATTTTCAAGTCTCCTGAGCCCCCAGGGAAGGATATTTTGAGACGGCCTTGGGCTTGCTGTGCCAGCCAGCCCTCTCTGTTTGCCGCGCGTCTGCCGCGCCGCCCACTGTCGGCTGACGTTGCAAATAACGAATCCACGGCATGCAGTGTGAAGCATGCTTGGCTGTCGGCCTTTCTGCGGTGAGGCCGTCGCTATTTCCGCTTGCCCTCCCACCAACTTCTCCCTGCTCTCACTACGCCCCTCCCCCCCCCCACACATCCCCACACACCTCTGTGTTGAGCCACCCTCCCATTAGCCCACATACCCACGTAGCCCACACACTCCTCCTCTCCATTCCGGTCTATGTTGAGCCACCCTCCCACCCTCCCTCCACCCAACCCCACCCCCCACCCACCCCTCTTTACCCACCCACTCTCACCCCTCCCCCTTCAGGTCTGTGATGAGCCACCTGGCCAGCCGGCACCCCGACCTCAAGCCCCTGCTCATGCTGCACGTGGGGCGCACCAAGGCGCCGCAGGTGCCGAAACGGGGCGGTGGCTGCTGGGTGCCCTTGAAGTCCCTGGGTTATGGCTGGCTGATCCTGGCTGTCAGGGAAGAACCCAGCATAGCTGGCTGGGAAGATGGGGTGTGGCACCTTTTGAGCTGCCAGAGGTGCTGGGGCAGCTTGCCTGCCAGGCGCCGCTCGTCTCGTAGTCCCCTTGCGCTCTCCCACCCACATCACTGCCACCCTCCCAACCTCTTTGGTGACAGCCCAGGAATCTCTTGTCCCTACCAGACCGGCAGTCCAGCTCCAGCAGCCCTGGCCCGCCACAGCATGCAAAATCATGCCCTGTGTCCTGCGCGCCTGCCACTCTCCTGCTCTCCCTGCCTGGCTATCTTGACACACCGTTTCACTCTTCCTTGCAGGCCCGGGCCCCCGCAGCGCAGGCCCTGATGAATCAGCTCAAGGCCGTCAACTCTTTCTACACCACACCCGCCGGCAGCAACGACGACTGGTGAGCGGGGGTCTTGTGCCGAGGTGTGGCAAGAGGGGTGGTGTGGGATGGGTGGGCAGCTGGGGTGGCACACAATCGCCCTACAGCCCGCCTGGCCGCCCCTGGCTGTCCAGACGCCGCTGTGTCGGCCTGCCAAGGTCCCCACCTGCCCCCTGCATCCACCGCCCTTCTCACCCTTCTCCCGGGGTACTTGAGCGTTGCCTGCCGAATCCATGCTGTGGTGTCAAGTACTACCAACCTGGCCCCTGTCCCTGTCCCTCTGCCCCTGTCCCCTGCCCGCCCCGTCACCCTCCTCCCGTGCTATCCAAGCTATGCTTCCCCAATCCATGCTGTGTTGTCAGTTACTGACCTGGCCCCTGTCCCCTCTGCCCCTGGCCTGCGCCGGCCCTTTTGCCCGCCCACCCTTCTCCCGCCTCTTTCACCCTTCTTCCGCGGTGCTCAAACTTTCCTCCCCTGCTCCCTCGAGAGCTGTCGTGTTGACTGACCCTCCCCCTTTCCCCTCCGCCTCCACCCCTGTTTTCCTGGGCAGGTACTGGATCTATGCCTCGGTCACCGCTGGGGAGCGGGGGCTGCTGCTGAGCAACGACGAGATGCGGGACCACATCTTCCAGGTGAGAGGTACTGCCTGTACAGCCTTTGATGTCGCCCGTAAAGGCTGGTTGGGTTTGAAAGGAGGGAGATGCGGGACCACATCTTCCAGGTGAGAGGCACTGCCTAGTCTAGTCCAGTCTGTACACCTTTACGCAAGCACCCTTTGTTAGAGGTACTGCCTGTACAGCCGTTGACATCGCCCAAAAAGGCTGGTTGGGGATTGAAAGGAGGGAGATACGGGACCACATCTTCCAGGTGAGAGGCGCTGCCTGCACTCATTCAATGCAGTCAAACAGTTATCAAACAGTTACAGGTACGGCTGTAGGGTACACGGAGCCAGCAGGACTGGTGGGACCGGGAGAAGTCGTCACGGTTTGAGGGGCACTGCACTTTGCAATCTCCTGAAAAGCTGGTTGGGTGTACAAAAGGCGGGAGATGCGGGATCACTTGTTTCAGATGTGCGGGTGCGAGGTTCTGCCTGGTGCCATTCAATCAAGCAATCAACCAGTTCAGTTGACACAACACGAAATACACTTGCTGTACTACTGCACGGCGCCAGGGGGACTGGTGGGACTGAGATAACTGGTCCCATTTTCACAGCCTATTCCTCAACTCAAACAAACAACCTCCGCAGCCTGCACTCGCCCGCAGCTGCTGCCCCCAGGCACACTCTGGAGTGGAAGCGGCACTCCCTCCCAGCATGCCCCGTATCTTCTGCAAATCACCCTCGCTCTGATGTTCACGTATTCCCCGCCCGATCCCCTCACCTCCCGCCCTTCCGCCCGGCACCAATTTTTGACATCCGCTGCACCCCTCCCCCCACCCACCCTGCCGCAGCTGCTGGCCCCCAAGTACTTCCTCAAGTGGAAGCAGCGCCACCAGGTCAAGTACCGGTTCACCACGGGCGAACTGCAGGTGCGAACCGGCGCTGGCCCTACTTCCGATCCGATTCCAGATGCTCCCAGGCAACGTGTCATTCATGTGCAGTGGTGTCGACTCCTAGTGTTTTTTGCCAAATTGGTTCGACATCATATTGGTTCGGACTAAAGATTCGGAATCAATGGCTCGGACTCAAATTGGGGTGTGAGAGCGTGCCCCACTTGCCGGAACTTGCGGCAGACAGCTGCCAGCCGGGGGGTCAAGAGGCAGGGCTGGCGGGGCGGTGCGCAGCTGCAGTCAGTAGCCGCGGCATGCGGGCACGCTGTGCCTGCATCCCCTGCTGTGGTCGCTTGACCGGGCTGGGAGCAGCGGCCCCATGCCCCGCGTCCCCTGGCCCTCACTCCCCTTGCTCCCCGCCTGCCAGCCCGTAGTTGAAAGCATCGCCTCCTGCCTCCATTTCCCTGCCGCTCACCCCCCTTGCTCCCCGCCTGCCTGCACTGTAGTTGAGAAAAACGCCCCCTGCCTCCATTTCCCTGCCCCTCACCCCCCTTGCTCCCCGCCTGCCTGCCAGCCCTGCAGCTGAGAAAAGCGCCTCCTGCCTCCCTTTCCCTGGCCCTCACTCCCCGTGCTCCCTGGCTGCCTGCCCGCCCCGCAGCTGGACTACCCTGCCCCCTACACCACGTGCACCCAAGAGCTGGACTGCGGCGCCTGGGTGTTCCCCGGTGCAGACGGCAGCTGGCTGTGCGCAAAGCGCATGCAGGCGGGCGTGGCTGCTGCTGAGGCGGAGGCAGCAGAGCCGGCTGAGGCGGAGGCAACAGAGCCGGCCGAGGCGGAGGCAACAGAGCCGACTGAGGCGTGACCCGCCAGCCTGCCTTGCCTTCCCTGCCCCCGAAACTTGCTCTCCTTGCTGCTGCCTTGCTGCGTGTCGCAGAAACTCGTGGTTGGTATTACAGAATCACGAAATCAAGCGGAGAGAGAGGGCAGGCTGAGGGGGGCAGGCAGGGAGAGCAGGGCAGAGAGCCAGGACTGTTGCCAGTGGCACGCACGAAACAGCCACGGGGCCATGCAGCATGCCTGCTGAGCGTGCTGAGATGAGGCAGGTGCATCTCCCAGTTCACACATGATGCAAGCCTACTCACCGCCGGCCGCTGCTGGGGTGTCGCGGGGGAGGGCTTGCGCTTCGCCTGCAAGGGGAGCAGGTGTGTCAGCAGCAGCCGGGAGGAGAGCTGGGCGCCTGATGACTGGGCCCAGGAAGCGCCACCCCAGGGCACAGCCAGGCAGGCGCTCGGCAGGGACCGATTATGGACATGCAAAATGGCATGCTTCACGGCACAGCACGCATGCACCGTGCCTAGCACCGTAGGCAGCGGGGGCACCGGCAAAAAGGGTAGCTGTTCGGCGGCACACACGCGGGGCTTTGGCTACCGGTTGATTGCACATATATAACACGTTGCCCACCCCGGGGCGGGGATCCCCCTCCCTCCTGTAGTTTGTTTGTGAGGAGGGAGAGGAGCGGGCACCCCCCGCCCACCACATGCGTTCCAGCCAGCCAGCCACCTCGCCAGCCCCCCAGCTCTGGTACCTGCTGCTGCTCCGGTACTGCCTGTCACCGCCTCCCCGGCTACGGCTACGCGACCGGCTGCTGCGCTGCCGATGGTACCGCGCCTCTCGATCTCCCCCTCGCTCTCCTCCCCCTCCGCCGCCGCTGCCGCCACGCCGCCCCTCGCCGCCCCTGCTGCCGCTTCTGCTCCTGCTTCTGCTCCTGGCTCGGTGCCGCTCCTCAGGGCTGCGGCTGCGGCTGCGGCTGCGCTGCCGGTCCTGCCGCTCGCCCCGCCGCTCTCGCTCGCGGGCCCGCTCACGGTCCCGCTCCGCCGCCTTGGCCATGGCGATCTCATTGGCTGCCCGCGCCTGCCGCTCTGCCTCCACCTGCTGCTGCTTCTGCATCAGGGTGACCGACAGGAGGAAGGGGGTGGCGTGGGTGGCAACCGAAGGGCGCGTCAGGGCGGGCCGTGCTTGCCAGCAGAAGGGCAGGCGCGGAGGAGGCAGCGCCAGGCAGGAGGGAGGACACTAGAAGAACGACCCGGGGTGTGCTGGGGAAAGCCCACTGGGGCCCCTCAAGGCATCTGAACCGTGCAGCTTGAAGAAGGGAATCAGGAAAGGAACATCCGGTTGACTGGCACCTGCACCTCTGTCAGGCTGTCCTGTTGCACCTCTGCCTGTTTGGCTGGCCAGCGCAGCAGCAAGTCGTGACGATGATAACCAGTGCGCGACCACCAAAACACTGCATAAGGGCGCACCTGCACCTCTGTCAGGCTGTCCTTTTGTATCTTCTTGTTCAGCTGGGCCGCCATGAGGCGCTTGAGGCGCTCCTGCGGAGTTTCCTGTCCTTTGGCCACGGCACGCACCACCGTGGTGGGGGCGGCTGCGGCGGCTGCCTTGGCTCGGGAGTAGTCCTGCAGAGGAGGGAGAGGAGGCGGAGGGAGGGAGGGTTGCTGTGGGCAAGACACGCCCCTCGTGCACAGCACGCACCACCATGGTGGGGGCGGCTGCGGCGGCTCCCTTGGCTCGGGAGTAATCCTGCAGAGGAGGGAGAGGAGGCGGAGGGAGGGAGGGGTGCTGTGGGCAAGACGCGCCCCTCGTGCACAGCACGGACAACGGTGGTTGAGGCGGCTGCGGCGGCTCGAGTACACCTGAAGAGGAGGAAGAGAAGAGGAGGGGAGGGGAGGGAGAGGAGGGGAAGGGGAGGGGAGGGGAAGGGGTCGTGTGCTGCTGGTGAAATGTGTGCTGTGTCCATGGCACCTTGACTGCCGTAGTGCAGGCAGCCGAGGCGGCTGCCTTGGCATGCGAGTGGGTGCATGTTGCAAGCAGGCAACGGTGAGTGTATGGAGGCGGGCGGTGGGCGATGGGTGGCGAGTGGGGCAGGCAGGCAGGCAGGCATCCACTCAACCAAGCACATCGGCTGGCGCGCCGCCCCCGCCCTGCCCTCCCATCTCTTTGCTCACTCACCCTGCCGCTGACAGAGCCCCCGTAGCTACGCTCCCGCTCCCGCCGCTCCTCCGGCCGCACACCGTGCAGCTTAAAGGCGGCCGCAGGCAGCAGAGCGGGGCCTGGCCGTGCGGGGTCCTTGGTCCCAGGCAGCGCATCCTGCGGCCCGTGAGATGCCCCCTGCTGTGCATGCTGCTGCCGCCAGGGGGGCACTCCGGAACCGCCTGCCATGGACCCCTCCCCACCGCCCGCCGCCGCCACTGCCGCTGCTGCCGCTGCTCCCGGGCCGGGGCCAGGTGCGCCTCCAAAGGTTGTGATGAATTGGGGTTTGGGCTGGCTGCCCGGGCGGCGGGTGCCGCTCGGGGAGCGGGAGCGGGCACGCCGCCCATCGGCATCATAAGTGGGGCTCCCTCTGTCCCTGTCCGCCGCATACCTGCGCCAGAGAGGGCCGGCAGCGTTGAGAAAGGTTAAGAGGCAGTTGGCAGAGCAGGGAGGGCGGCAGGCAGGCGGCACTTTTGAGTGTTGGGCTGCGGGAACAGCAGATGCAAGCGGGGCGGACGCAGCGGGCGGCAGCCAGGGGGTGCGGCGGGTGGGGKGGGGKGCATGGGKGGGGGGKGGGCATGCAGGCAGGAAAGCCGGAAACGCTGTGCACGTGCATTACCACCTCCCACCCGCCCACACACTCCAACACAGCTCCCGCCTCTTGCCTGCCTCCCACCCTCCGTCACCCCACCCACCCAGCTTTCTCCCAAGCCACCCAGCCCATTGCCAGCCAAACCCTCTACACCTTTAAGCCATGTCCCCAGCTGCGCTCCTCCCCACCCCACCCCACCCTACCCCACCCCGATCCCCTGCTCACATCTGCGCCAACTCCTCCGGCTTCAGCTCGGGAATCCAGCTGATGTCGTTATTTGCGGCCGCCGCCGCCGCCGCCGTCCTGTGCGCGGCCCCCGCAGCGGTCCCGGGCGCAGGCTTCACATAGAGAGAGGGGTCCAGCCCCTGCCCCTCCAGGCGTTTGGACCGCAGCCGCGCCTTCTTTCGGCTCCACCCGCTGCGCCGGCGCCGGCGGGACGCGGCGGCAGCCTCTGCCTCTTCTTTCATTGCCCAGCGAAGCATGGAGGCAAAGTCTTCTATGCCGTAGTCCTTGACCGCCAGGCGGTCCATGTCTAGGTCCTCTGCACAGCAGGCGCAGCGGGCGCAGCAGGGCGGGGCAGTGAGGGGCGATGCGTCAGCACAGAGGGGAAGTCATATGTAAAGCTGAAGTCCTTGACCGCGAGGAGGTCCATGTCAAGGTCCTCTGCACAGCAGGCGCAGCGGGCGCGGCAGGGAAGGGCAGTGAGGGGCAGTGAGCCGGCACAGCATGGGGGGTGGGGTTTGCAGTGCCAAAACCGTCGCCGCCAGGCGGTCCGCGTCAGCGCCCCCTGCACAGCAGGCACAGCAGGGTGCAGCAGGTGCTTCAGGGAGGGACAGTGAGCCAGCGGGAGGACAGGTCATTCCTCATGCCAAGGGCTCCTCGCTGTCGAGCGGTCCATGTCCGGGTCCTCTGCAGAGCGGGCGCAGAGGGCGCAGCAGGGTGCGGCGTGTCGCACGCTCAGCTGATGCAGCCTGCAGCTCGGCCGCCACAGCCTGCCCTCAATGCCGCGCGCCAGGCATGCGGGCAGGCAGGCAGGCTGAGCAGAGCAGGCAGAGCAGGCAGAACAGGCAGAGCAGGCAGGGGCAGGCAGGGGCAGGCATCACTCCTAGGCTCAGCCCCATCTAAGCAACACAGCAAAGACTGTCCCCAACCCACCCCAGCAGCAAACAGCGGTGACATCCCCCTTCCCCCCGTCGCTCACCAGCGGTGGCGGGCACATCCTCGTCATCACTCTCCTCCTCCTCCTCCTCCTCCCCGCCGGAGCCGCCCGCCCCGCCGTACTCGTCGCCGCCGCCGCCCGCCTCGGGGCCGCCGCCGCCGCCGTAGCTGTACCCCACCGCAGCAAATGCTCCTGTGCCGGCGGGGGCACCGCCGGAGGCAAACGCCGCGTGTTGGGAGGGCAGAGGCTTGGGCGCTTTGTCTACTTCGAGCTCCGCCACAGCGGCCTGCCGCGCGTGCGCCCGGATGGCCACATTCTCTTGCTCTGCATGCTTGATGCCCTGACGCTCTGCACAGGCAACATACGTGGTGGTATTCTTGTAGTTGAGGGTTGCTTAAGGTTGCTGGACCGTGCCCAACTGATCAAACTGGTGCGGTTTGCGAGGTGTTTGTGAGCCGCTGCGGAGGGCGGCAGGCGAGCAGGGGCAAGGCATTGATCTGCCAGGTGCATCTGTGGTCCACCACTGCACCCACCCAGCCCCAGGGCCCCAAAACTGTCCTCAACCGAGAAGCCTCAAGGCACAGTTGGCGGCAAAGCCGCTCACCCCAACCGCCCCAGGCACTGCCAGCCGGGCCTGGAGATCTCTGATGCCAATGTGCTGCTCTTGCAAGGAACCCCCACACAACACATGCGCCCCACAACATTGTGAAAGCAGCTCAGCCCGACAGCCTGGGGCAAGGCAAATGTTGCCCCAGGTTCAAACAAAAGCAGCCCACCCAACAGCCCCAGGCACTTGAGGGGCACCAAGTCCCTGCACGTCTCAAAAGCATCTGCTGCTTGTGCACCGCATCCCCTCCACAAGGCAACTGCTGCCCCAGTTTAGAAAAGCTTTAAGAAGAAGCTCACCCGACAGCCCCAGGCACTTTAGGCGGACCAGGTCCCTGCACGTCTCAAAGTGCAGCTGCTCTTGCAGCTCCACCTCACGGACGGAGCGCTGGCGGTGGCGCCACACGCTGCAGGCACACGCAGGGTGGGGCGCGCAGGGGGCATGGAAGTGGTTGAGTGAGACGAGCGTATTATGTTGAAGTGGGCACTTTTGAGGGCATTTGGCAGGCAATCTTGTGAGATGTGATTTTAACAGCTTGACGTGGGACCATTTGGAGATAGGAGATCCGACTGGTTGGCAGCAACAACTGCCGCTGCCCAAACACCTGTGGACCCAACACCTGTTGCCAGCCAGGCTGGCAGCCACACGTCGCAGATTGGCAACAGCCAGCCCGCCAGCCCGCCAGCCCGCCAGCCCGCCACCCTGTGCACCCTGTGCACGCCCCCACGGGGGAATGCTGCACAGGCTAGGCTAGGCTAAGCTGTACAGCCAGCCACCCATTTTGTGCATGCCTCCCAATGCCATGCGCGAAGACTAGACTAGGCTGCACAGCCTGACAGCCAGCCAGCCAGGCAGCCAGCCAGCCAGCCACCCACCGTGGGTCGGGCTCCACATAGAGATCTAACAGGGAGCGCACATCGTAGCGGTCGATGAGCACCTGCAGACGAAGATCTCAGCAGGGAGTGAGATGGGGTGGGAGCGCGTACTGCGGCGACCAGGCAGTACAGCGGCAGCCACATGAGCAAACGCAGCCAGCATTTAACCCCAGCTCAGCACAGTCCAGAACATACCCAAACAGACGAGCAGGCGGGCGGGCGGGCAGGCAGGCAAGCAGGCAGGCGGGCGCGCTACTCCAACCGTTCCCCCCTCGCTCCGTCCATCCCTCGCCTACCGCACCCTCCACACACACACAACTCCCCCACACACACCAGCAGGCAGGCACCCACCCACCTCTGGGTGCGCCGCCCACGGCACCAGCCCCTCGTTCGGGCTGTGCTGCTGCGCATACGCCACCGCGTCGTTCCTCACAAGCCGCGCCGCCCGCCCGTCGAGGCGCAGCAGGTGCAGCGGCTGGTCAGACTGCGCCTCATCCATCTCCCGCTTGGCTTCGTTGCGCGCCTTGTTCACCAGGCTGCGCGTCTTGATGCCCTTGACAGCAGCGCGCTGCTCGTCTGCGGGGCAAACGGGGGGTAAACGGGCGGCGGCGGCGGCGGCGGGGGCNGTGCGGGGTGGGTGGTAATCGATGGTCGATGGGATGGTGGGCGTTTGTGCCCCCCGCTCCTGCTCATTGCTGACTGCCCACTCGCAAGCCGCCGCTCCTGCCCACTGTCCACTCGCCAACCGCCGCTCCTGCTGGTGCTAGCACCAGCACCGCCCCGCCTGCCCACTGCTCACCGGCCCCGGCAGATCCCCACGCCTGCCTGCCTTACCGTAAAACTTGCTCATGGCGCCCTTGAAGCTCTTGAGACCGCTCATGGCTGCCAAGTTGCTGCCTGGCGCCAAGGGGAGGGCTTCTCTCTGCTGGGGCGCCGGCTCTGCGAAGGAGCAGTAGCGGCGGCGGCGGCGGCGGCACTGAGGGTTCCGGTGCCTCTTTGGCGCTGGCCGGCACGGTGAAGTTGGCTGTGCCAATGCCCTGCGCAGTGGGGCGTGTCCCAAGCTGCAACCCGCACCGAGCAGTGCAGGGGCTTTATTTTGCTTGCCTGCCGGGGGCTGTGAGGGTGCGTTTCCCTTTGTTCGTGTTCACTCTAGATGCTGTCGAGGCTGCGAAAATGCAGGAGCAGGTGGTGAGCGCCGGCAGGGAGAGCGCCAGTCCGGTCTGCGCGCTGCAGGCTCCCTGCTGCCCCAAAACTGCGGGACGCAATGCTCAGATCAAGGCAAGCAATTGACAAAGTCTGAAGGCAGAGCGAAGCCAAGCGCATGGGACAGAGCGTCATCACGTCCTAGCGCTTGCAGCCCACCTCAGGGCGCGTGGACTGAAACCCACATCATTCAAGCTTGTCCACCCACCCGTCCTGGCCTCCTGTTCCTGCCCGCTGCCCTTTGGTGAGCCCCTTCAAAAGTTGCGTAGCTGCGCCCTTGCTTCTGCGTTGTGATCACTCGCTTCGCACCCTGTTCGCCGCGCGGCAGCGCCGGACGGGCGGCAAGAATGATGCGACAGGCAGCTACGCCGGTGGCGGCAGTGCCGCTGCCCACGCGCGCCCTGGGCGTCGCCAGCACAAGCTTCCAGCCTCTGCCACAGCCGCACATGGCGCAGCAGCGGCGGCGGCCTTGCCGGTGGGCAGCAGCACACAGCCTCAACACAACAATGGCATTGGGCAGCAGCAGCAGCATGCAGCAGCAGCAACAGCAGCAACCGGCAGCAGGCACCGGCGGCAGCAGCGGTTGGCTGGGCAGCTGCGCCGCCACCACACCGATTTTGCACCGACGTACTCTTGGTGGCAGCGGCCTGCAGCGGCGGCGGCAGCCGCTGTCTGCGGCGCCACGCCCACAGCGGCAGCGGGCTGCCGACACGGCGCGGGCGCTAGCAGTTGATGACGGGGACAGCGAGGGGGCAGCGGTGCCAGTGCAGCTTGAAGCCACCTGGCGCCGGCTCACCAGTCCTTACGACACAGAAATCTTCCTGCTCGCCGTGCCGGCACTCTTCAGGTGGGTGCATGCGCGTATGCAGGTGCATGCAGGGCAGCGGTGTGGTGCAGGGCCGCTGCTGCAAGAAGGGGTGGGGCTGGGTGGCAGGTGGGGGTGCCCATCCCACTTCTTCACCTTCTCGCCACCTCCGTTTCACCCCTCTCAAATCCCTCTGAACCATCTGTTCCTGCATTGCCCTTCTGGATCCCGTGGGTGTGTTGCCCAGCGCTCCCCGCCTTGCATGTGCCTTTTTTCCACCCCCCATTGCCTGCAGTGTTTTGGTTGGCTTCCCATCATTGTGCGTGCGCCCCTCACTTTACGTATCGAGCCCCTCTTGTCCTTCCGCCCTCCAACCCATCGTTGTACAATCTCATGCAGTGTTATGCTCTAATCTTGCGGTTTGTGCACATTCGTATGCAGTGTTTTGTTGGACCCGATCATGGGCATGGTGTCAACTGCCATCATTGGCAGCAGGCTGGGCACCGCCCCGCTGGCAGCTGTGGGCCTCGTCACCATCTGCTTCAACTTCTCAAAGTGAGGCGGGCCTCGCTTCTACGGCTTTCTCAGTGGGCAGAAAGCGAGGTGCAAGGGTGGCAGCAGGGGGTGTCAAGTGCCGGCCGGCAGCCATGGGCCTCGTCACCATCTGCTTCAACTTGTTACAGTGAGGCCGGCCTTGTTTGTGTTCTCTAGAAGAGGGGTGAAGGGTGGTGGGGTGGGCCCAGCGTGCCGGCTGGCAGCAGTCGTAAAGTGAACACCTGCTCAGTTGCTCACCTGGCCACCTAACAGTGGTGACCAGGCTGTCATCAAAGCCACAGTGGCAGGGGAGGGGCACCAGCAAACGGTTTTTTGAGTGTGCCTCGATTTGTTGTCGCAGCCGGCACATTAACAATGTCCCCCTGTCCTCCCATTCCCCCCCCCCCCGCACCCAGTTTCATCTGGAACTTCCTGCTGTACACGACCACCCCGCGCATCGCGGCCGCAGCGGCACGCAAGGATGACGCAGCAGTGTCGCAGATCACGTCGCAGGTGTGCTGGGGGTGGGGGTGGGGGTGGGCTGTTGTTTCCTGTTTTGCGGGTCCTGCCCATCCCTGCCAGCCCACCCCTGGCTCCCTGGCAACATTGTCGCGACTACTAGATGCGCTCTCAGACAATAGTGCCCCTTCATCTCCCCCGACGCGCCCTTCCCGCCCCAAGTGGCCTCCCCCGGCGGACCCTCCCACAAGGCGCCTGCCTGGTCGTCGCGGCTGGCCCGACCATGAGCGGTCTGCTGTGGTCCCCCATGCCCCCCCACATGCTATGCTGTGCCTCACGGTGTGCCTGCAGGGTTTGTGGCTGGCCGCCGCCATTGGCCTGACCATGAGCTGCCTGCTGTGGTCCCAGTGCCCGGCCATCTTCTCCGCCATGGGGGCCGCCCCGGATGTGGTGGCCCCAGCAGTCGCCTACATGCGCGCCCGCTGCCTCGCCTCCCCAGCAATCCTCATGTACTACGTGCTGTCGGGCACCTTCAGGGGCTTCAAGGACACCAGGTGGGCAGGCTGGGCAAACGAGTGGCATCGGGAGAGTGGGCTGGGGAAAGGGTGCCACTCGGAGAGAGGGTTGGGGACAGAGTGCCACTGGGAGACCCAACTGGGGAAACGGTGCCCCTGGGAGTGGGATGGGGAACAGGGCGCTGCCAAACGAGTGGGCTGGGACAGCAACAGCTGCGGCGAGGCTTGGCGAGGAGAGGCAGGTCAAGTGATGGGCTGTGCTCATGTGCCTGTCGTGCACCTTCCGGGGGTTCAAGGACAGCAGGCTTGCAAAGCAGTTGTTGCGCACCCATTTGTCCAGATCCCCCTGGCTGCGGGCGTTTTGGCAAAGGGCTGCTGCACCTGGGCCCTTGTTTGTAACCATCGCTTGTCCTACTCTCCCTCCCCACGGGACCAGAAAACCCCATGGCTGCCGGCATTTTCGGCAACGTGCTGCACCCTGAATTCATCGTGCATACTGTAGGCTGCCGTCATTGTTTTTTTGGCAGTTTCCTGCACCTCAGCCGTAGCATTCAAACATCAGACAGCCAGTGTTTGCGCCCCCATTGCGCAGGACCCCCCTGGCTGCCGGCGTTTTCGGCAATGGGCTGCTGCATCTGGGCCCTTGTTTTCAATAACCGGTCTCCCTCTCCCTCTCCCTCCCCACAGGACCCCCCTGGCTGCTGCCTTTTTTGGCAACTATGCGCCACCCTGGCACCTGTTTTTCACCACCACTTTTCCTCCTCTCCCTCCCCACAGGACCCCCCTGGCCGCCGGCATTTTTGGCAACGTGCTGCACTTGGGCCCTTGTTTTCACCACCACTTTTCCTCCTCTCCCTCCCCACAGGACCCCCCTGGCCGCCGGCATTTTCGGCAACGTGCTGCACTTGGGCCTGATCCTCTCCCTCGTCTTTGGACTGGGCTGGGGCGTGGCCGGCGCCGGCCTGGCCACCTCCATCTCCCATTGGGCCGCCGTGGCCTACCTGGTGGCAACCGTGATGCGGCGGGGGTACATGCGGTGAGTGGGCACACGAGGTGCATGGCTGGGCTGCGCTGAGCATGCTGTGGTTGCATGCTGGGCCTGCCTGGTGGCAACCGTGATGCGGCGGGGGTACATGCGGTGAGTGGGCACACGAGTTGCATGGCTGGGCTGCGCTGAGCATGCTGTGGTTGCATGCTGGGCCTACCTGGTGGCGGGGGTACATGCGGTGAGTGACCCGCCCCACTCCCGTCACCTGCACACATGCTATATGGCTGAGGTGCGCTGAGCATGCTGTGGTTGCATGCGGTGGACTACCAACCGTGATGCTGCGGGGGTACATGCGGTGAGTGGGCACACGAGGTGTATGGATGAGCTGCGCTGAGCATGCTGTGGTTGCATGCGGTGGACTACCAACCGTGATGCTGCGGGGGTACATGCGGTGAGTGGGCACACGAGGTGTATGGCTGAGGTGCGCTGAGCACGCTGTGGTTGCATGCGGTGGCCAACCTGGTGGCAACCGTGATGCCGCGGGGGTACATGCGGTGAGTGGGCACACGAGGTGTATGGCTGAGCCGCGCTGAGCATGCTGTGGTTGCGTGCTGTGGCCTACCTGGTGGCAACACCAGGCGTGATGCGGCGCGGGCACGTGCGGTGAGTGGGCACACACCGTCGGCGGCGCTGAGCCGCGGCGAGCATGCTGTGGTTGTGTGGGGTGTGTGCAGCAGCTGATGGCGGTGGGAGCGTGCTGGGCAGGCGGGGTGCACGGTGCAGGTGGCCAGCTCAGCAGCGGGGTGTCGGTGGCGAGCAAGGAGGGAGGCAAGTACTGGCTGGGCTGCCACGGCACTGGAGTGTGCTCAGCGCTGCGCTTCCCACGCCAGTGCCTCGCCCCGCCCCACCACTGTCCCTCTCCCCGGCACACCTTCTGCTGACCTAGCGCATCCGCTGCCCCTGTGCCAGCTGATAAGGTACCAGTGTATGTTTGGGTCGCTTGTTCTGTGTATGTAGAACTCCAGGCAAGGTTACCCATCATTGTTTCCCACTGCCCCCCATGGCAGGCCTGCTGACCTGGCGCGCCCGCCCCGCTGGAGCCAGATCGTGCCCCTGCTCCGCAACGGCCTGCTCCTCTCCACCCGCTCACTCCTCGCCATGGGCTCCCTCATGTGGGCCACCCGCCTGATCGCCGGGTATGGAGCCGTGGGGCTGGCAGGTGCGGCAACGACAATGCATTGAATGCAAACACAATCATTTCCGTAACACTTGCTCGGCGTGCACAGATGTTGCCACGTTGCTGGTACGGCGGCGGCGCCGCTGCTGCTGCTGCTGCTGCTGCGCACCTGGCGCTGGGGCTGGCCGGGGCAACAAAGAGGGCAGGCATGGGAGCAGGCCACCAGTTCCCCCCGACTCAGTTTTGATGCCCTGCCTTGCACCCCCTTGAGCTGTTTCTCTATGCCGCTCTTCCATTTCAACAGGGCATGAGACCCTGCCCCTGTGGACCTTTTCCAACCACCAGCTCCGTGTCTCTTTCTCTGTCTCCCTTTCTCGCTGCAGCTCACGAGATTTTGCGCCAGATTTGGGTCTTCTCCAACCAGGCCTTCACCTCGCTGGACATCGCCACGCAGGCAGGTCGTGCACAGCAGGGCAACGCGCTTACAGCGCAGCACAGCATCGCGCAGCACAGCGCAGCACAGCGCAGCACAGGGAAACCTGTTTGCCTGCCTGCTGACTGCCCGCCTGCCTGCCTGCCTGCCCGCCCGCCCACGTACTTGATTCGCCTGTGCTCGTTATGCTGCCTCGACTGCCTGGGTCTACGTCGCAAGTCGTGTCGCGAATAACCGACGTCTAGCTCAAACAAGCAAGCAAGCTGTCTCACCCCTCTGCCCAAGGCTCCCGTTGCCCGGCACTGGAGCCAATTCTCACCCACTGCTCCCTGGCACTTGTAGCCACTGCTTCTCACCCCTTCTATCCCCCCTCCCTCTGTCCCTCTTTGTCCGCCTGCCCCCCACAACAGAGCCTGGCAGCCTTCTCCCTTGGCTCGTGAGCCAGTGTTGTTTCTCACCCCTTCTCTCCCCCCGTGCCCC
>JTEE01000329.1:198701-223567 GCA_002896455.3 Chlorella sp. ArM0029B | reverse complement strand
GCCTGGTGGCCTTCCACATCGTTCTCACCCCTTCCCTCCCCCCGTGCCCCCTGCCCTCCCCACAGAGCCTGGTGGCCTTCCACATCGGCAAGGACGACCGGCGGGCGGCCGCCGCCGTGTTCCGCCGCACCCTCACCCTGGCCGTGTTTGCCGGGGTGGTCATCATGGCGGCCCTGCTGACGGCACGCCACGGCCTGCCCGCTGTGTTCACACAAGATGCCGCCGTCATTCGGGAGGTCGCGCTGGTGAGTGGAATTTCGTGGGATTTCGTGGGATTTCGTGGGAATTAGTGGGATTTAGAGGAATTTGAAGGGGTGTGTGGGGGTGGCCCGTGTTGTTTGTTGAGGCCCCATTGGGAGGCTGCACCGTGACGGCAACAGCATGCCCCTTTGTGCCCAGTCGAGAGCTGCCCACTGGATGCAGTGTTGGGGGCCTTGCCTGCACCTGACTCTGCCTCCACACTGTACGTGCTGCCTCTGCCTATGCAACTGATGGGCGGCACCTGCTGTCCGCTGCTTCTGATGCTGGGCAGCATGCTGCTGCTTTCCTCTACTTGACCGCGTTGCTCAACCTTGCTTGCGTGCTTCCCTCCCTCCTTCCTCCCCACTCGCGTTGCCCGTGATCGCCCCGTTTCCTGCCTTCTGACGCCGCCCCCTCTTCGCCTCCGCTTGCTTGGGCCTGTGTCGCGGCTTTCTTTGCGGATAAACAGACTGTAAGCCCGAAATAGCAAAACCAAAGCTTCCCTCCTCCCTCCCCGCAGGTGCTGCCCTTGATCGCCCTGTTCACACTTACGCCGCTCCTTCTTTGCCCACGCTTGCTTCCCTCCATCCTCCACACACCTGGTGTTGCCCCTGTGGCCCCGTTCCTGCCCCTTAACGCCGACGCCTCTCGTCACAAATCAATTGATGCCACATGCCACCTGGCGCATCACCATTGCCTCACTTCACTGCTTGGGCCCGCTGTCCTCCTCCCTCCCCGCAGGTGCTGCCCCTGATTGCCCTGTTCATGCCCTTTGACGCCGCCGCTTCTGTGATGGACGGCGTGCTGCTGGGCGCCCAGGAGGCCGGGTGGATGAGCCAGACAATGGTGGTCACTGCTGCCTGCTGCGGCGTGGGCCTCATGCTCTCACAGCGCCTGGGCTGGCCCATCCTGCTCATCTGGGCGACCATCAAGGTGGGGTGGTGGATGGATGAGTCGGTGGGTGACAGCAGATGCAACGTCTTTCCAGTGGGCATCATCCAGTTGCGTCTTCATCGCCGCTGCTGTTTCGCCCGTCTTTGCCTTGATTCGCTTGCCTTGCCTTTGGTTGGCCGGGTGTTGCTTTGCGTTGCGTAGTTTTGGTCCAGTGTTGTGTGGATGGGCACTTCACACTCGTTTGATTTGTCAGCAGAGGCGGAATGAAAGGGTTTTCAATGGATATGCCGGCTTCATGTGATCGGGCCTGCTCCATTTTGAAGGCAGGCAGGCAGAGCAGCTTAGAGCGGCCTGCCGCCCCTTCTGCCCCCGCTGCCCTCCCTGCTGCTGCTCACCTTGACCTCTTCGCTTGTAGCTCAAGTCAAATTTGGAACCCTTAACCCTAAACCCACGCTCCTTCTCCCTCCCGCTTGCTGTCTGTATCACAGTTCCTCACCGTGGGGCGTCTGATTGGCAACACCTGGCGCCTGTGGTCGCGCAGCGGGCCCTTGGCAGGCGAGCTGCGCGGCAACGGACCCGCTGCAGCACCCACAAAGGCGGCCTGAGCTGCGCAGGCAGCACCCAGGCTCTAAACACACCTCTCACCTCCCGTGTTTGTGCCACTATGTGCTTGGTGGGCGCTGCCCGCCAGCCGGGGTAGCGTCGCCCGCCCTGAGCACCCCACACAGTGCACGCAGCTTGTGCCTTTCATGCGTTTCACGCCCCCCGGGCATCCCCGAAATTTCTTCTCCACGCCCACAAACACGCTTCCTCTGCCTTGACCTCACACCAACGAAACGTCCCACATGTCATCTGATCCGCTCTGTTGTACCGGACCCTTCTGTTGAACTCGCGCCTGGGCAGGCTGTGTGTCTCACCCAGCCTGGCATCCAGCGGCCGCTGCCCTACTGCTTTGTTGTTCCCTTCCACTCTGTTGTTTCTTCATCACTGGGGAGCTGCTTTTTGGATCTGCAGCCCTCGTTGCCAGCCCCCTGGCTCTGCCTCTGAGCGTGTAAACCGTTCTTCAGCATAGCATCATGAATGTTTGGCCTCCATTGCATCAGGCATGGCCGATTCGCAACCACGGGCGATGTGAGCAGCCGCCTGTCGCGATACAGGTTCTCTCCTGGCAGGCCATGGCGGTCTGCAGTGCATGCACGCCTGTCGGCATGCCCACTGGTCCGCAGTGCATGCAATTCTGTCGTCATGCCCATTGTGGGTGCCCCCTGGGCTCGAGTGGAGCCCTTGGTCGTGTGCACTGTGGCTGAGCAAGGGAGGCTGTTTATGCGCCTGCACCTGGTCACAGCCATTCCCCCCCGCATGCAAGCTGGCTGAGTGCGTCTGGCGCCGCAGAAGGGGTTGTAGAGAGGGCAGGGAGGGCAGAGACGTGGCAATACCGGTGCCAGCGGTGCCTTGCCTTGTTTCTGTCCTGCCCTTGGCGTATGACCCCCCAGCAGCTGACTGTGAGATGTGCATTCACTCCATCCGTACTATGTCTGATGCGCCAGTCAGGGGGGACCCTTGTGCCTCAAGCGGTTGAGGCACCTCCCAAGGCCCCCCCTCACTGAGCGTGCGTTGCCTTGCAGCACCCAGCCTTCCAGTTTGCCCACGGCGGGCCTCTGCCCTGGTTGCCGAGGCATTAAAACCGTGCTGGCATGTGTGGCGGAGGTCACGGACAGCCTGAGCTGTTGTCATCAAGCCCATGTCCTGGAACCCCAGCACCAGCAGAGCTTCCCTGCCAGCTGTACCACCCAGCCGAGAGGGCGGTGAGCACCACCGCATCGCCCTTCTCTTCGACTGTGTCGCCGAGTGATGTATGCCAGTAGAACCAGCAAAGCACGACCGCCTCTCAACGTCACAAGCACTCAGGCGAGCAAGCCAACCCCGCCGCCGCGGTGGGTTGGTGTTTCCTCCCTGCTGTTGTGATCGGCACGCCGATCACGAAACCACGCCCCTAGCTCTCCCGGCGCCTGCAGGTAGTGGTGCAGGAGAACCAGCCCACCAGCCCGCCCTCTGTCAGCCCCCCGAGAAGCGCAACCGCAAGCCCAGCTCTCCCCGAGGGCATCCTCCTTCCCTTCGGCGTGCCTGTTCAGGCGTGGTGGCAGGTGGGTGGCACAGCCGGCCGGTTGGGAAGGAGGCTCAGGGGCGCTTTCGGGCTGCTGCCGACAAGTCTTTTCTGCGGGGGGGCGTAGCCTGATCAGATGCCGTGCGCTTTCACCTCCGCCGCAGGCAGTCCTCTTTGTTGACGGGCGCTCCAGGGGCAGGCTTGTGGCACCCGAGGTCGCTTGGGAGCCCTTGGAGGCGGACGAGCAGCACGGCTCGACGGTGGGGCAGCTCTCGCTCCACTTCTGCAGCATAGTGCCGACGCGCGCCGCCGCCGCCGCCGCTGCCGCTGCGGGCTGCTTCACGCAGCAGCAGGAGGAGCAGGCGCAGCCGCTGTGCCTGCCCGTGGACGAGTGCTTTGCCAAGCGCTCGTACCGGGTGCAGGTGTTTGGTCGGGAGCAGCAGGGCGAGGGCGCCAGCGTTGCTGTGCCCCACGCATTCCAGGCGCACGGCCGCGAGCTCAACGCTGCGCTGAACGTGCAGCGTCAGTGGCAGGAGTATCAGCAGCGCCACCAGGCGGCCCGCACCTCGGCAGGCCAGCCAGTCAGCGACACCAACTTTGCTCATAGCAGCACCCTTCCAGTTCAGAGCGGTGGGTGCTGGGCGGTGGGCGCTGGCAAGGGACTGGTGTGGCCGTGTTGACCTCTGGGTGCTGCTCCTTCAGCATCCTATGTTGATAAGGACGCGTGCAGCGCTGCCTTGCAATGGCAGTCCCACAGCCGCAGAGCTCCGCCGCTTGTGGCACCGTCTCCGGCCAAGCAGTGCATATGCAAGCTCGCCATGTCCATGGCTGCACTTGCTACGCTCTGTGTACTGCCCGCTGTTGGGAAGGGCGCCTGGGGCATGTGCCTTACAGAACAAGGGCCCCTTCTTCTGGCTGCAGGTGACGGTCTGGAGCACCTGCAGGCCATCTTTGACGTCGCCACACGGCCGGCGTGGCTCAAGGTGGGACCCCGCAGCCGTGGAATCTTCCCTGCATACCCTGGCTTCAGCCAGGCAGTCCAGCATGTGTGTGCAGCAAGGCATGTGTTCGTGAGGCGTGCACCCTTCCTGGCCTACCCTACTGGAGCACCCATGTGCCTGCCACCCTGCCCCACCCCTACCCTCGCGTGCAGGGCCTTGTCTGCCGCTTCCTAGTGGCGGAGCCTTCAGAACCGTCAGACGCGACGGTGCCTGTGGATGGCAGTGGCAGCTCCGGCGCTGGGACGGCGGAGCGGGGCGGTGCCGCAGTAGCAGGCGGCAGCATGGCAGCGTCCGCAGCGGTGCAAGCAGGCAGCAGAGATGGCACAGCCAGTGCCAGCTGCCTGCCAGCCAAGCCACGGCAGCAGCCGAGCCAGGAGCGGCGGCCGCCAGGCCAGGAAGAGCAGCATGCGCCAGGTGAGCAGCAGCATGCTCAGGCGCATGCGCCAGCAGCGCAGGCGGCAGCAAGTGACGGCAGCGGCGCTGGCGCACAGCAGCCAAGCGCAGGAGCCAAGGAGGGCACCGCAAAGCGGAAACGCAACGCGGCACGAAAGCAGCGCGCCGCCCAGGCCCTGGCAGCAGAGCAGGGTCGCAGCAGTGCAGAGCCATCCCATGCAGCACCCGCGCAGCACCCACCGGGCAGCAAGGGCAGCGGCGCTGCCAGCAGCAGCGCAAGCAGCACCAGCGCCAGCACCAGCCAGCCAGCAGCAGCTGCACAGCCGCCCAGCACAGCGGCTGGGCCCAGCCGCCGCGGCAAGGGGCCGGCTGGTGGCAGATCGGGGCAGCAGGGTGCAGCAGAGCCTGTAGCTGGCGGCGCCTCACACCCCAGTGCGGCAGGCAAAGGCCCTGGAGGGCGCAGCCGTAGCAGGAGCGGGAGCCGGCCGTCGAGCCGGCAGGATGCCTCCGTGGTGCATCGCCACCCCAATCTCTTCCCAGCAGCAGTCGAGCAGCAGCAGCAGCAGCAGCAGATGGCAGCAGGCAGAAGCGGCCTCATGCCGGCAGCGTCAGAGTGTGGCAATGCTGCCAGCGGCACCGCTGCCCCTCCTCGTGTGCCCAGCAGCGCGGCACTGGGTCGAGAGGCGGAGCGTGGGCACGCAGCAAAGAAGCGGACAGCCCCTTCCACCGCAGCCTGCAATGGCGCACCGGCAGCGGCAGAAGCATGGGTAGGCAGAGGGCACGGAAGAGGAGGCAGGGCAAGAGGCGCCGCGGCTGCCCGTGGCAGCACAGAGCGGCCTGCCTCGCCTCGGCTGCCTGCTGTGCCAGGTGCAGCAGCAGCGGCCCCAGAGGTTGCAGCGCCAGTGCCAGCTCAGCTCGCAGCCAGCTCAGCCGCGTCAGCACCGCCGTCTGAGGCTGAGCTCTTGGCAGCAGACCTTTTAGGCGCCGCGCCTGAGGCTGCCGCTGCTTGCATGTGCAGCTGCGGGTGCGGGCAGCCGGCAGCCGCCGTGGCAGCGCCCCCACCCGCGGCCTCAGCCGATGTCAGCAGCAGAAGCGGCAGCAGCTGCGCCTCACACAAGCAGCGGGCGGATGTGACATGGCACAGCGCTGCAACCAGTGCAGCCGCGGCAGGTGGCGCGATCACAGCCTCCCCCTCTGCCTCGTCGCTTGCGCAGCTGTCAGCGGAGGCCAGCAGCTGTGTGCGGAGCGTCGGCGCTGGCAGCAGCCCGCGTGCCTCGCCTGTGGAGGAGGAGCAGGAGGAGCCGGTGGAGGGCTGTGATTTGTCGAGCGAGGTCAGCGACAGCAGCGTGGCCTCTTGGCAGTCGGCCTCAAACTTCCTGCCTCCCAGCCGCCCCTCGGACTACGGGCTGTCGTACAACTTTCGTCAGCACTCGCCGCTTGCCTACCAGTGGGAGCACAGGAGTGAGTGGGGGCAGGCCAGGGGAGGGCAGCGGGCTGTTGTGCTGCTGTATGGCTGGCTGAAAATGGGACGTGTGTGTGTGTGTACGTGCCGGCCCAGGGCAGTTGCAAGGGCCGCTGTGCTGCGGTATGGCTGACTGCTTCAAACGGGGTCCCATTTCTAGCATCTGGTTGTCCCTGCCTCAGCTCAGGCAGCAGACCAGTCACTGGATGCACACTTTTGTGTTTGAGCACGGTTGCTGCAACAGCTCAACCTGCTGCTCTACCTGCTCAACCCCTGTGCCACTGTGCAGACCCCTCTGTGCCTGCGCACAGCTTTGGGCACCACTCGGGGCCGCCCTCGCCTCAGAAGCTGGCGCCACTTGCGGACCCCGGCCTGCGGCATGTGCGGCGCAGCACCGGCACCTTTGGGCCCAACAGCAGCACGCCACTGGCAGGTAGCGGCGGCTTCTTTGCGGCCCCTCCGGCAGCGCTGCACCACGCCCAGCACGCCGCCAGCATGCCGCTGCTGCCGCTGGCCGCCTACCACCACCACCGCAGCGCCAGCAGCAGCAGCAGCAGCAGCCAGAGCGGGGGCAGCTTGAGCGAGGGTGCCGGGCCGCAGGTGGTGGGCTATCCAGCCGGCGTGCACCGCTGGCAGGGCAGCATGCTCAGCAGCTGGGCGGAGCCATACTCGCCTCACCACCAGCAGCAGCTCTACATGCACACCCAGGTATTGGTGCAGCCGGCAGCATATGTGCCACGCTCCCAGTCCGTGAGTGGCAGGCAGCAGTGGGCGCCACCGCCGCCGCCCGGAAGCGGCCCTGCGGTGGAGCCATACCGGCATCCGCACAGGGCCTGGCAGCAGCAGCATGCGCACCCGGAGGCTGCGCTGCCGTACAAGCCGCCCCCACCACCGCCGACGCCAGCGATGCATGGCAGCACTAGTTCTGGCAGCGGCAGCGGCGGCCGTGTCGGCTCGCCGCTGCTGGCCGGCAGCAGCAATGCACACCGCAGCGCGCCCGCCAGCACAGTCAGCAGCCCGCTGCTTGGCCGAGGGCAGCTGCCTGCTGGGCAGCCGTCGAAAACGCCGCCGCCGCCGCAGCTGCTGTCGGCGCCCGTCCTAGACCTGCAGGTTTGTTTTGTTGTTGGGTGGAGTTTGTCAGACTTGCTGGTGCCGCGACTTGCTGACCTGCCCTCCCCGCTGCTCTTCCCTGGCTGCCACCCTGTGGCCTGCACCTGCTCCTGCTCGTCTGCTACTCTAAGCCTTGCCTTGCCTTGCCCTCTTGTTGCAGCCCTTGCCTTGGCTTACCTGGCCATTCCCATCATCCTGCCCCTAAGACATCCACTGCCCCTGCCATCCTTGGCTCCAGCATCTGTAGAGCACTCCCCCACACACATGGAGCAATCTGTAGCCTCTGCTGAGCCGGGGCTCGGCTCGTTGCTTTGCTGACAACCTTGACGCTCCGCTGGGTGCAGGTGCCGCAGGCAACGGA
The DNA here is from genome assembly GCA_002896455.3 of Chlorella sp. ArM0029B. NCBI lineage: Eukaryota > Viridiplantae > Chlorophyta > Trebouxiophyceae > Chlorellales > Chlorellaceae > Chlorella > Chlorella sp. ArM0029B. Next base: position 216,002 of record JTEE01000329.1, on the reverse strand, counting down.
GGATGCGCTCGAAGTGTGCCTGTGGACGTTCAATTATACCGAGTATGTCTACTGATCATTTAGGTGTGCATGTAAGGTACTTGTGTTGACATGCAACCCTGCCAACTTTCTTTCTTCTACAACGCAGGTTCCGGAGTCGGTGGAGGATTCCCCCGACCTGGAGCGCTTCATGCAGGCAGCCACCCCGCAGGTGGTACCGCCACCCACGGGCGCGCAGGACCTCACACTGGTGAGCGGGTGCCTGTTGATTGGCACACCGGCAATGACATGTGAATCGAGGCGGCGTGCAACACAGCGATCGCACAGCGTCGCTGTGTTGGTGGCGGGGGTGGCGGCGGCGTGGTGGTGGTGGGGCCCGCTGGAATCGGTTCCTGGCCTGCAGAGGCTGACGGGCAGACACGTGATGAGGTGGCGCATCGATTCTTTGGCTGCTGGCTGGCAGGCGTACATGCAGGCATAGCAGAGGGATCTGGAGCTTGTCTGAATGTTTGCGCTGCCTTCGCGGCAACCTACGTGTATGCTGAGCCCGCCCCATTGCTTTTCATTGCTGCCTCCCCCTCCCTTTTCCTCAGGCCGACCTGTGGCGCTGGTATGAGGAGCCCAGCACCTTGGGATGTGAGGTCACCACAATTGGCGGCCCCCGCGGCCCCGCCACCGCATACTTTCTCCCCTACCTCTCAGCCGTGCAGCTGCTGGCGCCGGTCAGCGCCGCTGACGAGGCAGCAGTGCTGGCGGCGGCAGCGGCGGCGCCTGCGGGGGCAGCCACCCCGCCCCCTCAGCTGCTCAGCTACCCCAACGGGCTGGAAAGCTGGCCGGAGCGCATGCGGCCGGTGGTGCAGTGGGGGGAGGATTCCAACATGAGGGACCGGGTGCCGCTGCACAGCCGGCTGGCCGACGTGTGTGGGGCGGCAGGCGCAGAGCACCCGCTCATGGCCACACGCATCGCCGACCTCCACCCCTTTTCCTGGTGAGCAGGGGAGCGTGCACGCACACGTGGCACAACTGCAGCCGGGCAGGAAGTCAGTTGCGCGTGTCGGCCTGCGCTGACCAGCAGGGCTGAGCCGGCAGGTCAAGTAGGTGGGCTGCTCCTGTGGGTGCGTTAATTGAGCGGGTTGCAGCAGTCTCTTGGAGGGGCCTCCCCGCACTTAACCCACGCCCCTCCCTACCCGTCTGCCTGGGCCTCCAATTCTGACGCCCTGCCTGCCCCCGCGTGTGCCCTCCCCCGTGCCCCCCGCAGGTTTGCTGTGGCCTGGTACCCTCTCTACTGCGTGCCCGAGGCCCCCCTGACGGCCCGCTTCCTCACCTTCCACACCCTGGCATCCCTCTGGGAGACGGCCAGCACAGCGGCCGCAGAGCGCAGCGAGCAGCAGCAGCAGGCGCTGGCGGCGGCCGCCGCCAAGGCGCTGCAGCAACAGTGGCTGGCAGCGGCAGAGGCAGCGGCAGCTGCGGCGTTGGAGGGAGGCGCCGGTCAGGGGCAGCATGCAGCAGCAGTTTCGCACGGCGCAGCAGCACCGCCCTCGCCAGGCACTGCAGCGCACCTCACGTCCCCCCCAGCCCTGCGCTCCCACCTCGCCCACAAGAGCATGCCAATGCTGTCCGACGGGCCGCCTGCCCCAGCAGAGGGGCAGCCCCCGCAGCCTGTGTACACAGCCACCCCCACGGCAGTGTGCAGCTTCCCAACCTCGCCCACCTGCTCCGACGCCGGCACACGCACCACTCAGGACCTGGGCATGGGCAGCCTCGGCAGCCGCCCCCCTTCTGTGGACGGGATGGGCGGGGCAGAGAGAGTCTATAGCGGGGCCGGCTCCGCTGCCTCTGCCACTGCAGGGCGCAGCCGCTTGGCCCTCAGCAGCGGCGCGGGCAGCCTCAGCCCCGGCGGCGCACGCGGCAGCCTGTTTGAGCCCCTCTCGCTCTCCCTGCCTGCCTCCTCTGCCGCAACCTCCAGCGGGGCCGCCAGCACACCCGCCTCCCCGCCTGCCTCTGAGGCCGAGGGCAGCGCAGAGGCGCTGCCGGTGCCAGTGGCAGGGCTGACCTGGTATGCCACAGGGCGGGAGGAGAACTGGCAGGAGACGCTGGTGGCGGCACCCCTGCCCCCAGGTGCGCCCTCCGCCCACGCCGTGCACCTGTGCCTCACCCTGCTTGGGGGGTATAGCCCGTGCTGCTGCACTGGCTGCTGTGGGCCTGGTCTTCGCAACGCCTGCCGCCCTGCCAGCCCTGCTTCCCGCCCGCATTCGAGTAGCCCAGCGCGCATGCCTGCAGCCTGCCCAGCCTGCGTCCCTTCCCTGCCCACCTTTGCACAGCCGCCCCGTCGGACCCTGTTCCCTTGGCCCCCCATCCAAACCTGCCACGCGTAAGGCACGCCCGCCTCACCACCTGCTCTTTGTTCCTGCCTTCCCTGCTCCCTTGGGCCCTCCGTCCCCCTGCAGGCATCCCCGCCACGCCGGGCACCCCGCTGGCCGGCGGCGCACGCCTGCTGGGCTCCTGGCGTGGCGTGGCGGTGCTGGCACGCAGCTACCCTGTCGCCAAGGGCGGGCCCCTGGGCTGGGAGATTCAGCAGGAGGAGATGGCGCAGTGTGCAGAGCGGCTGACCGCCGGAGCGGGCCTGGTGGCGCTACGCCCGCGGCTAGGAGCTGGCGGGCAGCCCACGGGCAGCTGGGACCGAGTGGGGCGCCTGCCGGCGGCCACGCTGGGCGTGTCGTGCCCAGACTACGAGTTCTTCACCTCCCGGGCAGCGCGGTACGCGTGACCTGGCGGGATGACGGGGCGCCCAGCTGGCGCCAGCCGGCCGCACCCAAGGTCAAACCTCACCCACCCATGATGGTGCGCCTCGCCCGCTGGCCGGCCCACGATGGGCTGGCCCGGCGGGCGGGCCCACCTGACAGCACAAGCCGCCCAGCCCTTTAGCCTGCGAGTGGCGGGCCACCTCTTGCACAGTCGCCGGTGCTGGCAGAAAGGCCCAGCTCAAGGCACATCAGAACACTAGCAAGTAGTTGTTGACGGGCCCCATAGTGTGACCGCAACGCACCCAGCACAACCACACACCACACCTTCAAAAAACGACCCCTGTGAAACAACTGTGTGCTCTTACATTCATTCCATCATTCAACCCAACCTCTACCCTCCCGCTACCCCCGTTTGGAAGCCCTTCCACCGCTGCTCCCCCCGCTTTTCAGTGACACTTCTGGAGCGGAACTTGCGCTTTCCAGAGACATTGGCCCAACGCCCTCCCACAACCTGTGCCCCACATCAGACCCGCCCTTTCCATTCCTTTGTGTCCTCCTTATGTCCCCTGTGCTGCCTCTACAACCCGCAGCCGCGGCGAGTTTGTGTGTGTTATAGCACCTTTTCCCCCCTCTGTTCCTCACAAACTGACCTTTACAGGGTGCCAGGCTTACCGCTGGCACCCCAGTATCATGCTGCATCTCGCGCTGAGCCCTTGCGAAGGGGCCCGCGCCCATGCCTCTCTTGTGCCCTCTCGTACTGCCGCCGCGCCGCCCGCACAATCTGCTCTGTGCTTACCACCTCACATCCAGCCGCCGCGCAGCCCTTTTTCTTTTCTTTTTGTTCGTCCCACCGGAGCTGTCGTTTCCTGGAAGGGGGATCGGTACTAGTGCACGTCATAGGCGAACTGACAACTCCCGTCGATTCACACGCTCGCCTTGCCACGGTGAATGCAGTACACACTGTGCCACCCTCTTCCCCGCTGCCCCACTGTCACTGTTAGCGCACAAACATCCCTTGATCACACTGATTCGCACTCCCTCGCTCATGCATCTGTCGAGCATTTCGTCACCCAAACCAAACGCAGCCGGCGCGGGCAGGAACGCCCCCATGGCACCGCCGCCGCTGCCCCCCTTTTTTTTTGTGTCTGCAGCGCCTGCGCCTTGGGTCGCAGCACCCGCGAGCACCAAGGAATCCTGCTGTCATGGAACAGCTTGTGAAGCAAAGCAAAGCAAAGTATATTGCAAGGTCATCAATCCAGGAATGGGCTGGGAAGACGGCGCCAGGTGGGCTGTACTGGAACGCGTTTTGCCTTGCGAACCTTTGACCCCTCGTGCCTGCACGTCCTTCCTGCCTCGTCTCCCACACACCAACATCACGCCCACAGGCATGCTGCCCAGCGGTCAACCAGTCAACTCAAAAGATGGGGCAGGCTGGAGTGGTTAGGCTTAGAAGGACTCGATTGGCAGCCTGAGTGAGGACGGGCTGTGGAACGCTGCAGGAAATGGTACCGTGCCAGTTGCGTGCACATGCTTGCTTGGCCATGGAGCATGCATTTCATTGCAGTGCACATAATCAACAGCTGAAACCACCTGGCAGAGCTTGAGGTGTCTAGGGAAAGATGGGCAACGGGCACAAACGCACGTGGGGGCGCACGGCACAGCGCGCAGCGGGGCGGACAAGGTTGGGTTTGGGGAAAAAACTGGCCAACGGCACTTCCACCATTCATCTACCGCAACCGGTACATCGATTGTCCACACCCGACACTTTCCTGCTTAGGTTTGAGCTGTAGAGCGCTCATGAGCGAGGCGGGGCTCACTCCCGAAGCAGCCGCGCAGGCCGCTCACGGCGTGGCTGATACAGGGGTTGCAGGAGCCGGATTCATCAGCAAGCAGGCGAGTCTTACCCACGAGGCGGGCTCCGAAACCCCGCTGAGGCCAGGCGGCGGTGCTTGTTAGAGCGACCTGTGCCGGCCTTCCTGCACAGGAACACATGGTGAAAGCTCGCCTTCTTATTTCGCAGACTCCAATGGAGGTGCGCGCAGGCCAGACCACCGACAAGCTGCCCGCCGGGGCGCTGAGCGGCGCCGGCGCCAGGCAAGTGCCGGCATGGGTGCAGTTCATTGTGTTCCCCACTCCTTGCCAGACTAGTATGGGACAGCAGGCACAGCTTTTTCAAGGCATATCTGCACATCCCAAGCCACCCGCACATGTCACCAACGTGGTACCCTTGCCGCAGGCCGCCGGTGCACAAGCTTCAGCCGGAGGGCGAGGGTCCTGACGTGCTGATGGGCCCGCTGCGCCAGCAGGACCCAGGCAAGCAAGCCATGCTGGGGCCTGCTGTGTGCTTGGGGTGGATGTAGAGACATGCACCCCAGGTCCCGTCGTGCACAGTGGAAGGCCGCCCGTACTTGCCTACCCGTGTGCAATGCCAACCGCCTGCCCTTTTTTCTCCCTCCTCCCCGTGCCCCCTGCAGAGGAGCGATTGAGCTCTATTGCTGATGCGCAGGCCGACACAGAGATTGCTGCTGCAAAGGCGCACGCGGCCGCCGTGAAGAGCCACGGGCACAACTGAGCCGCAGCGGCAGCAGCAAAGCAACACAAGTCAGTCGTTTTTTGTCAAGAGTGAGCAGGCAGCCAGCAGAAGGCAGCTGTTCCTGTTACGCTGCCGCCTGCGATATTTTGCATACAGGGCAGGGGCACTCAGTGGGCGCACCTGCTCTTGTGCAGCAGGCACGGCAGCCCGCGGAGTCCCACCCACAGCGCAGCCCAGCATGCAGCGGTAGCACACCATAGCGCAGCACCCATTCACCCACTTGCTTTGCTTGCAACCAAACCGTCCTGTAAAGCTTCCACCCATCAAGTGTTGGAATCACGCAAGGTTTGGGGGCACAGGACCTGCGCTGGCGGCGTGCGGGACGGCCTGGCGGGAGGGCAGGACAGTTGCAGTTTGTGGGTGGAGCAGACGCTCTCTTTGGCGCAGATCGCGTTGCAAGCTTCCTTGATTGTAGCGGCGCATCGGCTCAACAACTTGGGACCCCACGCGAAAGGCGAGCTCGCACCTGGGCAGCGAGGAGGCTCGTTTCCTCTGTCTAGCACTGTTGGGGGCTATTCGAGTGGCTGGACTGTAAAGGGAGGAGCAGAGGCGGGCAGCGCGCTGCTCCGCCGGCAGGTGGAAGGACAGGCGGCGCCAGAGCAGGGGCGGCTTGGCACCACCAGCCCAGGTTCTGCTCCAACTTCACAGGCCTGCTTGCCCGCCACTGCCTGCAGGGAGCAAACCACGCGCATAACACGGCGAGGCAAGCCCTGCAAACCACAGCTGGCAGTCATGCGGGTGGCGCCGCTGCTCCTGCTCACGCTGGTGCTTCTGCCGCTGCTGGCGTCGGCGGCGGGCGACCGCGGCGACGCCTTCCCCGGCTACAAAGAGGAGGGCGGCCCAGCGGAGTGCAGAAACAAGATGCCGGATGATTACTGCGAGGACTACAAAAAGGCAGCCATGTGCGGCACAGGTGCGGTGCACTTTCTGTGATGTTGTGTTGATGTCAACACAACATGTCAACATGTCAACATGTCAACTTGACATGATGAACATCACCCGCGCCGCTGCACCTGGGCACTTGCCGATGTCAACTTCACATGATGAACATCAGCAGCCTCCGCTGCGCAGCCTGCTCGAGTGTTCACCAGCACAGTTTCGCGGTGCTCGCTGGTTTGTTTGCAGATGTTGTATGTTACCGGCAGCCGTGCTGCAGTGATGCAGTGACCTTGCCGCTGCTCCTGCTGCGCGGCCACCTCGCTGGCCCCACCGCCTCAGTGCTGCACCCAGCGCCTTCTGGGCGCTTGTTGTCATCCAACCCCTCTGCTTGTTTCCCCTCCCGCTCTCCCTGGCTCAGGGTATGTGAAGGACTCGTGCAAGAAAACCTGTGGAGGCTGTGAGGAAGAGCTCTAGTGATTGTGCAAGGGGCTTGCTGGGACGGCTTGCTGAGCCCGCTGCCCCTTGTCGGCTCGCTCTCCCTCCGTCCGCGCTGAGCTGAGCCCTATCCTGCTTATCGGCTCGCTCCCTCTGTGCGCGGCGGGGCCGACGAAGTACCGCTGCCCGACAGCGACAGCTGCATCACGTGCTCAACTTTTCGGGGCTTGCTTCTATCCAGCCGTCAGCTCCTGGTGGCACAGACCGCGCCATCCCTAGCCCGTCCCAATTTGAACGACTCCTCCCAGCTCCACTGCGAGGCTGTTGACATCACCTACATCCCTCTGGGCCCGTGGCCTCCGCTGGCACCATGTCCGGCACCCCCTTGGAAGCATCAGCCATGTCATCTCTCTTTGGCAGCACAAGCCACATCTGCTCAAGCAGTCGTGTATCCATCAGCTGTTACCCTTCTCCCAGCCTCGCGCTTATCACTCTTCCCCCAGCGCTGATAAGCCTGCACTGCTTGCCAGGTACGCCTTCTTTCCTTGCGTTCCCTCTAAGAGCCCAAACCCAATCCGTCACTGCTCAAACCTGCTCCGTCAGCTGTCTGTAACTCGCCACACTCGTCAAGGCAGCTTTGAACCTTGAGCCCAAGCATACTACTCTCTCACCCTCCCAGCCTCGGACCGGAGCCATGCCCTCCTCGCAGTCCCGACTGCTCCTCGACCCACTCGACGGCCTCGCTCTGCCCGCCAAGCACGCTCTGTGGCTGCTCTGGGCGGCGCTGGGCGGCCTGGCAGTGTGGTCGCAGCGGCGCCAGCGCCCCGGCACCCGCCGCCTGCTGGCAGCCGCGCCTGTTGTGCTGGCAAACCTGCTGGCCCCGCTGCTGTTTGACGGCGAATCAGAGACCTTCTCAAACTTCTTTGTGGCGATTGCCACTGCCTGGATCACAAATGCTAAGGTGGGGCTGAGCAGGGTGGGTTTTTTTGGCGGGGGCCGGTCAGCACAACCTCTGCACGGTTGAGAACCCATAATCGATTACCACAAAGCCCACAATCCTACAAAGCCCGCAGCAAATCGATTCTCCACCATCCGTCTGATAAGCCCCTTCAGCAAGGGCGAGACCGGTCACGGAAGCTGACCCTTTCCCACTTTCCACAATCAAACCGTGGCATGAGAGCGTCACGCGCCTCCATAGACGTTAAAGTCACTGACTGACTGACTGCACGTCCCGGGGGTGCCCAGCCAACTTCCTTTGGGCTTCCGCCTGCAGGGCTGCAGGCTGCCTCTGTGACAGATGGGGCTGCCCTCTCCCCATTCTTTTGCCCTCTCACCATTCTGCCTGCGTGTGATTCTGCGTTGGCAGGTGCTGGGCTGGGCGCTGGGGCGGGGGTCGTTGGAGCGCCCGCTCACGCTGCCACACTTTTTGGCGGTCTACGCCCTCCCCATCACGCCTGCCGACACCGAGAGTGAGTGGGCCTGGCGAAGCGGGTGGGTAATGCATAGGTCCTGCTATGCTGGCACAGCGCACAGCAGCGCCTTGGCACGGCACTGTTGTGAGGACAGCAGCAGCTGCTGCAAGAGGAAGGGGCTAGCGGGCTTCTGTGCAAAACACGGCGTGCATGTCGTGCATGTCGTGCATGTCAGCCCCTCACAAGCCTGTCCCATGAGACCTTTGCTGGCTCCCCCTGGACTTCAAATTGTAATTGATTGATTGCCAAGCGTTTCAGCTCTGCAGGGCCCGAGGAGCGGGAGGGGACGGCAGAGAGCGAGGGGCCTGCTGCTGCTGCTACTGCCGGTGGGCCAGCGGTGCAGGCGCAAGCGGCAGCAGCGCAGCCTGCCGGCCCCAACTCGCAAGGCAAACAAAAGATGATGCAGCGGCGCTTGTCCCGCCGCTTCTCCCCCCGACGGGAGTTCCGTCCCCCCACACCGGCTGAGCCCCGCACAGGTGGGCACAGGTTGTTGGGGCAAGGGGAGGGCTTTCTTGTGAGCTGAAAGGAGGACATGGCAGCAGCACAGGGTGGGGCGCAGGGCAAACTTTACGGGGGAGGGGGCGGTCGAGCAGGGGTGCGTCCTGAAGGTTGAGCATTGTTTCACGTCCTCAGCAGACCGCGGGGTTGCAGCCTGCAGGAAGAAGACAAAGACCAGTACAGGGACGTGAAGAGCTGTTAAACTGGCTGGGTAGGGGGGTGTCCCCACACCAGGCACCGCGCTGGAATCAGGCCAGCTGCGACCCTAAACCCTAAGTTATTCAATACCCTAAACCCGCAACACCCCAAACCCGCCGCCTCCCTGCCTCCCTGCCCCTCGTCAACGTTCTCCACACCCCAACTTCCTCCCTACACGCGTGTGTGCAGCCGCCTTCCTCGTCGCTCGCTTCCTGGCACGGCTGGCGGGGCTGACGCTGATTGCGCACATCCTGGTGCACTCCACGCTGCCAGCGCTGCCCATGCTGCTGGTTGAAGGTGGGTCCGAGGGCCGGGTTGGGCAGCTGAGGGCCAGCTTGCCAGCTTGCACCCGCTGCCGCATCCGCTGCCTGCACGTGTGATTGATGCTCCTGGTGCCCACTGCTCTCCCTGCCCTGCCTGTGCTGTGGGGAACGCTCCTTTCGTCCCACCCACCTTGATCAGCACTATAACTTCAACTCTCTGCCCCACCCTTCAACTTACGCACTCCATTCACCCAAGTACCTGTTACCTGTCCTGCCCCCTGTCGCAGTCCTGCCCCAGTACCTCGTCCTGGCCACCCATGCCCAGCTGCCTGGCACCTTCCTTTCTACCCTGTCGCAGTCCTCTCCCAGTCCTCGTCCTGGCCACCCATCCAGCTTCCTGACACCTTCCCCCGCCCGTGTCGCATCCTCTGCCAGTACCTCACCCACCGAGGTGCCTGGCACCTTCCCCGACCCGCTGTCGCAGTCTTCTCGCAGTACCTCGTCTTGGCCACAATTGCCGACGTGCTGCACGCCCTGGCCGCCTCCCTGGGTCTGCCCATCCTGGCGCACTCGGAGAACCCTTACGCCAGCACATCAGGTGGGTGGGGGGGAAGCCCCCTCCAATTGAAGAGCCCAAAGTGTCACGCACACCCCACCCTGTCTTGTGAGACCTGTGCTGGCTCCCCCCTGGACTGGAACTGTAATTGACTGACTGATTGATTGACTTGTGGGGCAGGCAGCAGGCGCAGGGGCTCACGCTCAGCGCTGGGAAGGGCGGGCAGCCAGGGAACCAGCAGCTGGGTTTATGTTCTTAGGGGTTCAGGGTTTAGGCTGAACCCCAGACCCCTGGCTGCAGTTGGCACGTACAGCCGCACTCCCACCCACTGCCCCACCCACTGCCTTCCTCCCCTCTCTCCCTCCCATGCCTCCACCCCCACCCTTGCATCCTCCAGTGAGCGACTTTTGGAACCGGCGGTACAACCTGGTTGCAAGCAACGTGATGAGATCGGTCATTTACGAGCCTCTCATGGAGGGGCGGCTGGTGCGGCGGCCCGGCGGCGGCCCGGCGGCCCACTTCTCGAGAGCCAAGCGCATGGCGGCTGTGCAGGCCGTGTTCGTGGCCAGCGGGGTGGTGTACGAGGGGCTGTTTTGGTGAGTGAGTGAGTGCCAGGGACGGGGGAAGGGAGTGGGTTGTTGGGAGAAAGGGGGGCGGGCATGGGGACATGGTGAGGGAATCGCCTGAAAGCCAACTGCTGTAGCGGCGAGGGTGTGTGACGGAAGTGTGCCTTGTGTAGTCAGGCGGCCTTGCGGGGTACCAGGAGCTTGTAGTCCAGCTGGCGGCACGGCGCACTCTTGTCATTTATTTACCATTCACGTCCAGGGGGGAGCCAGCAAAGGTCTCATGGGACAGGGTGGGGGGCGAGTGTATCAGAACTTAGTCTTGTGAGATTGCATAAAAGCTCACGTGAGTATGCATGGAAGCAGCAGCTGCACAATCAGCTGTGCTTGCACCCGCTCGCCTCCCCTCCCCCCCTCCCTCCCCTCCATGGCTCGCCTCTGGCCTCCCTGCTCCCTCTCATTTTTCCCACTCCAAATCAAGTTCAACAGTGTCGATAGATTGAGCGTGTGTTACCTACTGTATCTCTGTGCCCCGCCCCTGGCAGGTATCACGCCGGCCGCTTCACGCCCGCCCTGCTGTGGCTGCAAGGGTTCTCGCTCTGGGGTGCCCTCATGGTTGCAGAAAACTACGCCAAGAGGGGCGCCAGGTGGGTGTGGGCTGCTGGTGGTGCTGGTGGTGTGTATGTGTGTGCGCTCTGCCGCTGGCACAGGAGCACCAGCCGTGGGCACCTAGTCTGGCCTTCCCAGAATGTTGAGAGGAGGTGTTACTTGTGAGGTGTGGTTGGCTGCGGCGGGGCTCAGCAACAGTGCGGGACGCCTCGAGGGGCTGTGCATCCGTTGGCTGGCTGGCTGCAGGGGCGGGGCGAGCTGCGGGGGATCCTCACATGTGGCTTGCGTGTCCCTAGGTCCACCCCACAACCAGCACCCGTTTTGCGGCTGTGCAGCCTGGCGACCAGCTGTGCCGGATGCCGCGGACTTGTCCCACCCGCCCACCCTCGCACCGCGTTGGCCTTGCAGGTGCTTTGGGCTGGAGGTGCCCACCCTGGCAGCTCGAGCCCTGTTCCTCACCCTGCTGCACTGGGTGCTGGGCAGCTGGTGGTTCCCCCCGCTCAAGCAGATGGGGGTGATGCAGAAGGGAGCGTGGGGCGTCGTGCAGGGGTGGCAGGCCCTGCGGCAGGCGGTGCTGCACCTGGTGGCACGCAACTGGTAGCGCGGCTGGCCCCTGGCTGGCATCGCATGCTGCCCACCCTGCTCGCGACCTCTCTCTGCTTGTTGTGTCTACCATATGGCATTGTGCAATACGTGCAATATTGGCTGCTTCCTATGCTTGCATGTGTGCAGCCGGCATGCTGCTGTGGTCTCGTTTGAGCCTCCGACGTTCAGTTTGGCAGCCTCGACTTGTTGCAAGGATTCTCAGGTACAGTTTGAGCAAGTGCAGGTACAGTTTAGTGTGCAGGTACAGTTTAGCGCGCCGGTACACTTGGGTGTGGCGGGCCTCCGCCCTCCGCCCGCAGGTGCTGCTCGTGCACCATTTCTCTGCAGCGGCCACAAACAGAAGGACCGGGAGGGCAGGAGGGAGGGAGGGAGGGCGGGCTGTCAGGGGTCGCACTGTTGGAGCAGCAAGGGCAGCAAGGACCCGGGGCCTTCCCCATGCAGTCCATCAGGATGAGCACCTGCCAGGGCAGCAACGACCCAAGGACTCAGAGAAGTGACGAACGGGCTCCCCGTGCAGCATTCACCGGCCGGGAGTGGTTGTGCATACCACAAGCCACAGCCGGTTGCACCCCACCAGCCTCTCCCGGCACTCACTTGAGCCTCTCTGCAATCTCGCCAAACGCGGGCCTGGAGGCTGGGTCTGTCCCCCAGCAGCTCCTGCTTGCATAGAAAGGCAACGGGGACAAGGCCACCAGGCACGTCATCCCACCAGTGTAACGTTGGGACACCCCGCGTTCAACGTCTTCGGAGAGGGGCACACACACAATGTCACTCCCTGCTCCTGCTGCTGGCACGGGTTCTGCTGCCTGCTTGGCACCCAGCTCTCCTGCGTGCTGCACAAGCCCCTGCAGCTTGCTTGTTGCCCCTCGCTGCCCCCGCGCCGCAGAGAGATGCAGAGGGTGCAGCCTGCTCTCAGTGGCAAGGCGCAGCCGGGTGACATGTACAGGGGGAGGAGGGAGGGGTCCAGATGTTGCGCCCTGATCCCTGCTGCTCCCCGCTGCCACCCGCTTGCCACCTGGCATGCCATGCCACGTCACTCACGTCATCAGCGCCTTGTAGGCATCCAGCCCAGCAAAGCGGGCGGTGTCCACCCCTGGTAGGTCACCTCGGTCAGGCACGGGAGGCCGCATGCCCGCCGACACCTTTGCAATCACCTGCAGGCACATGGCGGGCAGGGAAGCTTCGCCTTGGGCAGGGGGACGCTTCAGCTCAGATTAAGCTGAGGGCGCAGCTGAGGGCGAGCCCTTGAGCAGGCTGGCGGTACAGCAGCAAAGCGCGGGGCTGCTGTAGTATCTTTGCCCGGCCGTGTCTCGTGTGCGACGGAAAGCCAGAAGTGGCACGTGCTGGCAGGCTGGAAGTGTGCTAGTGGCGCAGGGAAGAAAGGGATTGCAGGGCGAGGCACCAGGGCTCACCCCATAGTCGTGCACCCCCTTCCAGGGCATCTGCCACGTCAGCATCTCGTACATGACGCAGGCAAACTGGAACACGTCTGCGTCGGCGGCCAGGCATGGAGGGCAATAGAGAGTGTACTGGGCAGCGCGTTTGCACTGGGCAGCGCACCGCCACCCCCCGGGTGATCGTGCCGGCCGTAGTCTCTGACTCATCCAGCAGCTGCTGGTAGGGCTTGCGGCTGATGATCGTGGGGCGCAGCACCACCACAGGGCGGGGCGGCGTGCCTGCACATCTTCCCGAGCCCTCTGAAAGCTGCTGCACTGCACAGCATGCACATCATGCACCGCACACAGCGTGCACAGCATGCAGAGCAGCAAAGCTCACCTGATGCCTTGGTGGCTGGGTGCAGGTCTGAGTGCATGATGCTGGCCAGCACCTCGGGGGCCTGCCGGGGGGTGGGGGCGGGATCCCCGTTTATTACGTCACCATGCAGGATGCGGCAGAACACGCCTGTTGTTGCACTTTTTCGGCATTCTTTACTGGAGCGAGCATGTCAGCAGCGAAGGGGCGGTGGCGGAGCATCGCAGGGCAGGTGCGGGCGTGGCAGGGCAGAGCAGATGGCGGTACAGGTGGAGGCCTGGCAGCAGCGCACAGCAGGGCACAGCATGGCACAGGAGGGCACAAGAGAGCACGACATTGACCAGCAGTGCTTCCACCGCGCTGCAGGTGTTTCACTTTGTTGTACCGTGACCCCAAACCCATGGGCGCCACCTCACCAGCCAGCGTGGGTTCCTATTTGCGGCCAGGGACAGCACGGAGCGCGCCCCTGCCGAGTCATCCGCCCCCCGGCTCAGGTTGAAGTCAGCCACCTGCACCCGGTTGGATTGGAGACGATTGGCGGGAGACAGATCAGCGCACGAACGTGGTTGCAGCTTGCACCTCAGTTTGATTGGCGATAAGGAGGACGCCAGGAGGCGGCACGAAGAGGAGCACAGGACAGTTGTCTTCTAAAGCGGTGCCGGGAAGGCAGGGTTCAGCGGCACTGGGAGCCACTGCGCAGCAAAGAGATCAGCAGCTGCTGCTGCTGCAGGCAAGGGGCAGTGGCTCACCCCCCACCCTGTCCCATGAGAACTTGCTGGCTCCCCCTGGACTTGAAATGTAATTGGTTGATTGAGTGGCATCAACCGCCCCAAACACCATACGAGTTGCTGTATTACATCGTCCGCCCGCCCCGCCCGCCAGCCCGTTTGACTCGTCCCTACCTTGGCGATCCAGGGCCTGTCTATGAGCACGTTTGGTGAGCGCAGGTCGCGGTGAATGATGGGGGGCTGGTGAGTGTGCAGGGCCAGCATTCCTTTGGCCACGCCCCACAGCTGCATCAGGCGGCGCACACATAATGGCATGATCGGTTGAACATATGTTGACTTGATCATTGTAATACATCTGGACGCACAATGTAGCGCGAGTGTTTGATTCATATGCGTGCCGTGTCCCAAGTTTCATGGCGGGAAAGCACTAGTGCCCCAACATGTGCTGGCAGGCCTGGCAAGCAAGCGCCTATGACCGCTCCTGGCTTTATATGGACATTAAATGTAACTAACTACCTAACTGTGAGGCAAAGCATCAGTAATGGAAGCAGTGTGGTACCAAGCGCCAGCGAGCGCAAAGAGAGGCAGTGGCCGGCAGTGCAGAGGGCAGCGGGACGACAGCGGGGAGGGCAACACAGGGCAGTGGGGCAGGCGCAAGCAAGGTGGGCACGCCACCACTCACCAGCGACAGGCGGCGGATCCATGTCAGCTGCCTTGCCGCCGCCTCCTGCCCTCCAGCCATTTTTAAAACGTCCCACAGGGAGCCTTGGCAGCAGTATTCTGCACACAGCGGCAGGCGCAGGAATGGGAGGGAAGCAGGAGGCACGGGTGGGAAAGGGATGGGGGGGGAGGAGGCCAGCAGGCAATTGCCGCCAGGCCCCTCCACGATGCAGGGCGACTCCAGGCAGCCTCGGTGTGCTGCGCCTGCTGCGCCTGCTCGTTTCCCGCTCTCCACCTGCCCGATCCCCCATCCACATCAACCCGGCCCCCCGCCGCCCACCCACCTGTCACAATGCACGGCGGCTCCATGCAGATGCCCATGAATGCCAGGACATGCGGGTGCTTCAAATCCGCCATCAGCTCTGCCTCCTTCCGGAACTCCCGCATCTCAGGCTGCGACAGAGAGTGGGCGGCTGCGCCGCCCCTTCCGCCGCCGCCATGGCCCGGAGGCCGGAACAGCTGCTTGACTGCAAACGTAGTGCCGGTGCCGCTGTGCACGGACAGCCACACCTGTTGTTGGAGGCACGAGAAAGTGGAATGGAAACGTGGGGCAACAGGGAGGAGCATGCAACATAATCAATCAATCAATCAATCAATTAGTTCCATTTTAAATCCGGGGGGGGGGGCAGTAAAGGTCTCATGGGACAGGGTGGGGGGTGAGTGTGTCGGAATGTGGTTTGCAGCAAAGAATGTGATGCAAGAAGTCGGGCGGGGCGCCCTTGGCCCTCGGCGCCCCGCCCCCCCTCTGCGGCGCCTATCTTGTTGCCCTGGCCTCCCGCCCACTGCACACCTGTTCCAGGCCCCCTTCACACAGGAAGCTATTGATCCTGGAATAGCGGCAATACATTCTTTTGAATCACCAGCAGCAGAGGGGGCTCACCTCTCCAAAGGACCCCGATCCCAGGCGGGACAGCTTGCGCAGGGAGCCGTATTCAAACGTCCACCGCCGCACGTCCAGCGGGCCTGCCCCGCCGCCGCCGTCGCCGCCGCCGCCGCTGCTTCCNGCCGCTGCTTCCGCTGCCGCCCGCCTGCCCCTGCTGCGCTGCTGCCCCACCCGCCTGCCCGCCCGCCGGCAGCTGCACCGCTCTCTCCTCCCCAGGGTGGCTGCTGCTGGCAAGGCGGTCACGCGGGCTGGTGCTGCCGGGCGACGCCCCCTCCCTCTCTTGTACTGCCTCCCCCGCTGCTGGCGGCCCTCCTGCTGCCGCCCCGGCAGCTGCCAGGCTGAGGGCCTCTGGCGTGGCTGGCCCGTCTTGCATTGCAAATGCCGCCAGAAGCTGCCTCACTTGGTCCTCCCGCCCCGCCTGTGCCGCCTGCATCACCCGCTGCACCGCCTCCGTCTGCAGGCAGCATAGAAATGAGGGCCCGCGGAGTACACTTGTCTGCGAGATTTCCTTGAGTGAGGTGGTGTCTAGGGACACCGGTTGAACTTGCGGATGAGTGAGGGCAGCAGGCAGAAGAGGCGGCGAGGCGTCAGAGTTGCCCACCCACAATCTCCTGTCTCGTGAGACCGCTCCTGGATCCATATGGACATCTCATGTGTAACGAACCAACTAAGTAGGAGCGTTGGTTGGTGCACACAGCGCCACGCTGCTCATAGGGACAACCGGCGCCCCAGCATGGAAAGCGGTTGCCGCCACCTCAGCCCACCCGCAGAGGACTGCGTGCCCATGCAACGGTTGCAAGTTGCACCACCCACCCCAACCTTGGGTAGCAACTCGTAATAGTAGTTCGATGTTGAGTTCGGTAAACACTAGAAGTTTGTTTGTGTTTCTCTTGAGCACACAGCACGCAGCACACACATGTGCCTTGCTCGTGGCAAGCAGCCGCGGAAGAGCCCCCAAATGCAGGGATGACAATACAACTATGCCTTTGACTGACACCCCCGCTGTGAAAGCTCTTCAGGACAGCTTTCCCCCCTGCAACAGGACTTTCAAGAAGTCGCTAAACAAAACGGTAAGAATGTTGCTCACCAGGGCATCTGGCCCCTGCTGCAGCGCTTCCAGCGACGCATGCGCCCGCAGCAGCCAGGCCATCATCTCCCGATCCCCCATGAGGAAAAAGTGCACCTCCTCCAGGCACCCTGCCGCGTCAGCACACACACGCAGCGCAATCTGCGGCGCAGAGGCGGCGGCGGGGGAGTGGGCAGCCACGTCAGGCAGCCTGGAATTCACACACAACGAGCTGGCTGCAGCGATGCACACCACCCGGCATGAGTTGCTTGCAGAGCAAGGCATCGGGCACATGTATGCATAGGCTGGTACCAGGCCGGCCCAGAGGCGGCAGGCTGCACAGCGGGGCTGCAAGGCGGTGCGCCGTGCAGCAGGAGACCAGCGCGCAGCCGTGCACCGCCCCGTGCCGGGCCAGTGGGCTGTGCTCCGCAGCTGTGCAACCGCTGGTGCCTGGCAGCCTTGCGAGCAAGGGGCTGCAAACGAAACGATGGTACAGGCTGCCAATGTACAGGCGCACCCCACCTCTGCTGCCTCTGTGGGCGGGTATCCGTAGCCGCCGCAGCTGATTGCAGGCAGAGCTAGCGTGCGCAGCTTGTGATCGTTGGCCAGGGCCAGGCAGGAGCGGTAGGCTGCCTCCAACAGGGGGGCCGAGTCGGCAGGGAAGGTGTACACGGGGCCCACTGAAATCCAGGGATTGGGGGCAGCGGTTTGCAGGGATCAGGGCTGGGATCGTGCAGGTGTACACGGGGCCCGCTGA
>JTEE01000329.1:130508-142595 GCA_002896455.3 Chlorella sp. ArM0029B | reverse complement strand
TCGAAATGCCATCCCTTGTGTTTTGCTGTTCATCGTTTTGGGCCAACTGCTGCCTGGGCATGTCATGCACCATGTCATGCCAGCAAGCAAGTGCCGGCCGACTAGGTCGCGGCCTCGATCGGACTAGTTTATGTTTGTAAGACGTTGCCGAATCACGCGAGCACGAAATAAGCGAGCTAATTGGCACGGGGCCGGACCCGTTCCTGGGCCCGTTCCTGACGGAATGGCCCCGTTCCGAGTGGGGTTCCTGGCGGAACGGGCCAGGAACGTGCCCAGGAATGGGCCAATTTGTCCGACGCTGCCCTTCCTGGTTTCACATGGTGTTGACATCAGCCACTGGGTGGAGCCCGCCAAGCAGCCCGCTCCTGCTCCCGCTGTCGTCCTTTGCCTCTTGCAGCAGTGCCAGGTGAGCTCAAGGGGTGCGTCAGGCGCTGGTTCGGGTGCAGGGTGCAGGCATGTGATGGAAGGGGGCCTGCCTGGATCTCTCTTTCTGGTTTTCTCTGGTACTGCAGCAGCTAGCTTCAACCAGCTATCCCCCGCCCCCTTCCCTTCCCCATGCCCCGCAGCAACCCCGCCATGTGATGTCATCGCTGCGCGGTGCTGCGCCATGCTTCTGCTGGCTGAACCATGCTGCTCCTTTGCCGCTGCGCTGCCGCTGGGCTGCAGGGTGCAGCTGGCTGCACGCCGGCGAGGTGCTGCACCTTGTCCAGCCAGCCCCCGCAGTTGCTGTGGGGCGTGCTAAAGCGCTGTGGGGCGTGCTACAGCAGTCGCAAAGCGGCCCTCGCCGTCCTGGGGTGGCTCAGCCGCCCAGCGTGTTGGGGTGCGCGCCATGGGTGGGTTGCAAGCCCTGCATGTGCTGCCTTGGGGGCATGTGCCAGGGAGGCAGCGGCTTGCTATGGGGCAGCCCAGGATGCGGGCTGGGGAGCGCCGTTTGCCTGCCCTGGCGTGCTCTGGCACGACAAAGCTGGGCTGCCGCTCTTTTGTGTTCCCTGCTCCACTGCCATGACACGGCAGATTCCCTGCTGCCCGGCTGTGCGCGGGCATCAGCGGTTGTTGCCTCTTTTGCTCCCCGGCGCCTCCCCTGGTTAGCCGGTACTAGCCGGTACCAGCTAGCTGGTACCAGAGCTGGTATCCCCTCACTATATCCCCCCGCCTTTCCATGCCTGCTGCAGCTCTGCCAATGGTCTGACTGCCCGCGCTGCGACGCGAGCGATGCAGGCGGTGCAGTGCAGGCGGTGCACTGCAGCCTGGCAGCGGTGGCACCCTCCACGCTGCCAGGGGAGCCGTGCCGCTCTTGCACCCCTAGCACGGCATGCGCGCGCAGCAGCAGCAGCAGCAGGGAGGGGAGTGCGTTGAGGAGGAGGATCGAATACACGGCTGCCAGCAGAGGCGGGCCCACCCTGCACGGCGCAGCCACCATGCAGCAGCGGAAGGCAGCTGTGCAGGGTGCTGACCTTCTCACCGCCGCGCTCATTTTGTTACAGATCCCGCCTGTTTGCGCCGTCTATTGATCTATTGCATTGACCTGTTTCCTTCTTTGTAACATGTAATTGTGTCAGGCCTCACAGCCCCCAGTATTGCATCATTAAGGCATGTCCGCTCAGTGGGGTGGGGGATACAGGGGCCTGCGTGTGCCAGCCGCTTGAGAGAGACGCACGCAGGAGCCCCACGTGGTGCACCACCCCGATGTGCGTTGCTGCCCGCACCCAGCAGGCAGCAGTGCGCTTTGCACGCTGCTGGGCTGTACTTCCCTGCGCTTCCAGGCAGCGCCCCATTGCCGCCACTCTCAAATATGCTGGCAATGTTCTGCCATGCGGGCGATGGGCCGCTGTGGTTCGGGGTTGCCCGGCGCCCCACTTACAGCCCTGCACATGGGGCCCGCACTTGCTGACACGGTGGGTAGCTTGGCAGGGTTGGAAGTAACCCGTCGTGATTGCTGTAGGCATACAAGAAGTGCTGGGTGGGTCAGACACGGATGTGCAGGCTGGCGTATATGCCTTAGGCACCATGCTGGCACCGTGCCCTCGACAAGCTGCCGCGGCTGCCACGCCGCCGCCGCTGCCAGCTGGACGTGCCTCGCCCGTCACGGCGCTTGGCACCTCAGGCCAGAACTAAGGACCCACTGCTCAGAGCCAGCCGCCGCTTTGTTTGGTGAATTGGTTCACCGCCTTCACCTCCGGTCGCGCTCGTGCTGAACGTCCGACAGGAAATATGAGCTCGGCGGGGGCAACAAGCCCTGCGAGCGAGTCGCCCGTCTTGGCGGTGCTGCTGCGCCGGCTGCGAAACCTGCAGAAGCGGCTGCGGAACATTGAGGAGCTGGAGTGGCAAACGAGCCACGGGAGGCCGCTGAACGCAGACCAGGTGGGCACGGGACTCTGCTCACTGGCACTCGCCCTGGCAGGCCTTGCAATTCCGGTGCCGGCGCCTCGGCAGTTGCCTCTGCTGCACGGCTACGCTCGTTAACCGTGCCGTGGCCAAGCTCACCCAATCTGCCACCATCTTGAACCTACTTGCGCCGTGCAGGCGGTGGCTGTTGATACCAAGGCTGTTGTACTGGGGGCCATTGACGAGATGCAGAAAGCGACGGAGGGAGTCAGGGAGGCGCTGGCACTGGAGGCAGCAGCACAGGCGGCGGCAGCAGCCGAGGCTCAAGCACAGATGGTGGCAGTGTTTGCGGCAGCAACCGAGGCAGGGGCACAGGCAGCGCGTGCTAGGGCGGCAGCAGACACGGCCCAGGCACAGGCAGCACGCGCTATGGCAGAGGTAGCGGACAACAATTCAAAGGCGCTGCAAGTAATGGCGGAAGCGGCGAGCGTCCGTGCATAGGCGGCGCTTGAGGCAACAGAAGCGGTGTGCGTCCGTGCAGAGGCGCTGCAAGCAAAGACGGATGCAGTGAAGGTTCGTACAGAGGCGCTGCAAGCCATGACAGAAGCGGCCAGTGCACGTGAGGAGGCCATGCGCATGGCAGCAGGGGCAGCACGTGCCGTGTCAGAGGCACGGTCTGTGTGGGAGCAGGAGACGGCGGCCGCGGTAGCAGCAGCGGTGGCAGCTGCTACCCAAGAGGCAGCAGCCGTGGCAACAGGCCGCCAGCTGGCGGCCTCTGCCATAGTGCTCGTTGACGGTGCCGTGGGCCTGGCTGCCGGCAGCGCCGCCGCCGCCGCAGAAGCAGGAGCTGCAGCAGCGGCGGCAGCAGAGGATGGTCGGATGCCAGGGGAGGGAGCAGAGCAGCCGGAAGTCCCTGCCCTGGGCGCCCCACCTGCGGTGCTGGCTGCCGCTGCTGAGGGCAGGGCGTGTGCTGCGCCCGGCTGCGGCGGCCGCAGTCGCCTGCACCGCTGCGGCGGCTGCGGGGTGGTGAGGTACTGCAACGAGGCGTGCCAGGCTGCGCACTGGGGCGTGCACCGGACAGAGTGCCAGCCTATGGCGGCGGCGGCGGCGGCCGGGGCAGCAGCAGCTGCAGCGGCGGTGGATGCAGCAGCAGCAGCAGCGGGTGCGGCAGAGGCGTCGGATGCGCACGCTCAAGGCGCAGCCCTCAGTGGCAGCCTGCCTGAAGCTGAGGAGCTCACAGGCTGAGCGCTGGCGCTCCTTGGCAGCGTGTGGATGCTGTTGACTGGGGTCTGTGTCTCGAGTTTCTTTGCGGATAAACAGACTGTAAGCCCGAAAAAGCAAAAGCAAGGTGAACTGAGTGCTGGCTGTGGGTGGGGTTCAATGGACTGCCGTGCGAGGTGAGGCAGGCAGGCTGGCCAACCCTGCCGTGCTTTGGGAAGGTGAGAGCGGCGAGGGCGCGTCGTTATGGTCAGGAGTAAATCACAGCTGCCCTCTGAGCCTCCCCATTCTGGCGTCACCAAGCTGCTGCTGCACAGGTTCCCACCCACGCTGCCGGTCCTTGGAGATGCATGCGTCCAGTGCAGCTGCAGAGCTGGCGGCGGGCCTGCTGTACGGAGCTGCCCAGCTAGACGCCTGGACGGCGCCGTCCGGCTGAGCACTGTTGGCAGCATCTGTGGCAGCAGAGAGGTGCCCTGCCCATGCGCTGCGGACGGGAGCAGGCGCTCCCAGAGCAGGCTGCCCCTGGGCCCTCTCATGCCCCGCCTCCTCCACTGTACAAACAGGAGGCAAGCTCGGCTGGCGTTTGAGGTGTAGCCGCGATTGCAGCGCCCAACCAATAGCCCAATAGCCCAATAGCCCTTGGGGGACCTTTGCTTGCGCCTCTGCCCTCCCCCTGCTCCATATCAGCCCGCTGCATCGGTCCAGCCTGCTGTGTTTCCCCTGCTCCTCCTCCCTGCTTGCAATCCTGGCGTACACTTTCCAGGGGTCTTTGTCGCACTTCGTGTTGCGGAATCAAGACTGTAACTCTCCAAAAGCAAGCCACTGGCACTGGCAGGCCGTTGGCCACAGGATAGTCACTTATGCCTTTATGTTCAAGCTGCTGTTGTACCAAGTGGGGTGGCTGCAGCCACCACCACTGAGTGGCGCCGAAGCACACTGCCTGCCGCACTGTAATGTGTCAGCCTGCACACTGGCTGAGCAGCCTAGTAAAGCAAACAGATGTGGGCCTGCATGTCTGGTTGCTGGATGCCGTTAGCTGGAACGGGATGAGTCACAACCAGCAGCGTGATGGCAGCGGCAGAAAGAACAGTCGGACTGCGGAGTGCAAACACTCCATTGCCAGGCAGGCGTGCACCACTTGCCTTTGGATGTGTTGGAACAGCTCTGTATGTATTCAACCTGCAAACTCTCGCATTCCGACTCTTCGATCAAGTGGTTGCTGCCTCCGGATTTCCCATCGAAGGGACGCTCAATAAGGACGACTTCCGAGTTTAGTACGGCTCCAGCGCGACCCGAAAGCTGCTTCGTCTGCGTTGTATACCAGAGAGACCCCGAATCAAGCGTGCTGGCGAGTGGCGGCCATATTAGCTACCCTGGTAAGGATGCCACACCCACCGTTGGTACAATCATTTACATAGTACAGACATGCGGCTACGTACGACCATCTGGCGTGGGTGAACACACCTTGAGCGTGAGCACCTCAGGCTGCCTCCCCTAGCGTTGCCTTCAAGAAATGTGGCCATGCTCGTGAATGCATTTCAGCTGAGGAAGCCGCAGCTGGCAGGCTGAAAGCGAGCTCGGTTGTACCAGGTCTCGGCAGGGACTTGTGACCATCCAGCTCAGACTGCATGGCACCGGAGGAAACAGTGTGTGCCACAGCGGCATGCTGCCAGGCCCCCAGGTCAGGGCAGGGGCCTCGTGCGGTTCAATTGCATCAGTTGTCCTTTACCATCACAATAAGGGACCAGAGTGAGCAGGGGGGGCTCACGGCGAGCATGCGCGTGTGTGCAACAGCGTACCCCGGCCTCTCGCCCGGCAGGTGTGGCTGCCGGCAGTGCCCGCACCGCCGCCAATGCCAGGGCGCCCCTGGCGTCTCTTACAGACCGACCAGGTTCACTAAGGGATGCATTGCAAACCCACCTGGAAATCTTAGCAGTGGCACACCAGCTGCAGCCTGGCTGCAGCCCATTTGGTCGCCCCCGTGCTGCCGGCGGGCAAGAAGGAACCACTGCCAGCTGGGCGCCCTCTGCGCCCTCTTCCGCACAATTCTATGACCGAGCTATTGTGCCAGTATTGCTTGTGGTGAACACTGCGGCTTCGAACCTCCTGCCCTTGTCTGAATACCATGCTCTCAGCAGCCCCACAGGCCTCGCCAGAGCAGGGTGAGTCTCCTGTGCCCGAGCAGCTCGCACCGGCGTGTCAGCCTCGCACGCACTATTGCAGGCATGCCCGCTTTGCTTTTGCTTTTGGAGAGTTACAGTCTTGATTCCGCAACACGAAGTGCGACAAAGACCCCTGGAAAGTGTACGCCAGGATTGCAAGCAGGGAGGAGGAGCAGGGGAAACACAGCAGGCTGGACCGATGCAGCGGGCTGATATGGAGCAGGGGGAGGGCAGAGGCGCAAGCAAAGGTCCCCCAGGGTTGTGTAGACTTTACATTTGCGGGGCTTCGAGCCACATGCAGGGACCGACGTACCCCGCTGTTCGTGACGCCTTGGCAGCGTCCCCCGGACAGCAGGCCCTCCCTCACTTCCTCGCCGGCATTGCCAGTGCAGAAGCGCACACGCTGAGCAACCCAAGCAGTGGCGGTACCAGCAGCAGCGGCACTATGCAGGCCGGCGGCGACGCGCAGCCCGGCGGCGGTGCCTGCCGAGTGCCCGGTTGCGCGCTCCGGCCCTCCACACATTACGGCAAGGCGAGTGTGCGTGCTCATAGGGGGAGTCGGGGAGTGGTGGAGGAAGCATGGCATAGCGGTGATGTGCTGAGGGCACGCAATCCGGCTGGCCGCCATGCCGCTGCCCCAGACCGGTGCTCGGCAAGTCCCACCCGCAAGCGGCAGCGCCAGGCACCCCCTGCCAGCGGCCCGCCACCCTTTGACCAGCTGCCGCTCTGGTGCCACCTCACAATGCGCCGCCTTCATGCCATGCCCCCTCCCGCCTGCAGAAGCATCGCATCTGCGCGTCCCACCAGACGGCGCTGGTTGTGTGCATGGGAGACATGGGGCCGGCACGCTTCTGTCAGCAGGCAAGCCATGCCCTGCATGCGCTGCCGCCGTTTCTGGGCCCCCTTGTCGAGCCTCTCCCTCAGCTGCCTGTGCAGGGTGCCTGGCCCACTCCCTTGTGCACGCAGGTCTGCCAGCTCACCATGCCTGCTTCTTCATGTGCCTGGCCCCTCCCATGGGCACAACCCCTCCCTTGCCCGGTGCCCAGCCCTCACCCGCCTGCGCCCCTTCCCTCCCCCTTCCCTCCTCCCCCCACCCCCGGCCCTGCAGTGCGGCAAGGTGCACGTGCTGTCCGCGTTTGCAGGGGAGCAGCGGTCGTGCCGTGCCAGCCTGGAGCGCCAGATGGCGCGGCGCAAGCGGCGCCGGCAGGAACACCTGGATGCACCCGGCTCCCCCCTCCTCAAGGCGGCGCGCCTCGCGCCCCACTCAGGCGCGCACCTGCAGCCGACGGAGCCACCGCCCCAGGACGCCCTGCAGCGTCAGTCCTCGGGGTCTCTGCTGTCTGAGCCCGAGCCGGCCACGTGGCTGGCGCTGCCGCTCGTGCAGCAGCTGACCTGGCAGGCCCCGCCGCTGGCTCTGCGGACCCACCAATCCGTGCCGCAGGCGCAGCAGCAGCCCTGTCAGCAGCCCCTGCCGCCAGGGCAGCAGCAGCACTGGCAGTCGCAGGTGCAGTCGTTGCAGCCCGTGCCGCCATGGCAGCAGCAGCCCTGGCAGCTGCAGTCGCAAGTGCAGGTACAGCAGGCTCAGCCCCTGCCGCCTTTGCAGCAGCCGCCACAGCAGGCAGTCCAGCCCCAGCTGGAACTGTCCCCACCTCGAGCAGTGGCACAGGGATTCGCTTTCGTGCCCAGCTCTGCAAACCAGCGCCAGCGCCATGCTGCCCCAAGCACAGCCGGGGTCCCCGCCCCTGCCGCCAGCTGCGCTCCTCTGGGGCCGCACTCTTTGGAGCCGCAGCAGCAGGCACCGCGAGCACGGCAGGCACTGCCGCTGCAGCAGGCACAGCAGGCGCAGCGGGCAACTCAGGCGTCCCCACTGCAGGCACAGCAGGCATGGCATGCACCACCTCAGCAGCAGGCATGCCAGGCGCCGCCGCTGCAGCAGGCACAGCAGGCATGGCATGCACAGCATGTACAGCAGGCGCAGCAGGTGCAGCAGGGCGCAGCGCAGGAGGCACAGCACGCATGGCATGCACCACCTCAGCAGCAGGCACAGCAGGCACAGCAGGCGCAGCAGGTGCAGCAGGACGCAGCGCAGGAGGCCACCGTGGGCCTGCCTGTGGAGCTGCTGCACCAGCTGCTGGGCCTGCTGCTGGGCCTGCTGCAGGAGGTCTCTGCCCCGCCGGTGAGTGAAGCCGTTGCTTCAGATGATAGGGCAGGGCTGGGAGTGTGGGATGTGTGCGCCGAGATGCAGCATGCTCCCCGGTCGCTCAGCCCTCCACACCCCTCCCATGCCCCACATCTCTGCTCAACGCTCCTGCTTAGCCTCACAATCCGCTCGCTCGCACTTCCCCATCCCCTTCCCCATGCAAGCAGGCTTCGGCCGGAGCTTGCACCACAGCATCTGACCAACAGCCAGGGAGCCCAGACCAGGCGCTGGCCGGCGCCGTGCAGAGCATGAGCGATCCCGGCGCCACCGCTGCTACCATGCAGGCGCTGCTCCAACAGCTGGACCCCCCTGGCCGGCAGGGGCTGGCAGCAGGAGCCACATAGCGTGCCACGCAGTGCGGCAGAGCCGGCCACGGCACCTCCCCCGCTGCACAGCAGCTGCTTCATGTTGGTCGTTATTGCCTTTACGCCTCGATTTTATCTAGCGCATCACCCCGCGGGCATGCGCAGCCCCTTTGCAGCCCCACCACTTCGCGGCCTATGGCAAGGCAACTGCCTGCCTGCCTGCCTGCCTGCCATGCCACCTCACCGCATTAGCACCACCCTGTATTTCTAATGGGCGCCACCAACCCCGTGTGCTCATCACCCGACTCGTGTAATCTGAAAGGCGCTTACAGGTGCGGGAGACGTGCATGGCAAGCAAGGCAGAACCAGTGCTGGGATGCAGGGGGATGGGGGGAGGCATGTGCGGCTTGATGGAGATTCTAAGGAAGGATCTGTTCAATGTTGGGACTGAATGAATTGTATGCAGTGTGGCCAGGGGTGGGGGACTGTCAGGGAGAAAATGGTGGTGGGGACCTCTCATGCGTTGAATGTCAGGCCTGCGGTGCTGCTGGCAGGGCGGAAGAAGCAAAGTGAAGATAGTGGGAACGCTGCAGCGGTGGGCTGGCTGCGCGTGAGCGCTGTGCCTGAAGACGCAACCGGCGAATGCTGCTGGGCGGCAGCGCTTTATGTGCTTATGAGAGCGTGCTCATGAGAGCGTGCTCATGAGAGCCTGAGCAATGAAGCAGGCAGCCACAGAGCCAGTCAACGGCAGGAGCCAGCCCTGCGTGGCATGGAGGGGCGGTGCGTGCTGCAGGCAATCTCAATAGGCCTTGCAGCCACCCGCCCCGCCCAGCTGCGAGGTTGCGTGGGCCTGCCGTGAGACTGGGAGCCAAGGCGGCCCCCACTTGGGGAGGATTGCCTGCCTGCCCCGCCGCAGCCTAAGGGTCAGGGCGGCCACCCCCGCCTCCCAGGCTCAAACGGCCTCAGGATCTGGGTGCAAGCCCGTCTCTCTAGGGCTCCCCTTCAGGGGTAGAGGTGGTGCGGCGGCGCAGGCCCTCGCTGGACGATCCAAATGGGGCGTCCGTGCCATTCATGAGCACCGCCACCTCGCCCTCCGCCGGGGGCGGCTGCAGGGGGTACATTCCGCTGCCGCTGGGCGCCGTGGCGATGGCGAAGCCCGACTGCTCAGGGAGGTCAGCCATGCGCTGTGCTGCCGCCAGCTTGGCCTCCAGGGTCACGATGGGGCCATCGCCGGCATCATGCTGCGCCTGCTTTGCCACGTGGGCATCCAGGCTGGCGTCGCCGCCTGCCACGTCATCCTCATCCACCACGTCATCGTCACTGTCATCCAGCTCCTCAGGCAGGCTGGTGGCCTTGCCCAGAGAGCGCAGAGCCTGCAAGCATACACGGGGGGCACGCGATGGGAAGGGCCGCAGAAGGGTGAGGTGAGACAGGGGTGGGCCCGGGCCGGCAAAGGGGGAGATGGCAGGCGAAGGCTGGCAGCAGTGCCCGCTGACCTCCCTACCACACCTGCTGCCTGCGCCACCTGGCAGCGGGCAGCGGGGAGTCCGAGCAAGCCTGCGGCATGCCACGCACTGCCGCCACACTGCCCTCACCAGTGCTCCAGCCGCTCCCCTCCTCATCTCCCCACGCCCTGCGGCCCTGCCCCTCTGAGCACACATCCCTCGCAGCCCTTGCAGCTCTCCACCTTCTGCAGCTCTGCCCCAGCCGGCCCCTCACCAGTGCCTCAGCCATCACCGCCTCGTACTTGCCCACGGAAGGCTTCTTGGCAATGCTCTTCTGCTGCACAGCCATTTCGACACGGCGGGTCTTGGCGTGCCTGCGGGGGGGAAGCAAACGAGGGCAGGGGTGCGCACGTGATGTGAAGGTGGGAGTCAGGGTTGGCAGCTGGTGGAATGCGGGAGAGGGCCCACCCCACAGCTGCCCTCACTGACACCCGCTCCTCACCAATGCTTGCCGCACTCACTTGCTGTCTGCAGCTGCGGCAGAAGCCAGCTTGAGGAGAAGACTCTCACAACACACACACACACACACACACACGCACACACACACACCCCACACACACCACACACGCCGTGCTTCCTCACGCTCCAGCCCCAGTTGCGGGAGTGCTTGTCGCCAGTGCTGCTGACCCTACCGCCACTGCCACACCCTCACACACTCACCTGCTGCACCGCACTTGCCAGCGGTGCCGCTCCCCACTCCCACCCGCACATGTGTTCACCCACACCGCCTTCCTCACATCACGCACCATATCAAGCACCACCCACGCACCTGCTGAATTTCAGGAAGAAGATGACTGGGAAGAGGAAGATACCGCAGGCGGCGGGGAAGCCGGTCATGAGGATCCAGTACATGATGCTCTTGGCCAGGATGATGGTGCGGGTGGCCAGGGAGGCAAAATCGGTGGGCTCCCAGTAGATGATGACGTAATGCAGGGGGACTGCAGGCGGTGGCAGGGCGGGGCGGGGCGGGACGGGGTTTGGGGAAGGGAAGATGTCGGAGTGAGCAGTGGGGGCTGCACAGCAGGCTTCCGAACAAGGGCGAGCCAAGGGGTACGACACCTGGGTGCCAGCCCTGCCTTCTCTCCCACAGCCTGGGCACCCCATCCCACCCAGACCCACCACACGCTCCTCCCCCAGCCCTCCAACCCTGGCAGAATCGTCCCTCCTATCCAGCCGACCAGCGCACTGCCGCCCGTGATGCTTCTCGCCCGCCCATTCAAGCGCGAACCATGGGCAAGTCGCAGCTGACAATCCCACCCAAGCAACCCCGCACGCACGCGCCCGCCCGCCCGATGTTCATTCGGTCGTTCATTCAGTTGCAGCGCTGCAGCCCCACAAGCATGGCACCNAACCCAAACAGCCCCTGGCATTCGATTTGAAGGGGTCTGATGTAATGAATCGCGGCATGATGTTGAAAAACAGACCGGGAAAAGGCTGAGCGAGTTTGCGGGCGTGCTTTGCTCGTGCTGGACACAAAGCATGCTGCTGAGGGCGCTCGGAGGCGCCAGCGACGCTGCAGCACACATCTCGAAGCCAATCCAACATCGGAAGGCAGCTTGCAGATCTAGCAGCAGCGCTGGGCCGTCGCTCGGGCAGAGGGTAGCGGAGAACGGCAACGAGTTCGACGAAAGCCCCAAATTCAGGGGTTCGTGCTCGTTGTAGCGGGCACTAGCGAGGGCCTCGGTTCGCCAGCGAAGGCTGCAGGCGGGACAGCAGTACAGGCCGCCTTTCAACGCAATTCGCTTCGTTCGCTTCATTCGCTCCAACAGCCCCTAGGGGTTCCCTTCGTTCCCTTCGTTCGCTTCGCTGGCTCAGCGAACTCGCAGCAGACGTTCAATCGCTTCGTTCGCTTCGTTCCTTCAGTTGCTGCTTCTTTGTTGTACCCACAGCTTACATCGTGCTAGCCATATGACCATAGTACTCACAGGCAGCAAGTGAGGGATTCCAGACGCCCTGGCAAAATCAGGACATTCATCGCCGGTGCCGCTGCTGGTGACGGCCACCTCGCAGGTGGGGATGTCAACAGTGTTTGGTTATCTTAAGCACTTGCGTGTGGGGACTTTGGGGTTCCTGCTGCCTTAGGTGCTCATCGCAAACCGACCAAATGGCGGTGATAAGGATATTTGGGGTTTTAGGGTGCTTTGCGGGCCAGGTGTAGGGCTTGTTAGGGTTAGGGTGCCTTTGCCACGGCGGGTGTAGGGCTTGTTAGGGTTAGGGTTACCTTTGCCACGGCGGGTGTAGGGCTTGTTAGGGTTAGGGTGCCTTTGCCACGGCGGGTGTAGGGCTTGTTAGGGTTAGGGTGCCTTTGCCACGGCGCGTGTAGGGCTTGTTAGGGGTTGGTGCCTTTGAGTGGGGAGGGTGGGCTGTTTCTT
>JTEE01000329.1:82551-125773 GCA_002896455.3 Chlorella sp. ArM0029B | reverse complement strand
GCTCACCCACTACAAAGTCGTCCGCCATGTTAAAGCTCTTGCCCAGGGCGCCGTCCTTGGAACCGTTGACCACCCACAGGTTTGGGTAGGCCACGTCCGACTTGGTGACCAGCATGGAGGTTTGGTAGGGCTTGTGGGCGTGCATGGTCATGCCGGTGAACGGCTCCACTGACTGGTACCAGCCGTGGTCTGTGAAGTCGGCACCCCAGTCCTCCTTGCCTGCAGAGGCCAGAGTGGAGGGAGAGGGAGCGGGGAGGAGGGAGGCTCAGGCACAGCGGGCGGGTGGGCAGAGGCAAGACATGCCAGTCGCGGCAGGCAGCGGGCGGCGGGGTGGCAGTGCTACTCTGGGCGCTTGAGAATGAGGCAAAGCGCGGGTGGGCGGCGTGGCGCATGCAGGGCGGCAGCCATGGTCGCAGGAGAGGCAGTATGCGCGGGGCTGCGAACGGCCGGGGCCCCAGTCTGTACCCGCTGCAATGCATGGGCTCTGGATCCGCCCCATGTGCGCCGCCAGCAGGGATGGTTGCCACGTCAGCTGCCCACCTGTGGCTTCCAGCACTGAGGCGCCTGCCATGTAGAAGCGAGCCAAGGTCATTAGGGTGGGGGTACTGTAAAAGCCTGCACAGCAGGCGCAGCAGAGGACCAGGGGCGGGGTGTGTCAGAGGTCTCTGAGCTGTTTGCAGCGGGCCGCCACACCTGTCAGATACCGGGGCGTGCTGCGCATGCTGAGCACGAGGACGCGCCCTAAGACCAGCACGATGTGCACCCCGCTTGCGCTGCCTGCAGTGCCAAGCCAGCTGCCACCCAGCTGCCGCCCAGCTCACCACTAAAGTCCCAGGTGTAGTCGAAATTCTCGGGCCGCACGCACTGCACCAGCTCAGGAGGCGCCACGTCTTTGCCAAAGTAACGCACCAGCGGTCCAAGCTCGGTGCCATTTAGATATTTCAGCAAGGCTGCACGGGCGATGAGGGAGGAAACCACATGCATGAGAAAAGCAGAGCGCGTTGTAGAAGCAGGCAGGCAGGGGTATGGCACAAGCCAATGCCTCTGCACTCGCAAACCAAAGTGGAAACAGGCATGCACTCGTAGCTCGAGGGGGCAGGGTGGAAGCAGGCGAAGCGTGGGCCGGGGCTCGGGTCAGGCTTGTATGTGTGCAGGCACAAACATGCAGCGGCAGGGCGTAGGCAAAGAGTAGCAATGACAGGCAGGCGGGCAACCGGCTTCCCGATGCAGAGTGCGACCGCCCTGTCCCACCTTTGTCATCTGCCATCAGCTGCCAGTACTTTTCGACATTGTATCTGGGATTGTTGGGGAGCGCCATCGCAGCGATCTCGCCCATGGTCTCTGCACATTACAATCGGCGCGGGATGTCGAAACAAATGAGAGGGTGGCGCATGCGCAAGGTGGCACAGCCACCAGATCTGACCGGGGCAGAGCACGGCAAGGCAAAGCAGCGCACGGCGCGCCAAGTGCTGCTAGCTGCTGCCCTGACAGCAGCGCATTGCCGTGACTGGTGGCGCTGCCTACCTTGGAACACGGCCTCGTCAAAGCCTGTAGCATTCTTCCACAGGGCGACTGCCGTTTCGTTGCAGCGGATGCCCGCCACGGGAGCCATCGTGTACTGGTATGACTTGACCTTGTTCACCTCGACGTTTTTGCCTGCAAAGACATGAGCGGGGTCGGCCAGTGCAGGGTTGAGCATGGGGACGGGGAATGGCAGGCTGCCATGTTGCTCTGCTGGTGGCTGGTGCACAGCCGGGCCAGGGAGACGAGCAGGCACTCGGCCAGCAGGGTGGCAATGCAGGTCTGCTAGCGGTGTCCTGCTCAAAAAGACAACCCACCCCACCCCACCCACCCACAATCCACGCACCTGTGTAGACCGTCTTGATGGAGCGGGCCAGCTGCGTCTCGAACTGGACCGGGGACTTGCTGGTCTTGAAGTTGGCACCAAACGTGAGGCCCTCGCTGAGGCCGGTGACATTGAACAGGCCTCTCTGGCCTATTGCGAAAGGCTCGCTGTTCAGCTCCCGGATCTGCGGTGGGGTGCACAGGCGTACCAAGCAAGGGAGCGACGGTGGAGGGCAATGCCAAGTGCTGGCGCCAGGGCAGGCATTCGGTTTGCATGCTTCACTCAGGCTTGGGCAGAGGCGAGAGCAGATCAGGGCGCAGGGATGCTGCCTGGGCTCATGCTGGGCACATTATCGGCAGGGGCGGGGCTCTACAACAACTCCTGCCTGCCTGCGTACAGCATGCCTGCATGCACTGGCTGCCTGCCGAGCTCACATCCTGCGGCCAGTCGCTCCTGGCGGAACCGGTGACCAGCTTCTTCTGGAACACCAGGGGGTGGTAGAAGCCTGTGTCGAAGTTCTGCAGCGCGGTTCTCTTGTGGCTCAAGTCTTGGATGGTCACAGGCTTGCCCGTTACTGCGAGGGAAGAGGGAGCGCAGCGGAGGTGCAGGGCGGGTGGTGAGGCGGGGTGTGCATCAACGGAAAGCAGGGGCAGCCGGCTTGGCCTGTAAGGGGCATGCGTCAGCAGGAAGCACAGGCAGCACGCTGGGCCTCTGGCTGCACACCTGCAGCCCAGTGGGCCCCTGCCTCACATGCTGGCATGTGCATACCCACATGCAAGCAAGCCTGCCCACCTGTCCTGTACTCTGCTTGCACGCCTGCTGGCCTCTCACTTGACACAGCGTGCCCCTGCCCTCCCTGCAAACTTGCCCCTCTGCCCTGCTAGTCACCTCACCAAGCCGCTGCTAGCACCTCCACCCACACCGCGCCCCACCGTGCCTGAGCACGGTGAGAGGGCTGCCTCACCGTTGGTCCAGTACTCGGTGATGGCGGTGTCAGTGGGGAAGGCGGCGGAGATGAAGGGGGTGTAAAGCCAGGGCTGGTACTTGTAGTACGGGTTAGCCCCCTTGTTTACCGAGAGCAGCACTGGGTCCTCGTAGCCTGCAACACATGTAGGGCGAGGGGAGACGCACAGCTGAGAGCGTGGGCGAGGGCAGAGCGCAGATGAAGGTGGGGTGTCATCTGCCCATCCCTCCTTCATGGGCTGTTCAGCCGAGTCGAGCACAAGCAGCGCATGCCAGCGTGCCGCTGAGGCAGGCGGCGACTCTCAGTTGCCCCATTCCGACTCGTCTCGGATCTCCACAGCGCAATCGCCCCCTGCTCCCTCGCCCCCAGCACCCACCGTACAGCAGGTCGTGCACCGAGCGTTTCACAACCAGGCCGCTGGCGCCAGTCATTGCGCCCGTACTAGTGTGGATGAAGGGCATGTACATCATCCTGCCCCAGGTGGGGAGAATGCTGATGAGCCACAGGGACATGGCCTGCCACTGGACGGGTGTTACCACGGTGGTGGAGTTCAGTGCTAGCGCTAGGTCGGTATGGTTGAAGTAGAATGCCATCCCTGCGGCCTCTGCTTGGCTTTTGGACATCATCAATGCGATCACAAAATCTCTTGCCTTGGGGTCAGTGTTGCTGCAACAGGCATGCAAAAGGCAGGTGAGGCCCGGGCTTAGCAGAGCAGGCGGGGTGGGGGTGCTGCGGACGAGGCCGCAGCGCGTAAGCCAGCTTGCCACCTGACGCAGCCATCCATCCACCCAGCCAGCGATGCAGTTAGCCAGCCATGAGTGCCCCATCATACATCTCTGCAAGCACCCCACGCGCCCCACTCACGGGACAATGGTGTCTCCCATGATGGCTTTTAGGAACAGCTTCGCGACGGGCTTGGACGGGGCGATGTTCAAGTCCGGGACCATTGCAGGCGTGACGGGGAAGTTGACTCCAAAGGTGCTGCCAGCATTCGCAATGATAAAGGCACAGAGCTCGGGGGCGGCGGGGAAGCACAAATCGCTAGCGCAAACAGGCATGGCCATGGGCTGCGGACGCAATCGGCGGGGAAAGAGGGGAGGATTCAGTCATTGGGATGCCGAAGCACAGGCCAGCCACATTTGAAAAGCTGCATGGCGCACGTGGCTTGAGTTGCTTCCGGCATGCAATCTGCAGGAGGCTGGTCCCCGACTTACCCCGCCTGGGCCCGAGCAGTCGGTCCATTGAGAGACGGCAGCGTCATATGTAGCATCAAAGACGGCCGTTTGTTGAGTAGCATTAAGGGCCGCGTCAGGGCCAATGTTAAACACTCCGGGCCCGCGATAGAATGCCTCTATCTGGGTGCAGGAAGGACAGCGAGGGCAACCGTTGGTTTACTTTTGATAGGCCGAGTGGGGCAGGTGTGGGGCACACAAAGCGCTGCAGAAGGGTGCGTACTGTGTCTGCCACGCAGCTGCTGTAACCCAAGTGGAGCTGCTGCTTGCTGCATGCATGCCAAGGATAGAACGCCCGCTCCCTTTTAACCTGTGTAACTCACCCCGCTGTAGTAAACACCAATCAGCGCGTCCATAATGCTCCTCACTGCCATGGGCAGCAGGGTGTACACAATCTGCTTCTCCGCTATGGGTGCCGCAATCGCGCCCCACCGGGCGATCTCTTTCTACAGCACAGGCAAGAGGGAATGCACAGCGGCAACTCAGAGGCGCACCCCCACTGACAAGCTTCAAAGGAATTGAAAGACTTTGCCAGAGAGGGGCGGGTGTTGTGATATGCCCGTGCAGGAGGCGCCACGCTGGACAGCTCTGGCTCGGCACGTGTATCAGAAGGGAATGAGAGAAGGAAGAACAGCCTGTTGGCGCTTGTGAGGGCTGAGCCCCTCACGCGGCGACAGGCATGCCTTGCATGCTCTGCCCCATACTCGAGTTTCTGAAACTGAGCCCGCCAGGCTCTCTTGTAAGCACGATTGACAGTAGTGAAAGCCTGTCACAGCTGACGGTCAGCTGAGAGCACAGGGTTGGCATTGGTCAATGCCGTTCAACAGCGCTCTTGGTGCTTGACCAGCCCGCCAGTCCACCGTGCTTCTTCCCAGCCTCACTCACCGCAATTTCTGTGTAGATAGTGGTGTCGACGCCGATTTTTGTGGCAGGCACGTCATAAAAGTCTTTGGCAAACTCAGTAACATGGTTAGTCAGGTAGCCCTGGAGTTCGGCCCACTGCACGTCATTGATGACATCCAGCTGTGTGCCCAGTGCGGCATCCGTGGCATTGACAGCATTGATGAAGGTCTGACGGGGGAGCCGGAGGAAGCCTGCCACAAATGCGCTGGCGTCGGGGTTGGCGTACCTGCACGTTGGTGGGATTTGAGGCGGTTGCTGGGGTGCATGCAGACAGCTGGAAGGGCCCCCTTGCTGTCCAGGCCCAGATGCCCCCGAGGCAAGACTGGGCCACTGTGGGCCGGTGTTGGCCTGAGCAAGCATTTGCACGAAAGGTGGTGCGATAAACCGACACGTCACCAGGCAGAGCAGAAGCAAACCAGAGTGCACGGCAAGCACAGGCAAGGTGGCAGGCACGCTTACTCTCCAGTGGAGTTCTTGGTAGCTGCATTGAACCAAGCCGTAGCTGCTGTGAGGTCGATAGTGCTGGCGACGGGGGGCGTGGGGTTTGCGACGCTGTCTGCCTCCTTGCCAAGGTAGTAGCACAGCTCAGCGGGGCGACGCAGCATCGAGAAATCAGTGTTGCTTGGGTCGTTCGTGATGTAGGGCCCAAACACGGGACTCTGGAATGGTGTGTGGGGTGGGGGGAGGAGAGGCAGCTTGGAGTGAAGGAGTGGCAGCGTGCAGAGGGAGGGCATTGCACTCTGCTGTCTGGACTGTGCCAGCGACCAGGGCTGAGATGCTGTGGCAACAACACGACACTGCAAGATTGCATTCCAACGTGGCACTGCAAGATTGCATGCCAACGCGACACTGCAAGTTGCATTAGCCCTGCACAACGCCTTACGGTGCAGGTGGCCCACTGGGCAACGAGTTGAGCCCGCGTCAGTGCACCACCGGTGTAGAGTCCCATCATAACGTTGAGGTAGCCCAGGGCGTTGGGCAGCATGATCTCGTGGATCTGCAGCGCACAGCAGGGCACAGCTGGATGGGGTTCATGGGTGCGGGCGAGGTGCCAGCGGGATCGCAGTCTCACCCAGTGGGAGGGCGGCAGGCGGTGGTGTGACAGCAATTGGTGCACGTTTGCGGATGCACTTGAGTGCAGTGGGAGGCCGGCCCCCGGGACGCCACTGGTCCTGGCAAGCCACAGAAGCAGCTCACAGAAGCCCTTTGTCCTCGCTGGCGACATGCATTCCTGGAGTCTCCCACCTTGTCCACAGGCATCGGCGGGTCAGACGTAGCGGTAACGACGGGTGCAGGCCCGGGTGCAACGGGGGGCGTCCCTGTGGACTTCATGAAAGTGTAGAACTGCTGGTAGGCTCTGCGGGGGGCACACACATTGAATGACAGGGGTGAGCACGGGGTCAGGTTGGTGGGCTGGCATGCACTTGGCATGCACGGGACGCAGACACCCGGAGGCACAGAGACTGCACAGAAAGCGGGTGACGGCGGCAAGGGTAAGCTGGGGGCCCAGGTTGATGGGCTGGCACGCCGTGGGCATGCACTGGGAGCAGGCATCTGGAGGCACAGCGAGTGCATACAAGCCGTGCGTGGGCAGTGCCTGCCACTTGCTGCTCAGGCGGGCATATTCCGCCCTCCCTTTCTCAGCCCAGCCCCTGGAACCCTTCTTTCTGCTTCTTTGGGGGATTTACATCTGATTTCCGCAAACAAGTGCGACCCTCCGCTCCCCCTCCCTCCACCCCCTCCTCTGTTCCTCGCCTGTTGATGACAGTGAGCTCGTCTGTGGGCT
Source organism: Chlorella sp. ArM0029B (assembly GCA_002896455.3). Classification (NCBI taxonomy): domain Eukaryota; kingdom Viridiplantae; phylum Chlorophyta; class Trebouxiophyceae; order Chlorellales; family Chlorellaceae; genus Chlorella; species Chlorella sp. ArM0029B. Next base: position 119,042 of record JTEE01000329.1, on the reverse strand, counting down.
TGCAGGTGGGGCAGCTCTTTTCCTCGTCGAAATTCTCAAAGGTGAGGAAATCGAAGCCGACCTGCAGAGGGAGTGGGAGGCAGGGGTGCAGGCACCCTAGTTCAGAAAGGCAGGGAAGCCAGCAGGCAGCAGGGGGCAAGCCGAAAGCCGCCCACACAAAGGGACAGGGCAGGGGCAGGCGCTGGTTGCTGCCGTGGCGCAAGCCTGCGCCTGGCACATGCAGTGCAGGGGCAGCTGGCCCCTCTGCGCCAGCTCCCTGCCTGGCCCCACTTCGCAGTACAGCCCCGCCCTGCCCTGCCCTGCCCTGCCCTGCCAGCCTCGCAACCACGACACCCGCGCCCCCACCTGGGTCCAGTTGGTGGTGAAGTTGATGTTGTACCGGATCTCGGAGATTTTGAAGACGTAGGGGCCCACTTCGGTGTAGGCAGGCGGCTCCGTGCCCGCCACCCACTGCAGGGCAGAGATTGGTGGGAGGGGAGGAGGGGAGGCGGGGAGGCACATGGAGCGTGAGTGAGGGCAGCGGGGCGCTTGCTGCCCCGCCATAACACAAAGCAGGAGAAGGCAGGCTGGGGAGACGGAGAGGCACAGGGTTCATGCTGGCCGGAGTGAGGGTAGTGGGCTCTAGCCGGGCTAGCGGCGCTGACGGCAACGCAGCAAGTGCAAGACAGTGCTGGGAGTGGGTGTCGGCAGTGTCGGGCAGGCATGGGCGAGTGCCGAGAGTGCAGGGATGGCTGCTAATTGGGGCACGTGCACCGGACACCCTACAGGGCCCTCCTAGGCGGTCAGCACAGTGGGATTCCTCCACCCTGCCCTGGCTTGCCCTCCAGCCCTCTGCCTCGCCCTCCTGATCACCAGAGACACTCAGCCCACACACGTTGCGGCCAATACACAACCACACACCCGAACCCGATATGTTGTACATTGGCGGACGGAAAAGAAGAGCTCCCTGCTCCCATACTCCAACTGTGGTGCAGCAGAAAGAGAGCCGGCTGACCTGCGCATGCGCTGATTTGGCCCAGCCTCACCTGTGTCCACAACACACACATAACCGCCCCTCCGGAGGGGATCCCCTCCCCCACTCATGCCTGCAAGCAGCCCACCTTGTCCACGTTGGTGATGTTGTAGAAGTAGTACCAGTTGTGGATGCCGGCGTCGTCGCACTCCTGCCAGGGCTGCTTGTAGTCGTAGCAGTCGGTGCGGGGGGTGATCACCTGGGGGGAGGGGAAGGGGCACACGGCGCAGCGCGTGGCGGGTTGTTTGGTGGGGAGGGGCAGGGGCAGGGGGAGGGAAGGGCTGGGAACGGGAGGAAGGCTCCGGGGCCGGCGCGGAAGCCAGTGTCATGAGTCATAGGCAAGCACGTGGGGAAGGGGCGGGGAGGGGGGTGACAGAGTGGGAGCAGTACTGGTCGAATGCCGGCCGGCGGAGGAGGAGAGTGAAGGAACCCGGGCGGGGAGGGCAATGAGAGGGGCCTCCGACGGGGAAGCAGAGCCGCGTGGCGGGTCAGGCTCCTCCCCGCCAGCTCTGCCCGCCCCCATCCACGCCCATCCCGCACCGCTCTGCCCGCCAACCCGTGGCCCCACCCCCCGCGTGGCCCCTCGCACCGCTGTTGTCAAGCCTGGCGTGCTGGCAACCCCAGCCTTGCCTGCCCGACTCCCTCCCTCCCTCCCACATCGCCCACCCACCCCCACGGTGTTGAGTCCAATCTGGATGAGAGGGTCCACCAGGAACATGGAGAGCATGGGGGCCAGCCACCAGAGGACGCCGCAGCCCGCCAAAAAGGCGGTGGCAATGTAGCGCTTGGTGGTGGACTCAGAGGGGTGCAGGTAGCTCCTGCGGGGCGGGGCAGGGGGGCGGCAGGGCAGAGGCGGGGCGAGGTGAATGCGCGGGGCAGCAGGGCAGGGGCGGGGCGAGGTGGGTAGCGGCGGCACAGATAAGGCGGGCGGCAGGGCAGGGCGGAGCAGGGCGGGACGTAAATGGCGGGGCGGAAGGGCGTGTTGGGTGCTCGGGTTGAGGTGGCGGTGGTGCGTGGGTGGAGTGGCAGCGTGCGGGGGCGGTGTTGGACAGGCGGCCGAGAAGGCGGGCTGACGAACAGGCAGGCAGGCAGGTGAGTGGGTGGGGCCGCAGGCGGCGGGCAGAGGTTGTGAGGTGCTGGGTGTAAGACGCAAGGCCCATGCGCAGGACAACGGTCTTGAGAGAGGGACTTGAGGGGAGTTCCAAGCATTCGAGGTGTTACGTGAACACTGGAAGGGCAGGCTTGTGAATGGGCCCGCCTCCCAACTGTCGCTGGCACGTCGCTGCCCCCGCCAACTGCTCGCCGAGGCCCACAACCCGTCGCCAACCACTGCGGCCTGCACCCAGCGCGGTCACCAACCTGGCCAGCGAGTTCAGGCCGCCGTTCAGAGGAGCGTTTGCATACGCCAGCTCCTGGAGGTGGGGCGGAACATAGCTGCACCACTTGTGCAGCCTGGCGACCGGGTTGCCGCTCGCCGTCCTGCTGGGCACAGCAGCGGCGGCGGCACCGGCGGTGGCACCGGCGGCGGCGTCTTCCTCCTGACCCGACATGATTGCCGTTGCGCAGACTAATTCAGCTCAGATTGCTGCAGCATGATTGAAAAGACCGCCAAAACAGGTTGGGCGGCGGAACGGCGGAACGGTCAAGCCCCCACCCAGTCGCAAACTGTCCATAACGCGCGGTTCGCCTTGCATTGACACCATGCGTGACCCTTACGAGCCTGAATTACAGCCTACCACTATCTTCCGCTCTCCAAGAAGAGCCAATCGGCATGTGCAGGACCAGTCGCCACTCCCTCCTCTGGCGCCTCTGCACAACGCCTTCACTCGGATGATCGCGATCACCACCGAGGAGCGACACTGGGGGTGCGCACCGTGAGGCGAGGGTGAAGTTTCGAGGAGTACAACGGTTGACATCATGCCAGCGAGGCACTGGCCAGGGGAAGGCTGCGGCGTGCAATTGAGGCTACATGCCGATGGCGGAACACGATGAGGGGCGGCAGGGGAGGGAGGCATCGGTGTTTGAGCTCGACCCGGAGGACTCGCTGCAGCGCCCTCCTGCCCCGCTCTGGGCGTGGCTGCTACTAGTGGCAGCGGTGGGGATGCTGTGCGATTGCTCACTCCGGCTGTCGCAGTTGCCCGTGGCATGTCCCGCCGCCATCGGCGGTGCCGCCACCGCCACTGCCGTAGCACCCCCGCCTCTCGCCTTTCTATAGCCTCCGCATTGCCGCTGCTGCAGGTGAGCGCTGTTTCGTCTGCTGGTGTGGTGTTTGCGAGACTCGTGGAAGTCCCTGCTATCACGCTGGCCGCCTGGCGCCTGCAGCTGACGTCGGTGTTCCTCGGCATTGGTGCCGCGGTCAGCTGGCGTGGCATGCCAGCCGCCGACAGGCAGCGCACGCTGCAGCAGGTGCGCGCACACGCCAGCCAACCGGTGCCTCGCAACCATGCTGTGCTGTGCGTGCTCTGGCCCTGCCTGTGCGGGAGCCACTTCTTGACAGACAAAACAACTGCGGGCAGGCAGCACGAGCGAGCACCCATTGCTGCGCCCCACCACCCTCTCCCCTTTTGTCACCGTTCATTTTCTTGGCAGGGCGGCCTGCTGGCTGCCAGCGGCACCTGCCTGGCCTTCCACTTCGGCCTGTGGGTGTACTCTGTGGAAGCCACCAGCCTCACACACTCCTTGCTCTTTGTGTCCGCCACGCCCCTCTTCCTGGCCGGCGGCGCCTGGCTGCTGCGCAAGCCCATCTCCCGCGGGGAGCTTGCGGGCACGGCGATGGGCGCTGTGGGCGCTGTGGTGCTGGCCACTGCTGCCGCACGGCTTGACGCGCAGGTGGGCGGGTTGGGCAGGAGGGAGTGAAGGCATCAGCCGGGGGCAGGGGGCCGGGGGCCGGGGGCAGAGGGGGCAGGGATCAGGCAGGGCAGGGATCAGGCAGGTGGCTGGAGGACATCCAGATAGGCCTATAGACTGTTGTGATTTTCACAACCATCTGTGACGCTCCGAGGGCAGTGCTGCATCTTGGCACGGCGGACGCAGCACCACCCCTGCTCCTCACCCTGCGCTCACTCTGCGAGCTTCACGCCGCCCACACTGCGCCATTATCGGCCTCTCCCTGCACTCCAACCGCACCCCCGCGCCGCTTTCCACCCCACTGGCGCCGCCTGCAGGTCACGCTGCGCGGTGACATGGCAGCGCTGGCCGCCTCTGGGTGCTTTGTTGGGTACTTGCTGATTGGGCAGCGCCTGCGCGTGTGGATGCCTGTCATGGTATACGCATTCAGGTGAGCTGAGCCCAGCCAATGCTGGCGCCGGTGGCCTGCAGCACGCAACCAGCCACCGCTACCTCGCTGTGCCAAATGCAGCAGGCCCGGAGTGTTTGTTACTTGCAAGGCGTCTGCCCCAGCCCCACTGCCTTGCTCTCCCACCCCACCACCGCCATCACTGGCACTGCACAACTCATCACCAAGAAACGTGTCAACTCTCTGCAACTGCCCTGCTGCAGCGTGACTGGGCTGGCGGCGGCACAGCTGACGCTGGGGGCGCTGCTGTTTGAGGGCGCCAGCCTGACAGCCGTGGGCAAGCACGGAGTGTTGGGCTGGGTGGCCAGCCCGCACTACCTGCCCTTTGTTCTCTACCTGGCAGTTGTTCCGGGCATCATCGGGCATACAGGCACGCTGCTGGCTGCACCCCAATCTGACCGCTGGCATCTGGGACTGCCTGTCGTAGCCTGCTGCCTGCGGTGCCTTCAGGCACCGTTCTCGGCTGTCCCATGCTTCACCGCCTGCCCAGCTAGATGTGCGTGCCTGCTCTTCCTTGCCAGCCTCTCGCAGCTCCTTCCCACCGCAGGCAGGCCCCCACCCTGCCCCGTGCTTCCTCACCCCGCCCAGCAGCCCTGTGTCCTGTTCCCACTCCAGCGCTGACTCCTTTGACTCGATCCCCTCTTTCACTCCTTCTCACCGCCCCCGCTCCGCTCCCCTGCACCCTCTCCCCTCTGCCATTACGCACCGCAGGCTTCAACACCCTCCTACGGTACCTGGACCCCCTGATCATCTCCCTGGCCTGCAACTTGGAGCCCCTGATTGGCAGCCTGCTGGGCTGGGCGGTGGGAGTGGTGGCCGCGCCCCACGCCTGGACCTACGTGGGCGGCGTGCTGATCATGGCCTCGACATTTGTCGTGTCGGGGGCCTCCCACTTGCGGGAGAAGCAGGCGGCCAGCCGGCAGGCGGCGGGCCGTGAGATGCAGCGCACCCTTTCGGGCATTGATGGTGGGGAGGGGGAAGATGACGAGCTGCTGGGGCTGGTGGCAGAGCCAGGAGGGGCGGCTGGCTGGGCGGGCGGCGGTGGCAGCGGCAGCGGCGGCGGTGGCAGCGGCGGGGGAGGGCACAGCGGCGATGGGCAGCGCAGCGGGAAGCAGCGGCCTGCAGGTCCGGAAGCAGCGGCATGGGAGGCAGAATCAAGAGGGCTGTGGCCTCGGCCCTTGGCAGCTGCAGAGGATGGCGGCAGCGGTGAAGGGGCTGAGAAGCGAGCACCGCTGCCGTCGTAGCCCTGCTCCCCGGGGCTAGCTCGCGTCGTTTATTCACAACTGCAGTTTGTATTGCACAGGTTGCCTTGTAAGTCCCCTGGAAGTTACAAATAACAATTGCTTGGGGCACCAAAGCACGGGTTGCACTCATGGAGGCTGCTACACAGCACCCCTGTGTGCCACAGCTGCCGCTCGCCGCCGCTGCCGCCGCCGCCGCCGGCCGACGGGTTGCCCGGGTGCTGCAGCAGCCCGCGCCATGCTCAACCCTTTCCTGGTCGGATTGCTGCCTTTTTCAGGGCAGCCTGTCCGGCTATACGGACGGGACTGTCCAAGGTTGGGCGGGCAGCAGGCGGCAGGCGGGCGGGCGGGCAGCAGCCGGCAGGAGCGGCTGCGACCACCAGGCCTGCCTCGGCTGCTCGCTCGGGGATGGCATAGCTAGGCCGCGACATGGTTTTGGTGATCGGTGTGGCTCAAGATGTGAGGAAGAGGGGCAGAGCGTTGCATGGAAGGCTGGAGGAAAGGTCGCCACTTCTCTTGGGCGCTTCTCTGCATGAAGGCCACGCTGCCAACGTTGCTCATTCCTCGGCAGCCAGTGACCGCAGCGGCCAGCCAAGGCCTCCGCTTTGAACCTGTCTGTGAGCGTGTGTTTTCGTTGAGAGCGCGAGGGAGTGCCTGGCGCGCCACTCCAGGGCGTGGAGACGCAGATCCACCGGGCTGGTGCCAGCAGCAAGGGCATGGCAGAGGCCGGGGCGTGGCAGCTGCCGCCGCCGCCCGAGCTCAACATATGGCACGCCGGCTTCCAAATCTGGGATGGATCCCCCCTCACGATGGTGCGTAGGGGCTCGCCCGTGGGCCAGATTTGAGCATGGGAGGCCAGGAGCGTTCTTTTTACCAGGCCTGCCGCCAGCACCCACCTGGAGCTCGCCGGCCGCGCAGATTTGGCAACGACAGGCAGCTCACCATGCATCAGGGGCATCAGCTCACCCGCCCGCTTCACCTGCCCCTTGCCGCAGGTCTTCAACCCAGCAATCCAGCAATGGTGTGCGGTCTTTGTCAAGCTCCTGCCAAATGGACAGCATGCAGCCGTGGTAGTGATGAGCTCTGCCAGCCGGGAGGTGCTCGCCGCGGCTGCAATGGCAGCCGTGGAGAGTGTGTGCACACAGGGGGGGCAGCAGGTGGCGCAGGCAGCTGGCTGCGGCGCGGGTGCTGACAGTGCAGCCAGTTGCCTCTGGAGGCCCTGCCCAGGCTCCACAAGCAGCAGGGCACCCCGTGCTGCAACCGCAGCCACAGAAGCGGCAGCAGGAGCAGCGCCCGCGGAAGCAGCAGCAGCCGCGACTGCCGTCAGGGCAGCAGCAGACTCAACAGCCTACGCTGCCTTCAATCAAGCAGCAGCAGCAGCAGCAGCAGCAAGGGAAAGTGGGGTTCAATCAGCACCCACAAGCGCCCGCAGCGGCAGCAGCCCCCGCGGCTGACCTGCAGGCGGCGCCAGGACTTGGGTGCAGCACCCACAAGCAGCCAGCAGCATGCCTGCCAGCGTCCCAGGCAGACGGCCTGCCTCGGCCAGAGAGCAAGGCGGCAGACAGGCCACCTCCAGCTGCAGCCTCCCACCCCACAAGCCCTCTGAAGGAGCTCAACATGCCGCCAGCACCCAAGCAGCAGCAGCAGGAGCAGCCAGGGAAGGAGGTAGCTGCCAGCCTGCGTGGCACACGTGGCGGCCGCAAGCGCAAGCTGGACGAGGTAGCAAGCCAGGAGCGGGAGCAGGAGCAAGCCATGCCCCTGCCGGCCCCCATGCCGACATCCCCAGCGGCCGCCAGAAGCGATGCCCTGCCCTCTCCCGCACAGCGGGAGCAGGCACAGCAGGCGGGCGCCAAGCCTGCTGGGGTGCATGCAGGCCCAGCGGACCACGGCCAGCAGCAGCCAGAGGCGCAGCCACAGCAGCGAGTGCACAGCTGGATGAAGGCGCTTCAGCGGCGGCCGGGTGCATCCGCCCAGCAGACAGATGCCAGCGCCCGCTCTGGAGGCGCCGGGGCAGCAGGCCTGAAGTGGCGCAAGCTGGCGCCCAGCACCCAAGTGGCCGACAAGCCTCCGCCGCCGCCAGGCAAAATATGGCCCACAGCGGCAGCAGCGCAGCCGGCAGCCGGACCTGCACCGGTGGTGCACCCAGCTGGCGGCGGGGGTGCTGCTGACGCCTCCTTTGCTGCCAGTGGCTGCAATGGCAGTGGGGCAGGGCTGCAGAAGCTGTTGCGGCGCATGATGCGACCTGCCTTTGAAAAGGGGCAGCGGGAGCGGCAGGAGGGGGCACATGAGGGTCCTGCTGCAGCAAGGGCGCTACCAGGAGCAGGCACTGAGCTGCCATTTGCACCTGCAGAGCCAAATGTAGCGCCGGCGGCGTTGGCAGCACCGCCAGCAGGAACGTCATGCGGCCTGCCACCGCCACCACCTCTGCCGTCGCTGCAGCAGCTGTCGCCAAAGCTGCCAACTGTCATGCACTCTCAGCAGGAGCTGCTAGCATTGCTGCCCCAGGAGGTGAGGCCATGCTGGGGCCTGCAAGTTCCCTTGTGAGCATGCTTGCTGTTGTGGGATGCCTCAAAACATTCCTACTGTGCACTTACTGACAGAGTAATATCTGGCCTGGTGCAGGAGGTGCCGTCGCGGCAGGCGCTGTTTGCTGTGGCTTCACAGCGCAGCCAGCAGCCGCTGGGCTCTGTGGGTGCTGCCAAAATGCCGCCGCAGCAGCAGCAGCAGGAGCTGGGGAGGCAAGGAGAAGCAGAGGAGCAGGGGGAGGAGCAGGAGCGGCGCAAGGTTGCAGCAGCGCTGCAGGCGATCCGTGATCTGTTTGAGAGCTCCTCTGAGGAGGAAGGGGACCAAGAGCCAGTGCTGCTGCTGCTGAGGTCGGCGCACCCACCAGCGGCGCACCCTGCACCTGCTGCCAGTGCAGTGCCCGCGCCCCTGCAGCCAGCCGGCCCGACAGCTACGGCGCACGGGCCCCTGCAGCCAGCCGGCCTGCCAGCTGCAGAGCCCGCGCTCGTGCTTCTAACACAGGCAGCAGCAGAAATAGCAAGCCCCGAGGAGCCCTTGGCTCTGCAAGCAGCTGGGGCCCCAGTCCACCAGGCAGCCCCTGCCACATCATCTGGGTGGAACGTCGTTGCAGGGGCCTGGGTGGCGCCTCCCGGCGCGCAGCCTGCTGCCGCCCCCCCTGCTCTGTTTGCGCAGCGGCCCCGCGCTGGCAGGCTGAAGTGCCGGCTGGCGTGCCGCATGCAGGGTGTGCCATCGCCGGCAGCGGTCGCCGCACCATCAACAGCAGCAACTGCCGCCAGGGGCACCGTGGACCTCCGTGGCGACGGCGCCACCTGGCTGCCGCAGCATGGAGAGCGTGCTGCCGGCTGGCTGCAGCAGGCGTGGCAGCAGGCAGAGCACTGGGCTGAGGTGGCTGGAGATCCGAGCCCCGAGCTCTGGCTGACAAATGCAGACAGCCATGCACAGCTGCTGCTGCCGCCGGCAGCAGGCAAGATCTGGCGCCAGCGCAAGGCGGGCAAGGTGCCTGGCAAGCGGAAGCCTGCCAAGCAGGTTCCTCAGGATGCGCAGCCGTCGCCACCACCCGAGGTGCAGGTGACCTCGCTGCTTCAGCAGCTGCAGCTGTTGCTGCCAGAGGTGCCGGTGCACTCGCTGCTGCAGCAGCTGCAGCACCCGCAGCAGCTTCCAAAGCAACAGGCGCAGATGCCAGCCTTCCCGCCGCCGCCGCCGCCTATGCCGCAGCCGCAGCAGCAGCAGCAGCCAGTCAAGCTGATGCCTCCCACGCACCAGCAGCAACAGCAGCAGATTCCGCCGGCAGCCTTCAGCCCCCTGCCCCCTGCTGCACCTGCATCTGTGCAGCGGCAGCCATGCGCGGCAGCCACACTTGCATCTCCGCAGCCCTCGCAGCTGCAGGTTGCAGCCGGCGGGGCGAAGCCCAGCCCGGTGCAGCAAGGGGGAGCTGGCGGTGTGAACGGGCCTGTGCAGCAGCTGGAGGCCCGCGGCCCTCTGCCAGCTGGACCTCAGCCGCAGGCAGCAGGGGGCGACACATATGCAGCGGCTGTGGAGCAGCCGGCAGCCGGCTTGCCAGCCAAGCATCAGCAGGTGGCAGGTGGGGATGGTGAGCCATCTGCCGTGAAGAAGGCAGGCAAGCCGCCTGGCAAGCCGCAGCTGGCAGCAGCTGGCTGTGCCAAGCCAGCGCCTCTGCAGCAGACGGCCCGCATCATCCTGGCAGGCACTCAGCAGCAGGCAGCACCCAGCAGCGGTAAGCCGGCTCCTCTGCAGCAGCTGGCCCCATCCGGCGCCCTCTCAGGCCACCCACAGCAGGCGACACGTGCACCTGGCAGCGCTCTGAAGTCTGCGGGGCTGCCTGTGGCAGCAGGTGCTGCGTCGCACAGGGAGGGCCCTGTGGAGCAGCAGGCAGCCGCCAGCACGCTGTCAGCCTTCTTGCATCAGGCACGCAACCCAGCCTCTCCCAGCTGGCTGGCTGCCCCTGCAGTGCCATGCCCGCCTCCAGCAGCGCAGCGCAACACGGCTGGGAAGCAGCCTCCTGCAGCAGCTGCTAGCAAGCCGCGGCAGCATGCTCAAGCAGGTGCCGGCAAAGCACGGCAGCCTGCACACATGGCTGCTGGTGCAGGGCAGTTGCCAGCGCCTGCAGCCGGCGGCAAACCGCGGCAGCCAGCACAAGGAGGTGCGGGCGCAGGGCAGCAGCCTTTTGCGTCAGCGGTTGCTGGTAAACCGCGGCAGCCAGCACAAGCAGGCGCAGGAGCAGGGCGGCAGCCAGGGCCAGCGTTTGCAGGGGTAGGGGTGGGCGCAGCCCGTGCGGCGGCAGCCGCAGCAGCAGCTCCGCCCCGTGCCGCGCCCACACGGCTGGTGACGGCTGTGAGGAGCTTCCTGTACCGGGAGGGCACCGGCGGCAGGGAGGCTGACGTCACGCTCTCCTGGATGGGTGCTGCGCCCAGCGGGGCAACTGCCCGCCGCCTTGCGGTGACGGCGCTGTTCGAGGGGCAGCAGCGGATGGAGGTGGAGGACATCCGGGCCACCGAGCATGGTGCGGCTTGCGGGGTGACAGCTGCTGTAGCCGGCATGTGTTGTGGTAAACAGTTGTTGGTCTGCACAAGTGCTTGCCACGGGCTGAGTGGCAGGTGGCTGTTCACGTGACCGGGCAGTGCTGCAGAGCGGGGTGTGCCTCCAGGACTACAGGCTGCGCTCAATGTGTGAGACTCAACAGAACAGCATTGACGTTCTTCCCCGCCACCCTGCAGGCGTCGCCTTTTGCCTGTTCCTGGCGGAGGGCCAGCAGGCGGACCACCAGCAGACCCTGTACGACATGCTGATGGCGCAGCTGCACCAGCGCTGACGGGGCGCCTGGACAGGACAGCAGTGCTGGGCAGGCCAACGGCGGGAGGGCCAGCAGCAGTGCGCCAAAGCCCAGTGACACGTATGGCTGGCTCGGCTGCACCAGCAGTGCTGGCGTGGGGTCAACAGCGCAAGCGCTGACGAGGCGCTGCACAAGTGGCAGTAGCAGCTGTGTCAGGCGGGGATGTCGGCAGGCCAGGCCTCCGCCCAGGAGCGGGCAGGCGGCAGCACTGGCTGCAGCGCCGGAGCAGCAGGGTGCAGCTCATTCTTTGTTTTTTCATTTGTATTTAGGACAACATTTGCTTGCGTGTTTGTACGGGGTTGCTTGGGACAGCACACTGTAGTGACTTAGCGACGTGATGCAAGAGCCCTGGTAGCAACGGGGCATGGTTGGGTCCCGGGGAGCAGCATTGGGGGCGCTCCAGTACCTGCCAGTACCGCCGCAGTGCAGCCTTGGACAGGGTGGCACTCAGTTGGCTCTCCTCGGAATGTAGGGCTATCCAAACTGTGGCCCAAATGCGTCCGTGCCTCACAACACTGGGGTGCTAGTTCCCTGTTTTTGACAGCAAGCAGGTTCTTAGCCACCCCCCTGCCTCGCCCCCATAGCGTCACGCAAGGGAAGTTGACTTGCACAGAGCGGAGCGGCAGAGCAGGAGCAGGAAGTGGTGACTGGCAAAGAGGGGAGGCAAACAGCTGATGAGCAAGCGAGCGGGGAGATGAAGGTGGTTGGGTTGGAAAGATACAATAATTGCAGTGCAAATCGGCAAACGAGGGAGGGTGCAAGTGATGTTGAAAGAGAGGTCAAGCCGGGTTCGCCGGCAGCACTGCCAGGCACTGCGTCCGCGGTGCCGCTGCACTCGCAGCACCAGCCACCCACTGCTGCCGGGCCGAGGGCAGCCTTTGCTCAGACCATCCTCCATGCAATGTGACCGCCGCCTAGCCCCCCATCAAAATCTGTGTTGGGTGGGCGGGCCCCAGCCAGCCGAGAACCACCAGGCTCCCTGGGATGTATGGCAGTCACGGTGTTGAGTTTGGGTCCAGAAAGCTGCTCACACCCGCTTGGCCCCCTCGTTGTCCAGTCGCACAACCTTTGCAGAGTTGACTTCCAGCTGCCCCGCAAACTTGAAGGCAGCCACCATGGCCGCCTTGACGCGCTCGCCCACCTGCACAGGGGGGAGGGCAGAACATGGTTGGTGGGGAAGGCGGTGGAGGCAGGTGGGTGGATGGGGACCACCTGGCACAGGCACAGGGGGGAGGGCGGAATCGGAACGGCGTAGGGAAAGAGACGAGGCAGGACGATGTGGGTGCTGCCGTGGAACGCCGTTGCCAGCGCTGCCACCACCCGCTCGCCCGGCTATCCAAACAGGTGCAGGCGGTTTGCAGGAAAGCCGGCAGGCCTGAGAAGGGCGCAGGGGCGCAGCAGCACAAGGCACAGGGTTCCAGAGTTTGAGGTGCGTGTCGGGCCGGGCAGGCCGGGCCAACCAGCTTTCCTCCCGGCAACTGCATCTGCCTGCTGGCCCACACGATGCGGCGTGACGTGGCAGGGCAGGGCATGACGTGGCGCAGCGTGCCGCCCGCCACCTCACCTCTGGGTCCGACACAATGGCCACCGCAGTGGGGCCCGCTCCGCTGATGGTGCACCCATAGGCGCCTGCAGCAGTGGAGGAGCACGGAAGAGGTCGCAGGCATGGAGTTAGGAAAAGTTAGGGCTCAGCAGTGCAGGCGCAGACAAGGGGGTCTCAGGCATGGGGTTCGGGAAGGTGAGGGCTGAGCACAGCCGATGCCAGGCGGCACAAAAATATACGGCTGCCGGCCACATTTCGATGTGCTTCTGGCAGCACACTGTCGTGCAGTTCCACCCAACCCCACCCCACCCGGACCTGCGCCCAGCTGGCACCACACACCTGCATCTGCCCACATCCAGCTTCACACAACCAGCGACCCGCTGTCTTCGCCTTCCCATTGCTCGCCTCACAGCCTCTATCCCAACACTCGCCCACCTGCCGCGCGCGCGTGCACCGACCCCTTCCAGGCCTGCACCCCTCCCCCTCCCACCCGCTGCCCTCCCCTGCCCCCTCTCATGACAGCGTGCCTACCACCTGCCACCCCGATCTTGCCCTCCCCTGCCCTCTCAACATTGCATGTCACCCACCTGCCGCGAGCGCTGCCTCCCTTGTCGTACCCTCCCCAGCCCGTCTTTCCCGAGATCCTCACCACCTGCCGAGTGCCCCGCTCCTCCACCTTCCCCTCCCCTTCCCCACTCCTCACAGCGTGCCACCCACCCTGCATCATATAACATCACCCTCCCCCTTGCCCTTTTGCCCGCTCTCCTCACAGCGTGCCTCCCACCTGCACCCTTGACTTTCCCCACCCCTTCCCCTCTCCCCCGCTCTTCTCACAAACGTGCCACCCACCTGCCGCGTGCGCCGCCTCCTTGACTGCCTGGAAGCCGGGGATCAGCGGCCCCCGCACCGGCTCCACGATTGCATCGCTGTCCAGCGCCTTGCCGATGAGGGCCGCGTCACCCAGCAGGATGCCGGCCACCAGGGAGCCGCCCATGGCGCAGTTGTTGATGACCTGTGAAGAAAAAAACAGAGGGTTGGGTGAAGCAAGTGGGTGAGGTTGGACAGACAGGAGGAATGGGTGGAGATGGCTGCACCCTGGGAGCAGCGCAGTTGCTGGTGATCTAGACGAGCACAAGTGGCGTGGGACAGGGTGAGGTGAGGCGGGAAGAAGGTGCTTTGAGGCACCGCGCAGGAAGGCCTGCACACCCCGCCGCACCTCCGCCGCCGCACCTGCACACCTCAGAAGCAAGATTGGCTTGGCTGCACACGCTCCAACCTGCGCCCACCCTACCAAATATCGACAAACATGCACCCTTGGCCCAGCAGTGCCCACCTTGGCCGCCTCCGACAAAGGCTGCTTCACCACCTGACCCTCCTGTTGAGACAGTCACACACCCTCCCACTCCCTCCAGCAAACACACAGCCTCGGATGTCCACCCGCCTGCTCGATGCATCACATTCCTGGGCAGCACCGTCACTGCCTGACCCCTTCCCCCATTCCCTGTCATCTCATCAAAATCACTGCACCCCCTGCACACACACACACACACCCCACACATGTACACCCACACACACCACACAAACACTTACACGCAAGCACGCACACCCAGGCGGCCACCCCCCCCACCTGCTTCATGGGGATGTCCTTGGGCAGCACCGCCCGCATCTCTGCGGTGGGCGCCTCAAAGCGTGGGTTGACCAGCACAAACCAGAGGTCGCCGGCAAAGGGCAGGCGCTGGATGTCCAGGGGGTCGCAGCTCCTGCAGGGGCGGGTGGGTTGGAGCGGAGTGAGGAGGGAGGGGTGGGGTGGAGCGGAGTGAAGAGGGAAGGGTGGGTTGGAGTGGGGTGGAGTGGCAGTGGGTGGCAGGGGCAGGAGCGGCGCAGAGCAGGGAGAGCCGGCAAGGGCGGGATCTGGATGTCGTAGCTCCCGACAGGGAGGGGTGGAGGGGAGAGTGACGAGGAGAGAGGAGGGTTGAGTCAGGTGCGGGCGGATCGGGTATGGTCACTTGAAGCTGCCCGGGGGGCGGGCGCGGTGCTGCAGGCCTATCCAGCCACCCACCGGCCCATCAGCCAGTGTTCGCCCACCAGCAAACCCACCGGCCCTCCACACACCCAGTCACCATCACCGCCACCCACCTGATGAAGCCCCCCAGGAGGGCAGGTGCAAGTGGCGTCTGCATGAATCCCGCCTCATCCAGCCACTACCCTGCCCACTCCCCAGCCCATCACCACACCTACCCACCCACCCACCTGATGAGGATGAATCCCCCCAGGAGTGCGGGCGCGATGTTGTCTGCGTGGTACCCGCTCACCGCCGCCTCGCTGGCCAGCCCAGCATATATCAGCTGGTCCTTGCTGACGGGGCAGCCAAACAGGGAGTTCACTGCCCACGCGGCCGCCGCTGCCGATGCCGCGCTGCTGCCCAGGCCTGACCCCAGCGGGAGGCCCTTGTTGAGGCGCAGGCTCACGCCGCAGGAGGGCGCGGCGCCCAGCAGCTTCAAGGTCTCGATGGCAGCGATGCCTGCACACGGCGATGGGGAGGGCGGCGGCGGGCGGAGGGCGGTGGGGAACGGAGGGGAGGCGGGCATGTGGCAGAGCGACCGGACTCTTTAGAGGGATTTGACCGGCAGCAATATGCCTGCGGGAGGGGCCGGGCAGTCAAGAAAGCCAGGGCGAGAGGGGGCCGCACACAACCAGTTGCCTTTTTTCTGGCTCTCTGCATGAATGCCCCCCTGCCACACTTTTTTTTCTCATGACATTACCGAATGCCTGCGTGCCTCGCCCCCACCCTTGCTAAATTCCGACACCTGTACGCCCAGCCGAATGCCCTCTCCCGCCCCTTCTCTCACGGGACATAACACCACACAGATGGACACATGCACGACTGTCCCAGCCTCGCTCACCCACACAGTTCTTGGAGGCACCCAGGCTCAGCGACCGCCCTCCCCTGCGCCCGTCCTCACACACACCACAAACAGAAGACACAATCACGCCTGCACCGGCCTCGCTCACCCACGCAGTTCTTGGGGGCGTCCAGGCTCAGCCGCCCGCCATCGCCCACAATCGACTCAATCACCACCTCCCCCGGCCGGTCTGGCAGCACAGTGGCGGTCACCACGTCGCCCTCGCCCTGCGCAGCCAGTCAGCAGATGGGGAATCAGCAGATGGGGAGTAGAAGAGGAGTAGAAGTCGGGGTGGGCTGGCTTGCTGGACTGTGGCAGAGCTCGGCATCAAGCAGCGGCTGGCCCGGCAGCATGCCTGGCCCTGAGAGGCCTTGGCATGTACGGTTGCACAGTGCATGCCACGGCGTGCCGGCTGCGCGCAGTGCACCCTCCTGGCTTGCCAGGTGTGCTGGTCGCCGCAAACGCAGCGGCGCCGCCAGTGCCGCTGCCAGTGGGCAAGGACGATTGCCTCTCTCCCTGGCTGCTGTGCTGCGTCTGCAGTTCCTCCCCGTCATGCTTCCCATCCTCATTCTACCTCAGCCCGGCACGCAAGCGCCCCCCACACCTCCACGGCGCAGCCCATCCAGTCGAAGCCTGGGCCCAGGTTGGCGACGGTGGCGGGCGCAAAAGCCGCCACCTCCGTCTCCACCGGATCGATGTACACCTTGCCCTGCCCGCTCACAGGCGCCGCCCGGCAAACATGCCGCGCAGCAGCAGCACGCCTGGGCGCCCAGCTGGGCTGCACAGGCCGCTGCACCCGAGTTGTGGACATGCACCGCATGGTGCCCCGCTGCGCCACCGATGGGTGATGGGGTGCGGCCGTGTCTCGGCGGGCGTGCTAAACGACGCTGGCGTGCCAGCCGGCACAGCTGTGCAACGTGAAGCGCGCGATTCCGCTGCGCGCAATTGTAGCACTATAAAATGTGATGCTGGTTGCGATGCGAAATGCCAGAGCGGTATCCGGTTGGGCCATCAGCATTTTGCTGAGCTGGCGGAAACGGGCGCGCTCGCTCGCCTTAGGTGAGCCAGGCGTCAAGAATTCGAGGCTTTGGGCACCTGCATTCCAATTTGAGCTTCCTGCAATTATATTTCTAGGCTTGGAGCTGTTTCAGGCGCCGGTTCCCGGCATGGAACACTCCGCCCACGACCACTCTGTGCAGGGAGGCCTCCAGCCGTCAACTGCCGCATCTCCGCACGCGATGATGGGTTTGGAGTGCGACGGTTCCATCACTGCAGGCCGAAAAGGCACCTGGAAGGGTGAGCCGAGCACTTTCGAGAGCCCACTGCACTTCCTGGGCCCCTGGCCTTGCTGTGCTGCACGTTCCAGCATTGCAAGCCTTGAGCAAGCAAAACGAGGCTGCGTGGTTGCTTGGGCATATTGGCGGGAGGCCTCTCGAAGTACCACACCGGCCGCCGCCTTGTTTGGGTGGGCCTTGGAGCAGGCGGATGCTGCATCAAGGCAAAGCAGTCCTGCCTTGCAGAGCTAGGGGGCCACACAGGTGGGCGCTGTCTGGTGGCAGAGCCAGTCCTGGCGCCCTGCTGCCGCACGCCTGGCCAGCGCTGCACACGGATGTGAGGCTTGCTTAAGCCTTCCACCTGCCGTCACGGGGCCTCCATCACCGTGTTGTGCTAAACCGCAGGCGGGCTTAGCCGGGCAGCCCACAGCCACACCTGCCGCTGCTGGCCCCAGCTTGCCCACAGCTCCCCCGTCCGCACAAGGCGCAGCCCGGGTCGATCTGCCGCTGATATGATACCCCGAGAGACCTTGAACCCTAAACCCTAAACCACAATGCCCCACCAGGCAGACCGCCACCCCTGCCTGCCCTCCTGAGGGGACCCCCCGTCCACCCCGCTGCATCCTGTTTGTCTGCGTGCCCCAAGGCATTCTCTAAAACGGTGGCTGCCCTCCCCTCAAACCCAGTGCACCCCTGCAGGCAGGTTATACACACCCGGTGTTGTTTTCACCCTGTCCCATAAAGCCTAGGCTTTATGCTGCCCACCCCTGCGCTGCCCTCCCCTCGAGCCTCGCCCTGCAGGCCACGTGTTCCCCGGCACCATCTTCATCCTGTGGGGCGCCTGGTGGGCCTACAACACGGCAGCCTACTACCTGTGGCAGTCGGCGCGGCGGCCGTACCGCGGGCGTGCCTGGTTCCCTCTTGCCGCCGCCGGCCGCTGGCTGTGGTACATGGAACCTGTGCTGAAGCTGGCGGTACCGGCGTTTGCTGTGTCGGTGGAGCTCTTCCTGGACCACGACTTTCAGTACCGGTGAGAGCAGTGGATCGAGTTTGCAGAGTGCAGAGAGGAGGCGAGGGCGACTTGCTAAGGAAAGATCAAGAAGCAGGCAGAGGGCTGGAGCCAAGGGAGTGGATTGGCAGAGTCAGCTGGGTGTTGTGGGCGGGCAAGCCGGAGGTTGCTTGGGCGGGGCTTTGCCCCCTGCGCTACGACAATCCCAGTCTTCGCACCCTGCCTGCAATGATGTCCCCCTGCCCCTCGCTCATCTTGTGTTCAGCCTGCCTCAGGCAACCTGGCAGGCAGGTGCCCCGTTGCTTTGCAACACACACACACTCCTCCCCTCCCGCCTGCCCGCCCCCGCTCGTCCCGCCTGCCGCAGCTACCTGTACTGCCCCGAGGGCACCAAGCATGCTGGGCGCTTTGCGATGAGCCACCTGTCAAACTGGCAGCATGCCCTGTCCTACCCAGCGTTCGTGCTCTCGGGGATTGTCGACCTGCTGGCAGCCCTCCTGGTGCCCCTGCCGCCCGGCACCAGCCAGGTGGGATGGGTGGGTGTGTCATGGGGCCCAC
The DNA here is from genome assembly GCA_002896455.3 of Chlorella sp. ArM0029B. Classification (NCBI taxonomy): domain Eukaryota; kingdom Viridiplantae; phylum Chlorophyta; class Trebouxiophyceae; order Chlorellales; family Chlorellaceae; genus Chlorella; species Chlorella sp. ArM0029B. The sequence goes on along the minus strand of JTEE01000329.1, from coordinate 100,833 downwards.
ATCAGCGGGCAGGCTGCGGGCATGCAGGCTGCAAGATGTTGCTTGGCTGGCTGGCAGGCAGGCAGACAGGCGGGCAGGTATTGCCTAGGAGGTAGGCTAGCTGGCCGGCAGCGCTCCTCACGGCCCTGCACGCTGACACCAGCCAGATGCAGGCCCTGCTTCTGGAGGGCGGGACGTGCACCATAAGCGCCCGCCTTGGCCTGTGGTGCATGCCTCCACGCTGGCAGCTGTCACTTCCTTTCAGGCCTGCCGGTGCCCACCGGCCTGCCTGCCCTTGCCTTGCCATCACCTGCACTTGCCTCTCCCTCGTGCCCCCCTTGTTTACCACCCTTGCCCCTGCCTCTGCCTCTCTTCTCCCTTCCGCGGCAGGCCGTGCTGGGGTCTGCCCTTGCCTCCTCCTGCTTCATCATGTTCACACACGAGAAGCACGAGCCGCAGGTGAGGTGTTACTGACTGTCTATGTTGTGCTCGCAACAGCGATGAGAACCAGCCATCTCGCCAGCCAGCACCATCACATCACATCACACAGTCCCATCGCCAAAACAGCTAGCACCACCCCCCAGAACGAGTGCTCTCTTTGTCCTCTGTGTTCTCCGCGGCCTGAAGCCTTGCTTCTTTGCTCCTTCATGCCTGCACACGAGAGGTGCAAAACAGTGACGGCGGCGCACCTTCTTCGTCCTTGCGTGTGTTCACAAGCACCTCCCTGTGTTCCTGGCACGCACAATTGGGACGAACTGTGCCCTCCCGCTAATAGTAGGGCAAGCAAGACTGTGCAGCTGTCGCCAGGCTGCCTACCACTGCGGGTGTGAACCACATCTCACCAATATCCGCAGCCTTCCCCCCCCCCACACAACTAATTGCAGGACAAGGCGGTGCACTGGCTGCTGGCCGTGGCCATGCTGCTGAGCACTGTGGGCGTCTTTTGGGAGATGGCAGCACGGCGCAGCGTGCTGGCGGGGGCGGCCAAGTCGGCTGCCATGGTGCTCCAGGGCGCCTGGCTTGTGCAAATCGCAGCGGTGGAATACGAAGGTGAGTGGGCAGCGCTGAGGGGAGCAAGTGTAGGGGGGGAGGGNGGGGAGAGGGGGAACGGGTGGGGAGGGAGGCAAGGGAGACGGCAGGCGTGCAGCCTGGCGTGGTGTTGAGTGCGCGCTTCATTGTGAGATCGCCCTGCTGTTCCCCAGTACGGCTTCGTCCTGCCCCACGCCCCACATTGACCTGCACCAAGCAGCGCCACGCCTGGTATTACTGCTCCGCCCCCAGTGGAGCACTGATTGTGCCAGGCGGGTCATGCCTGCCTCCTTTACTCTCAACTCACCCCCACCTCTCCCGCTCCCTCCTTGCCATCCTGTCTGCAGTCCGCCCCCAGTGGACCACCGAGCATGCCAACCGGCGCCATGCCTGCCTCCTTTACTCCTCATTCACCCCACCCTCTCCCCCTCCCTCCTTGCTTGTCCTCCCCTGCAGTCCGCCCCCAGTGGAGCTCCGAGTACCCAGGCGGCGCCATGCTCGCCTCTGCCCTCTTCACCTTCATTGGGTTTCTCGTCATCGCCTGCTTCCTGGCCCTCTACATCCTGCTGGCGCTGTTGAAGCAGCTCGGCCTGCTGCGCAGCCCCCCGCTGCCGCTGGCGGAAGAGGACGGCAGCGAAGGAGAGGAGGAGGTGCAGGTGCGTGCTGTCAATCAATCAATTACATTTCAAGTCCAGGGGGAGCCAGCAAGGTCTCATGGGACAGGGTGGGGGCTGAGTGTCCAGAATGTGAGCTCCTGTGAGCAGGAGGGGCAGGTGGGGGGCTGGCAGGGGCAGGCTGGTGGTTGAGGGAAGCAGGCTGCCTGCTCGTTCTCTTGGGTCATTTTGTGACATTTGTTCCTCTAACAGCTCGCCGCTGCTTAGCCTCCATGCCCCGGCCACCCACGACGCACCCCCCGCTGCCACCCACGCGCCGGCGCCACGCCCCTTTGCTGCAGCCGCTGCACCGCTACCAGCGGCAGGATCCCCGCCCCCACCGCTACGACTCTGCCCACCCTTCAGAAGATGCCGCTGACCCTGATGACAGCATGGTACTGCTGACCAGCAGTGGTACCGCCAAGCACACCGCTGGCAACGCCGCCGGCAGCATGGCCCCCTTCCAAATTGCCCACTCCCGCTCCGACACCGCCGACGCCTATGTGTGAGGCCGGGTGGCACCTTCACACATGGGGCTGCCTGCCCCTTGCACATGAGGGGTCACCGCCATCCGGTGTGGAACCGAGCAACTGGGCCCGGCCAGCGGTGCGGGCGCAGGCACGCGCTGCGGTATTCAGGCTTGTGGGCGGGCTTGTGGGCCGGGCTTTCCAAGCTTACTCCGCCACACTTGCCCTCGGGTTATCCCATGGCCTCCCTTGTTGTATAGTGTGGTTCTTATCCTCGTTATAGAAGCCGGCCTGCTGCTGTTACACCGGCGCGCATGCTCCCATCCCACTGCACACCTCCATCTCCGCCGCGCACTTCCCATCTTATGGCACACCCTCCCCTCTTGCCGCACGCTTCCCATCTTATGGCACACCCTCCCCTCTTACCGCGTACTCACCCATCTTATGGCACACCCTCCCCTCTTGCCGCGCACTCACCCATCTTTAGCTCATCCTACGCAAGCCAGGCTTGCGTGCATGCGAGCATGGACACACACATTAGACCAACAGCTCGATGACCGAACCTCATGCTTGTCCGAACCCACCCCACATCCTTTTGATTACGCTTTCAGCGCGCTGAGCCCCTCGAAACCTGGTACCCCCTTGTGCATGTCCTCATTTGCCTGGACGATGCGACGCACTCACGTTGGCCTCCTCCGCTGCTCCGCCCCTGCTGCTTTGAACTGGTAGGGGCCAGCAGCTTGTTCGTCTCTTTCATCTATTCCCCAAGTGGTGTAGCAACCGTTTCGATCGCACAACTTGTAGCCTTACATGCCCCCACCACACACAGACCTACCCACTCACTTACCTCACATCGTGCCTTTCTTCCACCCCCCTGCACCGGCTGCCATGATCGCACCATGATAGATTCCCACACATGCCTGCCTTGTCCTGCCTGCATCGCTCCCTGCCTGCCCGTCTGTCTGCCTGCCTGGTGCAAGAGCAGGCAGGCAACTGTAGCTCTTTTGTAGCCCTGCGCTTTTGTTACAACTTATCATGCTCGCATCGCACGTGCACGGCCATCCGTTTCTTTGCTTTCAACGGCCACCAATGTTTGCCGCCAGCAGGTTATCTCCTGTGTGCCATCCTTTCTCAACACCGCCCCTTACATGATGGAAGGGAGCCTGGTTGAGCGATCAACCAATTGCTGCTTGAGGCCCTGAAGTGGGTGCTGATGCCTGGCTGTATATATGGGACTCTGCTGCCCCTTTCCACCATTTTTTCAATCTCACATATCTCCCAGCTTGCACATCAAATGTGGACATTTAGCGCCCTCAAATTTGCAAACCACAGGAGGAGCACTCTCTGAAAGCTTGCACCATCCGACGCACACTTGCCGGACACACAGCATGGGGGCAAGGCACGGGGGGGTGGGCGCAGTCTGTGAAGATTCTTGGCCCATGGCTTTCCTTATTGCACGCAGCACCTGTGCAACACTCAAATAACGGATCAGGAACATGCAGGGAGGGCAGGGGGCAGCAAAGAATGTGACGGCCACGAAAGCCGCTGTGAAGACTTGTACGCAGTTATCAGATTGCAGCACAACTACAAGCACAATTTACTGTAGCATACAGAACCCTAAGCTGAACGCAGCAGCCAAGCCCCGTGCGGCTCCAACAAACAAGTAACAAATAGGGGCACCCCGGTAAGAGAATCTACCACCTCGCTGCCGCCGCCACCTCACCTCACCTCACCCCGCCGCCGCCAGCCTGTGAACTGGCAAAGCCTGTGGCCACAACCTCGCGCCCATCGCCTGGTGCGCAAATTTGCCTGTCGAATTTAGCGACGATGGCGTGCTCAGCGAGCCTGTGCCGGCCTTCCGCCCGCCCAGCCCTAGCGCTGCGGTCGCAGGCCCGCAGCCAGCGCGCAGTGACAGCCCGAAAGCCGGTAGGTGCTCCTCCAATGCCGATCGCCTAGGCTTGCGAGCGGCCCCAGCTGGAAGGTCGAGACAACATGTGCGGCTGCCGCCTGTCTCCCTTGCCGCAGGTGTTGTCGGTACGCTGCTCTGCCACGACCGCTGCGGAGGAGCTGCCCAAGAGCCTGCAGAGCCTGGTCCAGTCCTTCCAGTCGGTGCAGGACCCCATGGCGGTGCGTCGTCGTCGTCGGCGGCGGTGGTGTTGCAGCGGCTGCCACTGTTGCCTGCTGTTGCAAGGCTCTGGCCACAAGGAATGTGCACCTTTGCGGCACGGGCACAGAGCACACTTGTGCCGGCTGGCATGCCGCCCCACGCCTTGAACAGCCCCGCCTGCCTCGCGCTTGCTGCGCCGCCCCGTCGGCAATCGATCCACCCACCCACCCACCCGCCCACCCCTCCCACCGTTGCTCCCCTGCCTGCCGTGTGCAGCGCTACAAGCAGCTGCTGTTCTACGCCACCAAGCTGCAGCCCTTGGCAGCGGAGGCGCACACGGAGGAGAACAAGGTCAAGGGGTGCGTGTCGCAGGTGCGCTCCGCCGCGTCCCTCTCAAGTCGGCATGTCCCTGATGCCGTGCGTCCTGATGCTGCGGGAGAGGCGGGGCCTGCTGGGGCGCGCTGGTTTGCTTGATCTTCGGGATGCACTCTGTTTGTATTGCGGCGGAGCATGCAGAGAGTGGGGTGGCAGAGTGCAGCTGGCGGGCGGGCAAAGCGGGCAAAGCGGGCCAGTGGTTGGCTGGGCGGGTGTTGTGTCCCCGTGAGCTGCACCGGGCATGCAGGGAAGCCAGCGCCGACATTTGCTACTGCCCTCTTTATCCCTGCCAGCCCCACACCTCCTACTTGCGTGGCACCTTGAGTACTGGTCCCTGCCTCACCCTACGGTTCCGTCGCGTGCAATAATAAATGGTCTTGGCTGACAAAACTGAAATCTCTGCTATCCCACCGCATGCTGACCGGACACCACCTCAAGGAAATCTCGCGGATAATTACACTCCGCGGGCCCTCCTTTCTATGCTGACCTGACCCCCTTGGCCATCTTCTTTCCACCACATTTGATGACATGGCGTGCAGGTGTGGGTGTCTGCTGAGCTGGAGGGCGGCAAGGTGATCTGGAGGGCGGACTCAGACTCGCAGCTGACCAAGGTGTGCAGGGAGGCGGGGTTGTCATGTTGGTGTGGTGGGGCAGGGTGGCCTTTATCGAGGTGTGCCGGGAGGCCGGCTTACGTTGCTGTGGTGGGGGAGGGTGGCCGTGAGAAGGCTGTTTTGTGTGTTGTGGTCTGCACTAGCAGAGGCCCTGCTGCCTGGCCAGGCAGGCTTGGGGCGAGGGGAGGCAGGGGAGGAGAGCATCTCAGCAGGGGCAGCGGGTACAGTTCAAGCCCTGCTGGATGTAGGAGTGAAGTTTCTGCTGCTGCTGGCGGGTCCCCTGGGCAAGCGCGCCACTGCCTGGCAGCAGGATCTTGATGACACACCAGCCGGGGCTCGGGCAACTGAATGCCTCTGCGCTTGCCAGGCAAGCTTCTGCACCGGTTCACCATTCTTCGGCACTTTCCACGAGCCGCCAGCCGCCAGAAAGCTGCACACGCCGCTCCCCCGCGCCCTGTCCTCACCGCCCGCCCCTCCCCTCTGCCCCTGCTCTTCTCTGTTCAGGGCCTGGCGGCGCTGCTGGTGCAGGGGCTGAGCGGGCTGACGCCCGATGAGATTGTGCGGGTGCCGGCCGACTTCATCACGCAGCTGGGCCTGCATCAGAGCCTCACGCCCTCACGCAACAACGGCTTCCTCAACATGTTCAAGCTCATGCAGGCAAGCCGTGGGCAGGGCACACTGCACACCCCACTGCGCTGCACACCCCACCCCCTCTATTTGTGCAAGTTTTCTTCTCTCGCATCTTGCTGACACGGTTTTACGTGCATGCACAGACATGCATAAACTCTCGCATCCAGCTGACACGGTTAAACTTACGTGCATGCATAGGAGGGGCACGAGCAGCACCAGCGGCTGCGGTCGCACCATTATGCCGCCACGGACCAAAGTGCATTGCTGTGCCTGTGCATGTGCCGCCGCCGCTGCAAGCCGCCTGCCAGTCCTGCAGCGCACATGAGCAGCTGGTGTTGCGTGCATTGTCACGTGAGCGCTCATGTGCCGCCCACTGTGCACCCACCTGATTACGCCTCCTTCTGCACCCCCTCCTGACCCTGTCCCCTCCCGCAGAAGAAGGCACTCGACATGTACATGCAGCAGGCGGCTGGCAGCGACGACGAAAGCCCCTCCGCGGCCTCCCCCGCTGCACAGGCAGGGCTGGCCGAGGTGCCTGCGGACGCTGCACAGGCGGCCGCCCCTCCGGCTGTCAGCAGCAGCAGCAGCAGCAGCAGCAGCAGCAGCGAGGCTGCCAACGGCGGCGCTAGCGAGGGCGGCGTGGAGAGCAACACGCCAGTGGCTGACAGCATGAGGCGCAGGCTGGGCGCTGAGCTGGCGCCTCTTGTGCTGGACATCATTGACAACAGCCGCCAGCACGCGGGGCACGGGGGTGAGTGGGGCACGGGTGTAGGCGGGCGAATCGCTTAAGAGGCATTGGGTGCACAGCATGCGGGGCACAGCATGCGGGGCACGGGGGTGAGGTGGTGGGCCAACAGTTTAGAGGCATTGCAGTACGGGAGGCAGGGAAGGGATGCAAGGAGAGGGGAGGCAAGGGATGATACAGCCAACCTGGCAGGCGAGTGGGACACGCAGATTGCCGGCAGGGAGGGGGCTCTTTAGACAGCTGGGTGCCACACCTGTGCTGGCCTATTCCTCTGGCATTTCGAAGCAGCCCGCTGCAGTGCACGGCAGTGGGAGAGAGCGTGCATGCCATGCAGGCAGCCAACACGCTCCCCTGCACCCCTGCACCATTCCCTGCTCCTGCCCGTATTCACCACACGCTCCGGCATGCCGTCGCGCTGCACGTCGCTTCTGCAGTCTATAGCTGCATCTGCAAGATGCCCGCCGATTCCTTCCACCTCACACCCTGTCTCACCATTCCCACCTCCCCTTCTGCAGGCTACCGCGGCAACGTGAGCTACAGCGGCGAGACGCACTTCACAATCGAGGTGGGTGCCGATGGGGGCTTGTGGGTGCTGCTGCCGTTCCTGCTCTCGGTGGCTGCCATTGCCAGTATCCATGCACCTGGCCCTCTCGAGTGCGTCCCCTGGTCAGCAATCTCCCTGGCACTGCCCTTCTTTTGATACATTGGCCTGATGTGGCGCTGTGTGTCCAAACGTTGATCACCTGCCTACTTCTGTATGCCCTCTGCAGGTTGTGTCCCCCCGGTTTGAGGGCCTCACCTCCATCAAGCGGCACCGCCTGGTGTACGGCATTCTGGAGGAGGAGATGCGCAACCCGGTGCATGCGCTGAGCCTCATCACCAAGACGCCTGCAGAGGCCGGCATGGCCTGAGCGCTGCGTGTGCTGAGCTGAGGTGGCGCCCGTGGTCTGAGCCTTGCATGGCCTGCTCATCGTAGCACAGCAACGTTCAGCAGGGTGTCGCAGGGCGGCTGCCCATTCAGTTCCTGCTGGCTGCTCTACCGTGCGACCTGTGCTCTGATGTCCACCTGCTTTGCCCCGCCTTCCTAGCATGCCCATTGGCTGCGTCCCCCACACCTCCCCGTCCTGCCGCTGCCGTCTCTTCACTGTTCTCTCGCCTCTTTCATTCCGGCAGCACTTCCTCTTTGCTTCCTCCTCGGACAGTAGAGCATGAAATGAACACAACATCCTCGCCCTGGTTCGCAGCCGCATGCTGGCTCACTTGCCATGCCTACCCGCTCCTGCTCGTGCCCAGCCCTTTCTCAACACTTCATGCCGTCTAGCATACGGCGCCTGTACTCGGCTGAACTCAACAATGTAACAAAATCTGAATGAAGTAGTGAAGCATAAGAACAGGGCAGCCTGCTCAAACACCCCTCCCGTGTCTGCCTGCGCCGCCCGCGCCGCCTCCACCTCTGCCGCCGCCGTCTCCATTGCCACGTCCTCTGCCTCGCAGCTCTGGCCCGTCAGCAGGTCGTTGTACGTCTGGGTGCCCAGGTAGGCGTCCCCAGGCTGCAGCGCAAAGGCGAAACGGCTCTGCAGGCGCTGCCGCACCGCCGCTGGCTTGCGCGCCGCGCCGCTGCTGCCAGAGGCGCCTGCCTCCTCCTCCACCACAAATGTGGCCGCAAACTTCTCCAGGACGCTCTTGGAATGCTCAGCGGCCGCCACCGCTGGCAGCGGCGCCTGGTAGCTCTGCCAGCCGCCCTCCAGCGCCTTGGCAATCTGCCGCTCTGCCAGGGTGGCCTGCTCCGCCACCAGACCCTGCATGCTGTCCTGGTTGTAGGCCTGGTGCGCAATGCGGAAGGGCCGCGGCGCGGGCAGCGCCAGCCGGCCGGCCGCCGCCTCCTGCAGGTAGGCAGGTGGGAGCGGTGAGGAGTGAGGGTTGCTGAGGGGTCGCAGCGAGCCTGTTGGGCCAGGCTCAGTGCTGACGCTTGCAGGCGGGCAGCATTCTGCTGAGACAAACAGGCAACTGCAACTGCTTGGAGCTCTTTTTGGAAAGCATGGTGACGAAGCACGCGAAAGCTTAGGGGTGAACCCCGCTCGGTCAGCATGGGACGGTAGAGCCGCCCCCCTGCGCTTCCCTAATATGACGCAGTGCCATACCAGCCAATTCCTGCCGGGCTCCTAGGCACCCAACAGGGGTGCCATAGTGCAGGGGAAAGACAAATAATCACGACGCCGTGAGGCCGTCCGCTGCCGTTGTACAACATGTTGCCTCTTGCTGTTGCTTATGCCGCTGCTAGCTACGCCGGGGCTGCTGTTGCTGCTGTTGCCAGGGCGCTGGATGGTACAGCTGCGAGGCTGGCAGGGCCGTAAGGTGCCCTGCAATCGCCATGGTGGATGAAGATGAGGTGGGGGCCGGAGAGGACATTGTGTCTGGGGAGTAACCCCCATAGATCGTCTCTTGCAACCGCCAAGCACACCGGCCGGATTGGCCAAACACACCGGCCACATTCACTAGCCACACCGGCCGCTCACAATATTAAATCAAACCATCCAAGCACACCGGACAGCACACCGGCCACACCGACCACACACGACAAGAAACAGTCGGAGCGAGAGGACAACACTACTGGAAGGCAACATGTGCATATATTATGAGCCAAGAAAGGGTGAAAAGATGGAAGGTGACACACGCAATGCCAAATTCATCAGCAGGCGGAAGGTGGTTGCTGCCCGAAGGGCTCGAAGGGGAAGCTCAATGCAAGTGTGCGTGCAGCATGGGGGCAAGTGGCGGGGAGGAGGTTGCCGGTCGAACAGGGCAGTAGGAGCTTGCCCGGCGGGCCCCTGCTAGCTGCACACAGGCCCAGCTGATTCCACCGATTTTCTTCCCCTGTCTCACACCTGGAGCGGAACGTGTGGGGATTGGAGTTCTCTCAGCAGTAGTTTGCTTGGCAGCTTGCTCTCAGAGGTGCGGACTCAGGAGTACTGCTGGTGCTGAGTGTGTCCCTAGGAGGGGTTTAAAAGAGGTGACACCATAGGAGTGAAGCGTGTGTGAGTTCTAGGACTGAGTGTGAGTGAGGCGGGCGGCGCAGCTAAGTAGGCGGGGCAGAGGAAGGTAGAGGGGGCATGAAGGTAAGTTGGGTGGTCACACATGAGTGAAGGTCCATGAGGGTAGGTTCAAGAAGGAACGTGCAACAGAGAGGGAGCTAGGCTGTCAGCTATGAAGGTACCAGCTGGGAGCGCTGCTGTGTGGGAGCACAGCGCGCATTCTGTAACACCGGTCGACCCCCCGGGGGGGTCATTTGCGGGCCCGTGCAAATAGCTTGCCCCGGGCAAGACCGCGGGCAGGCACGCCGCCGCTGCACGAGCTGCCGGCGCATGAACAGCTCATTGGCACCCACCCACATGCAGATCGCTGAGTTGGGACAAGGCACAGCTTTTTGTAAGATGCACCTCTCACGAATCCCGATTTGAGTGAAGCGCATGGCGCCTAGGTTGTCGTGCAAGGCGGGCTTCAGACTCGCGGTTTGCGGGCACGGGTGCACAAGTGTAGGACCAGCACCCGCACTCCCCATCCCTGCCAGGGCTTTTGGTTGGATTGATAAAAGTCAGAGTGCACCCACTAATCAGCCATTTACCGGCATAGCTACAAACGTGTGGCGGGAAAGGCAGCAGGCGCCACTCAGGAGGGCGCCACGCAGGCGGGCGCGGGCGGTGGGCACAACAGCATGACAGCAGCGGCGCTCGCGCTTCTATCCTATAGCCAAGCACCTCGCAATCGCCCGTCAACCTGCACCTGTTGACATCAGCGCCTTCAGCGCTTCAGGTACCGCTCTCCGGCACAACTGCAGAGTTCTGGGCCTTGTGTGCGCGTCTCTATCCACGCTTCTATCAACGCTTCGCCACCGTGGTGCCGCCTCAATTGCACCCCGCCGTGAGAACTTGGCTGGCCGGCGACATCGTTCGATCGGCGCGATCCACTCTGCAGCGCTGTCTTTTGGAGCGCCTACGGGCGGCCACGGTGCTTTGCTGAGTCGCAGGCGCCTCCCTACGCCGCAGGTGCAGACAATGCTGGCGGCGCAGACCGCCGCACAGACGGGCGGGCGCCCCTGGGCGCCCTGCCTCTCCGTTGCCGCACGTGTCGGCTTTCAAACGCAGCCTTGGCAGCGCTTCGGCGGACGGCTCTTTTCTGTGCACAGGCGGGCGCTTGTGGAGAACAGGACACCGCCGGGGCACTGCGCGGGCCTCTCGGACGCTGACTTTACTGACCTACACTGCTTTTCGCCCGCGCTGGATGCTGCGGCGTTGGCGGTGCTGCAAACCGCTGAGCCGGACTGCCCCATGGCCTTTGGCTTTGCCCACCTGCCCTACGGCTGCAATGCACCCAACCTTGACCCAGGGTCAGAAGGTGCGGTGGTGCGTGACAGGCGGGTGCTTCAAGGTTGCAGCTGCCCGTTGACCAACAGGCTGCAAGGAGGGCCAGCACCCACGTCTTTGTGTGCACGCCTGCTTGTGCAGTGTACGTGGGCGTGTGGACCTCGCAGAGCCCAGAGGAGGAGGACGTGGCCGCCGCACTGCAGTCCGCGGCAGCATACTCACACTACGCAGCACGGCTGGCGCTTGGTGGAGATGATGCGCGGCAACGGCAGCGGGTCTACTTGGATGCTCGCCAGGAGCACAGCCCCAGCACCCCCGAATCGCTCGCGCCCCTGCTGGGCTGGGGCCAGGCGCAGCAAGGGGACCGCACGCTGTGCTACCTGGTTTGGGGCCGGCAGCAGGGCACCCTGCTGAGCCTCATGTCTCGCGCCTACCACGGGTGGGTGGGCGGCTGGGACGGCTGGGTGCCGCCAGCAGCGGCGCCTGCCTGCGACCTCACCACTTATGCTCCATCAGCTGTGCAGACGCCGGTTCGGTCAGACACAGTCGAGCCGTCCGTGATGCTGGCGCCAGCTGACTGCCCCCTTCTGCTCCGGTTGCAGGCCGGGCAACGAGTTCCTGCAAAAGGTGTTTGGGCCCGCCCAGCTGACCGGCATGCTGGCCACGACGGCCACTGCACTGCACACTCTTAACAAGAAGCACCTGCTGTTCAGGTGGGAGAGGGCAGCTGGGAAAAGACGGGCGGGTGCCGCCATTGCGAGGCACGGCCGACTGCATGAGGCGCATTTTCTCTGCTATGAGGCATTGCTTGTGCACCTGCTAGTTTAGTTAACACTCTGACCATTCTGGCTTGTGCTCCTTGTGCCTTTGGTGTGCAGTGACCTGTCGCTGAATTCTTTCTTTGTGAGCCACAAGATGAAGATGCAGCTGGGGGCGCCGATGGGCCTTGTACCAGAAGATTCGGTGCACAGTGGCCTCCTGTGAGTCCGCATTCGCATGGTGGTTGCGGGCAACCAACAGGGGCGTGAGGCGATGGCTTTAAGAGGTTGTTGAGCCGGAAGCATGGCTCTGCCCAGCCTGCAGCTAATGCCTGCCACCCCGATCGCTGTTGCGCCTTTCCCCGCACTGCAGGGCGATCTACCACACCAAGCAGTACCACGTGGAGCGTCTGGTGGGCGCATTGCAGTCCACCGATGCAGCAGCTTTTGGAGTTGTGCTGCTGTCAGTCGGCATGTTCCTGCTGGGCCTGCCCCAACTGGGCCTCACGCCAGGCCACCTGAACTCCAGCGGCTTCGGCCCGCAGCTCATGGCGGAGCATGTGCACCGCTACTGCAGCCAGCAGCTGGTACTGCTGGGCCAGCTGCACGTGGCGTGCGGCCACACCTCCTCCGAGGTGAGCAATGTGCTGTGACCTGAGGGTGGGAGGCATGCCTGATTGGCTAGGACTTCCCATGTGCAGTATGTGCCAGCACCCTCAAGGGTACGACCACCCATGTGCACCCTCCGTGCTGTGCTGTGCTTGCCACGCAGGTTGCGTATCACATGCTGGTGCTGGGGGAGCTGCTGACTGCCACGGGCCCCGACGGCGAGTGCCTGGGGCCGGAGCACATGTGCTCTGGATCCAGCTGGCTGCACACCATGGCAGACGAGCTGGAGCAGGTGGGTGGTGGGCCTTGGCAGTGCGTATGTACCGTGGGAGAGTGGTTCAACTGAGAGGGGTTGAGTTTCTCTGCATGCACAAGTGCACCGTGCATGTGTAGAGCCGTCAAGCTGCATGTGATTTGAGCTTGGCCAGTCATCTGCACCCGCCCTTCTTCCTGCCCCCGCTGGCTGCCCCTGCTGCAGGCGCTGGGCACAGGCGGTGGCGGCATGAGCGCCAAGGCATGCCATGGCCTGCTGACCCTGCTTCACTTGGAGCACCAGATGCTGGAGGTAGGCGTGGGGCCATGCATATGTGGAGGAAGCATTCCAATGCAGTTGCCCCAGCATGCTCTGCTTGCAAGGCCTACCCCTGCTGACACCCTGGCTTGTCTGGTTCTGCAGGTGCTGCACCTGCGGTCGGGCCACCCCGCTGCTGATATGGTGCACATGTGGCACCAGCTGCAGAGCCCGCCCACACAGTTCCTGCTGCAGGCAAGCTGGTTTAGACAAACTGCGTCCTTGTCACTGTCTGCTTCTGCGCTGTGTGTGCTTTGCTGAGTGTCGGTCTGGTTGTTGGGGCCTGTGCCTGCACCGGCGCGCCGCCGCCGCCCATGAATGTGTTCCAGACAAGCTCTTTACTGACTGACGCTCGGCACTGGCTTCCTTGTCTGTAGGAAGCTGCAGGCGGACGGATGGAGCCGCCTCTGCCCCGGGCCTTCTCTATTGCACGGCAGATCTACCAGCAGTGTGCCCTGCAACCTGCAGTGGATTGGGCTGCCGCCCTGGCAGAGCAGCAGCTGCAGGGATTTGCACAGAACTGGCAGGGCTGGGCAGCGGGTGCAGCTGCGCTGCAGGGCGTGGCGCAGCAAGCCAGGTCCACACTGGAGCGCGCTGCCTGCGAGCTGGTGGCTGCTGGGCTGCTGGGAGCAGGCAGCAGCGGCGGCTACAGCCTGTTTGAGCGCGCAGGGCTTCAGCCCTGCCCACAGGTGGCTGCCATAGTGCAGGGCCACCTGCAGAGCACGTTTGCGTTTGAAGCAATGCAGCTGCCAGCAGACTGCCTCACGCCGCCTGAGTACACCGACGTGCTGGGGCCCTTGATTGCCCATGAGGTGACAATCCAGGCGGAGGCGGCGGCGGCGCGGGCGGCGCAGGCAGCGCATATGGCCACACTGCCTGGGCATGAGATGTATGCCGAAATATACAGGCACTGAGCTCCGATAGCGGGCTGGCAGCAACAGCGCAAGGCAGCTGGCAGGCACCCCGAACTCTGCTCAAACACCTTTCTCAGCCAGCTGTCAACAACTACCAGATCCAGCCCGCTGCTGTGCCATGCTTTGCTCTGCTCATTTTGCGGCACACCCTCTTGCCAGGTGCCTCCAATTCAACATCAACCAGGCAACATACTTCCTGAGCACTTCGGTTCTCACCTGACCACCACACATGAGTGGCTGGCCCAACCCGCACCCGCTTCTCTGAGGGTTTTTGCTTTGCTTGCTTTGCTTGTTATCTGCTGCTGCTCACGGTAGGGGCGGTGTCGGCACAGAATTCGGGCGAGCTGCGGTCCGTCTCGGTGGCCGGCGCCTTTCTCTTGCCGTTGCGCATGGTGTTGGTCGTGAAAAGAGGTTGGCAGGCAAGGGGGCAACAGATCCGACGAAACCGCACAGAATGGGGCGGTAGAGGAGGCGGCGGCAATTCAATTCGCCGCCATGCCAGCTGGCGCCGCCAGCTGTATGCTGCGGCTGATGATGCCACTCGCTGCTGCAGATAACAGCAGTTATAGCGGTGCTATAACATATAGCAGTTTTGCTCCGAACCCCACACAGATTCAGCTTGCTTTGCACAGTCCCACGTCTCAGGTGGCTGATAAAGCCTTTGTATGTGAAGAACAGTTTGACAAGCCCACTGGAAGGCAGCATGTGCAAAGGCCAGGTTGGAAGGATACAATGTGACAGAGGCAGCTCCCAATTTATTAAAAAAAACAGCGTGCGGAAAGGCGGTTGCGGCACAAGGGGGCCCGAGTGAAAACATGTACACGTGCTGTGCACGCTGCGTTTGGGCTTGGCCTGCTCCCCCCTCGACATGGATGTGCAGATCCAGCAGCCATGCAGCACAGCTCCACAGGCGCGAGGTCAGCTCTTGGCCCCCGCCCCTGCAGCTGCCGCCGCAGCCTCTGCCGCTGCCTCTGCTGCCGCAGCGGCAGCCTGCCTGGCCGCTGCCAGCCGCTCCTCCACCGCCGCTGCTGCGCTGTCCAGCCCCTCCCGCTCCAAATCCCGCAGCAGCTGGTTGACCTCGTCCCGCGGGATCTTGTAGGGGGAGAAGGCCTCGGAGGGGAAGGCGCGGGTGGTGACCTCCAGGTGGTAGGCATGCAGCGCCTGGGGGGGAGGGCAGGGGAAGCAGAGGGTGTGAGAAGCGAGAAGGGGAAGGCCTCACAGAGGGCGGCAAGGGTGGTGACACCAAGGGGGTAGGGCAGGCGACGCTGGGGGGAGGCAGAAGACGGGAGGAGGGCAGAGGGCGTCAGAGGCGAGCGGGGAAGACGGCCCATGCAACGATGCAAGGGGTCGTGACGTCCAGGGTGGTAGGTGTGCAGCGCCTGGGGGAGGCATAACGGGGAGGGCAGAGAGCAGCTGGAGTGAGAAGTGAGAAGGGGAAGGCCTCGGAGGGGGCAGGGGCGGTGACTTCTGGGTGCAGCGCCTGCGGGGAGGCCGATATATGGGAGGGGGGCAGAGGGCATCGGAAGCGAGGAGGGGAGGGCCTTAACGGGAATGCAAGGGGTGGTGACGTCCAGGTGGTAGGCGTGCAGCGCTTGCCGGAAGGAAGACAGATGGGAGCGCAGAGGGCTAAGGGTGTGAGAAGCGAGGGGAAGAAGGCCTGGGAGTGGGACGCAACGGCGGTGTCGTCATGGTAGGGCAGGCAGGCTGCGCGAGCCCCTCAGTGCTGAGGGCTCTCCTCGCACCACGGCTTCCACTGCACCTTGCCGCTGTCCTCACCCCGGCTCAGGGATCACCTCTCCCATCGTAGGTCAAAACCCTCTTTCCTCCAGCGCCCCAGCCAGCCAGCTTCCCTTTTCCCTCTCGTAAGAGCCGCCCCCACCCCAGCTCGACCTTTCATTCCTGAAGTGCCCCACAGGCAGCCAGCTGACCTCCTGTCACATCGCCCCCACCCCAGCTCAACCTTCCTTTCCTCCTGCAGTGAACCGGTCAGGCAGCCAGCTCACCTCCTGTATCACTTCGCCCACCCCGGCTCAACCCCTCCCTTCTCCAGTGACCCGCAGGAAACCATTCACCTCCTGGATGACCGGCCCGCCCCCACCCAGCTCGCCCTCACTCTCCTCCAGTGCCCCAGGCAGGCGGCCAGCTCACCTCCTGTATGACCGCCCCCACCGTGGAGTACTGCTTGCAAAACTTGGGGGTGACCTTGGCGTGGTGAGGGTGCTGCATCATGCCCAGCAGGTCGTGGTACACCAGCACCTGCAGGGAGAGGCACACAATCAAAGGTATACAGATGGGGAGGTGATGACATGCGCTAGGCGGAAGGCCAGGGGGAGGCAGCAAAGGGGGAGGCAAGCGGCAAGAGGCTGGGGCGAGGCAAGTGGGGAGGCAAAGGGCAAGATGCAAGGGCCAAGAGCCAAAGAGAGACGCAAGGGGCGAGGCAAGGGGGGAGGCAGCGTGGCCAGCACATGCATCAGCATGCACAAGCGGCCGCAAGGTAAAGGCACAGCAGCAGAGGGGAGATGAAGGGGCACGGTAAGGGGGTGCTGCACCATCACACGGGTCGCTGTACACCAGCACATGCAAAAGAGGTGTTGCATGGATGGTACGGGGCATTTGTAAACTGCAGGGGGAGGGACACAGGGGGTGCGGCGTCATGTTTAAACAAGCAAGACACAGCAGGGCCTGCAGGGGGAAGGAAGGATGGATGGCAGGGTTGGGGGGGGGACAAACAGAGAGGGGTAGGCAGGCAAGCACGCTGCTTCCCTCCAGGCCCATCTGCTACCACCCGCTCTGCCTGCCCTTTCTCCTCCCCGACCAATCCCCGCCCTACCCCACCCGCAGGCCTCCCCATCTGTTTCCCTCACCTGCCCGCTGGTGCCGCCGCCGGCGCCGATGCCGATCGTTGGGATGCTCAGCTCGCTTGTGACTGCCGCAGCCACCACGGCAGGCACACACTCTAGCACGATGGAGAAGCAGCCGGCTGACTCCAGCGCTTTTGCCTCGCGAATCACGCGCAGCGCCTCGGAGGCTGCACAGGGTGGAAAGAAAAGAGGGTCCGGGCCCGGGTCAGGCAGCCGGGGTAGGAGCATGCAGGCAGGGAGGCTGGTGGAGGGCGGCGGGTGGAGGGCTTACAGACAGGCCTAGGCGCGGGTACATGGGGCAACGTGCACACCTGCATGGCCTGCTGTCCTGCCCTGCCCAGCTGCACAGCCTCACGTTGTCCAGCAGCACTGCCCTTCTGCTACTCGCGCGGCACAACGTGCTCACCTGCTTGTACTGCGGACCTGAGGCCTCCCTGCTCTACAACTCGCCTGCATGCACACCCCACCGGCCCTGACCTTCCTTTTTGAAACGAACAGGAAGACATGGTGGAAAGAGAAAGAAAGAAAAACACTCTACAAAGAAAGAACCCTCCTTTGCCCTCCAACAGGTTGTTGGTGCCCACCTGTCTGGGCAGCGGGTCGGAAGCCTCCCAGCACTGAGATGGCCTGCGGCGTGAGGCCCACATGGCCCATTACAGCCACCCCTGCCTCAACCACGCTGCGCACCTGCAGTGGGAGGACGGGGAGGGGAAGGGCGAGATGAGCAGGCAGGCGGGCGGGCAGGCAACAAGGCAGGCAGGCAGGCAGACAGGCAGACAGGCAGGCAGTCAGTGGGGCACCATGCAGGGGCAGGGCAGGGCGAGACGAGATGAGCGGGTGGGCAGGAAGGAAGGCAGGCAGGAAGCACCTAGCGTGGTAACGCCTGCTGCCCAGACTGGCGAGCGTGGATGCCCCTGATCCTGCCTCCTTGCCTACCCTGCTATCTCACCCTCTTCACAGCGGATGGTTCCTTTCAAAAATACTCACCCTCCGTCATCGCTGCGCACCCAGCCACTCACAAACACAGCCACTCACAAGATCACTCACAAACACAGCCACACGGCCGTTGCCCTCCACAGGAGAAGCCCCCCGTCCCCACGTGCCGCACACATCTCCCCCACCCACCAGACACATACCCAACCAACCCCACGCCCGCATGTGCCACACACCCGCTCACCGCCTTGGCCCTGTTTGCGAAGCCGCCCTCGATCTTCACGGCATCCATCTGCCCCTCCTTCATCATGCGAATGGCCGACCGCACCGCGTGCTCCGGGGACACCTCCACTGCAGAGAGTGGGAGAGGGAGCGGGCAGGTGCAGGAGGGAGTGGGCGGGTGGGCGAAAGATGTGAGAGTGGGCGAGGGGGTGAGCCCCGCGGGGCCCCGCTGCAGGGCGGAGTGTGGAACACCAGGTTGCTGGAAAGAGTGAGCACAGGCCAGGGTGACCGGTTGAGGGGAAAGCCCTGCACGCTGCACCGCCCGCTGCGCCTGCTGCGCCTGCCGTGCCACGCCCCGCCTGCACGCTGCCCCCGCCGGCTGCTGCACCGGCCCCAGCCTGCGCCCTTCCTACCACATGCAACCGCCCGTCTCCTCCCACCCCGGCATCACCCCACCCAC
>JTEE01000329.1:67978-82371 GCA_002896455.3 Chlorella sp. ArM0029B | reverse complement strand
GTTGAGGGCGGGTGGGCATCAAGAAAGTGTGTGCAGGGCAACGGTGCCTCCAACTAGCAGCATGTCGACGCACGCCTCGTCAACCTGGGCGTGCAAAAAAGGTAAAAGGGGCGGGGGCTGTGGGCGGCAGGAGCAGTGCACCGGCAGAATGTCGATGCCCGCCTCGTCGACCTGGGCGTGCAACAAAGGAAGGGACGACAGGGGAGGCAGGGTGAGGGCAGGTGGGCATCAGGAAATTGTGTGCATGGCAACGGTGCCTCCAACTAGCACCATGTCGACGCACGTCTCGTCGATCTGGGCGTGCAAAAAGGAAGGGCCGACAGGCGGAAGAGGTGGGGGCTGTGGGCGGCAGGAGTCGTGCACTGTTGAGGCAAGCGCTGGCCCCAACCAGCAGCACGGATGCTGCTCCTGACATGGCAGACCACAACACACGGGCGGGAAACAGGGGAGAATGAGGTGTCCAAAGAAAGCCTCACTGTGCCACCAGCACTGTATCGGCGCCGGCAAATGATGATGCAAGACTATACCGTTTTCATAGCGAGGGGTGTGCGGGGAGGGCGCAGCCTCCCCCACCCTGGGAAAATTTGCTCCGCCACCCCCATGATAAGACGTGTTCGGCTTCGTATGGGACAAGGCAAAGACTCACGTGCACAGCAGAGGGGTAGTCGTAGGCGGTGACCATTGAGATCGGCTCCCCACGCTGGTACTTTTCACGCAGCGTGCGCAGCGTGACGCGACGTGGCGACGGCGCCGAGGGGCCGCTGCACGCGGGCAGGGGGGTGACGGGGCACGACAGGGTGGGGACGTGGGCAGGGGGCAGCGATGGGACGGTGCAAAGTGAGGGTGGGAGTAAGAGGTGCGGGCCCTCGCCATTGGGCAGGCCAGCAGCTCTGCGAGACATTATCAACCAGCTGCATGTGACAGTCCTTCCGCACTAACAACTCGGTTGACCCTCCCACCCTCTGGACTCGGAGCCATACTTCAGTCCCGATCCCCCGCCGCCTGCGCACGTCGCACCTGTAGACGGCATTCTCTGGCTTGTTGGAGTACCAGCGTGCGCCGCCTGCAGCCTGCAGCAGCTCCGTGAGGCTGCACCCTGCAAGGATAGTGCAGTTGGGGTGCTACCAGCATGAGAAATGGCCGCTGGGCAGCGAGCGGAGCGGCAGACGACAGCGGCGACGGCGGCGTGGTCGACCTGCTGCTGGGGCGCGCTGGCAGGCTCCCGCCAGCACCATCTGGCACAGGCGGCGCTGAGCGTCACGCATGTAGGCGGCCATGGCACCGCAGCGGCGCAGTGAGCTGTCAAGCGTGCAGTGCGCTGGCCAGGGCTGCAACCCCCTTGTGGAATGTGATCGTCAGTGGGTTTAGTGTACGATGCGCCAATTCACGACGCCAGTGCACTTGCCTGCTTCGAGTGCTGCGCAACGTCATGGCGCGAATTGCCTCGTTTCAACCATTCCTCTGCGCTGTGATCACCTGTGCTGCGCTTGTCAGTCCCACACGGGCCCCTACGCTGAAGCGCGGCGGGTTGCAGCGTTCCAACTCCGTTTCAGCGCTCTATTTGAATAGGCAGCGCTCGCCGGTCACCTCGTGGGCCAACGCCATGGTGGCTCCACCGCCTCCCCCCTCCAGCCGCTTCCTGTGGGTGGCGAGCGGCGAGCCTCATGCCATTCGCCGCCGCGAGCTGCTGTCCAAGTATGGCGAGCAGATTAGGAAGCTGTATGGCTACGACCACGCGACCGCCTACCAGGTGTGTGTGAGCGCTCGCTGGGGGAGCGCCTGGGGTGGCCGGCGGCCGCGGGGCGACGTCGCAGCTCCGCCGTCGCCGCCCTCGGCGCTTGCTGCGCCGCTTGCAGACCTTGCCTGTTGCAGCTGCCTGGCCAAGTGGCACTGCCATGTGCCTGTGGGATGCCACGGGCTGTCAAGGGTCATCAGCCCGGCAGTGCGCTCTCTCCTGGCAAGGTGTCAGTGCCTGGCAAGCTGCCGCCAGCTTAGTCAACAGGGCCTCGCTCAGAAGCCTGCTCTGCCGCCACCCATGCTGCGCCCCTAACGAAAGCAGTGTTGAGCTGCAGCCGCCCCCTCTCCTGCTGCAACGAGACAGCCATTCGTCAAAGCTCACCATGCTGCTTGCCCCAACCGCTGCCAACCGCCCCCTTCTTTCAGTCGCGTGCCCGTGTGCGCCTTGCAGCTTTGACTCTGCGCTGCTCACGCCAACGATGTGCCCGCTCACCAACACAATCGCCAACACGCCCGCACCCTCATCACCCCGTGTGCATCTCTGACTTTCTGCCGGTGCCCATTGCACACCCTTATCACCACCTGCCCTCTGCCCTTTGTGCCGTCGCACGCCTCCCTGGCATCACATCTCTCTGACCCCTGCCCCCCCCGCGCCATGCCACGTGTTTTCTGGGTGCAGGTCGTGTTTGTGGTGATGCTGCAGTTTCTCATGGCCTACTGCGTGCGCGACTGGGACTGGTGGAAGCTGTGGCTCGTCTCCTACGTCGTGTCGGGCACCCTGAACCAAAACCTGCTCACCGCGCAGCACGAAATCTCCCACTTCCTCGCCTTCCGCAAGCCCTCACACAACAAGCTGCTGGCCCTGTTTGGCAACCTGCCCCTGGTGGTGCCCATGGCGGTCAAGTTCAGGGAGTACCACCACGACCACCACATCTTCCTGGTGAGAGCCCACCCGCCCTGCCTGCACTGGCAGTGGTTGCTGGTTCTGGCTGCCTGCATCCTCCCTGCATCCTCCCAGCATCTTCCTGGCAACACGAGCTGCCCTTAGTGCTGGTTCTGGCTGCCTGCATCCNTGCTGGTTCTGGCTGCCTGCATCCTCCCTGCATCCTCCCAGCATCTTCCTGGCAACACGAGCTGCCCTTAGTGCTGGTTCTGGCTGCCTGCATCCTCCCAGCATCTTCCTGGCGAGCTTAGCTGCCCTGCCTGCACTGGCAGTGGGTGCGCGTGAGAGGGGCAGGGCACGTCAAAAGAGTGCTGGTTCTGGCTGCATCCTCTCAGCATCTTCCTGGCAACACGAGCTGCACTTAGTGCTGGTTCTGGCTGCCTGCATCCTCCCAGCATCTTCCTGGCGAGCTTAGCTGCCCTGCCTGCACTGGCAGTGGGTGCGCGTGAGAGTGGCAGGGCACGTCAAAAGAGTGCTCGTTCTGGCTGCCTGCATCCTCCCTGCATCTTCCCTGCATATTTTAGCGAGCCGAGCTTCCCTGCCTGCACTGGCAGTGGGTGCACCTGGATTACCCCACCTCACCTCACCCCTTCTTTCCTCGTGTGTCCCGTCTGCCTCTCCTGCAGGGCGTTGACGGCGGCGACGTTGACCTGCCCACGGTGCTGGAGTCCACCTGGATCACCGGCTTCATCACCAAGGTGCTCTTCACCATCAGCTACATGGGCGTCTACGCTGTGCGACCCCTCCTCGTGCGACCCAAGGCCGCAAGTGAGTGGGGGCAGGGACGGGTGGAAGGCGGGGGGGCGGGCTGCCTGATCTTCGTGTGCGTGCTGAGTGTGACCCAAGGCGGGCTGTGAGTAAATGTTGCCGAGGGACTGGGAGCTATGGAGGCCTGGTGCTGGCTAGGAGTGGGGCTGGGAGCTTGCAACAGCCTCGCGCCAGCTGTCGCTGCTGCCGCATCCCCCCACCTGGCCCCTGCCCACCACCCGTTGCCCATCCCCTGCCATCCCCACGCCCTCGCACCCCTGCCTGCCTCGCCTCCCCCCACCCACTGCCTTCCCTGCTTCCCCTCCCTCCCCTCCGCTCCGCTGCCACCCCCTGCAGCCATGGCGGACGCCGTCAACTGGGCGTCTGTGATTGTTGTGGATGTGGCCATCCTCTACTTCTGGGGCGTCAAGTCGTTTGTCTACCTGCTGGCCGGCTCCCTGCTGGGGGGAGGCCCCCACCCATTGGCGGGACACCTCATCGCGGGTGGGTGGGTGCGCTTCGGGTGCTGAGCGGGCGAGTGGGTGGTTGCCCTGTGGGTTCTGAGCGGGAACGGACCTGCTCAGCGAGCATGTGTGTCGGTTCTGAGGGCGTGCTGAGCGGGCATATGCCTTGGTGTCAAGGCCCAATGGCTCATCTCAAGTTTGGCTGTGGTTTGGGGTGGCAGCGCCGCATGGCAGGGGCGCAGGCGTGTGGGCGCCGCCGCTGCCCCTGCGGCTGCACCACCATCGTTTCCCGCAAAACCGCCCATGTTGGCTTGCACCAAACGCAGTCAGGGCGTTGCATTGCAGTCCCCCCTTGCGCCCCTGCACCTGCTGTGTTACAACAGCGTCTGTTGTGCCCCCCTGCCCGCCCCCGCCTGCAGAGCACTACATGTTCAAGAGCGGGCAGGAGACGTACAGCTACTACGGCCCCCTCAACCTGCTGACCTACAACGTGGGATACCACAACGAGCACCACGACTTCCCCCAGATCCCGCAGACCCGCCTGCACAAGGTGGGGCAGGGAAGGAGGCTGCCGTGGGGGAGGGGTGTGGCTCTTTGTGGCCCAACGGGTGGGAGGGCAAATGGCAGGGGAAGCCATGTCAGCCCGGGAGTTTGGAGCGCAAGGGGTCGTGGGTGGGCTAGGCCTTCCAAGTTTCCCCTGATTTCGGTTTCAATCCTTGGCTGCCCTCTCCTCCCACAGACTTCTCACCCTTCTGCACCCTGCCTCTGCTTTTCCCCCCGCAGCTGCGCAAGATTGCCCCCGAGTACTACGACACCCTCTACTCCCACACCTCGTGGTGCTGGGTCATCTGGCGCTTCCTGGTCGACCCCGCCATGGGCCCCTGGTCACGCATGCACCGCGTGCAGCGCGAGGGCACACCCGCCGCCAACGACGCATTCATCAGCAGCCTGTGCCGCTCCGCAGCAGAGGCGGCCCCGGGGGACGCAGCACGCTCGGCAGAGGTGCTCAGCGAGGGAGGCGCCACCGCGTTGCAGGTGGGTGCTGGGGTGTGGTGGGGGGAGGGGAGGGTCAACGGTGGGTGGGGTGGGGTGTGTCGGCTGTGCAAGAGGTGTGCACGGCAGGCGGGGTCGGCCGTGCTGCGCTGCAGATGGGTGAGAGCTGGTGGGCGGGTGGGGGGCTTTGGGGGTATCACAGGTGGGGGTGGTCAGCGAGGGTGGGGCCCACTGCGCAGAGGCAGATGGGCAGGCAGGCGGGCGGGCGGGGTGCCGGTAAGGTGTCGGTGTGGTGGGGAGCCCAGGGTGCGGTGCACGGGTGTTTGGGTGTTCATGCCAGGCCTGCCGCACTGCTGGTGGGGAGCAGAGGACCGGTAGGGATGGTGCGGTAGCTGTGCGGCGCGGTAGGCAGGCTTGTGTTGCGCCATTTCATAATTCCCTCTCTGCTGCGTCGCCAGTCAGTCACGGCGTTGCCCCGCCCGCCCCATCACCGGCGCAACCTGCCTCTCACTCCTGCAACCGCTGGTCCCTGGCCCACTGTGGTTTGCAGGCAGCCATGGGCGGCAAGAGCGCAGTGCGTGTGATCAACAAGGGCGCCAAGCAGGATGAGAACAACCCGCACAACAACTACAACCTGGCAGCCGCCTCCTGAGCTGGCGTGGCGCAGCCCGGCGCAGCCCAGCGCAGCATGCACAGCGTGGTGTAGCGCAGCGTGCACATCATGGCGCAGCAGGCCTTATGAGCCTGTCGCGGCCAGCAGCCAGCACCAGGCAGCGCTGGCTGCTGGTCGTGCCTGCGCAGCTGCCAAGCGCCTGGCCAGGCGCCCGGCTGCAGTGCAATCTCAATAAGGCTGGCGGTCGGGTGCATGCAGCTCCTTGACGAGAGGGTTTGTGGCTTCTGTGCGGGCAGGGCCGCTTGCGCCAGCCAGCCAGAAGAACGCATGCAAGCTGGCCCTAGACTTTTCTTGTGGTGCGTGGGCGACAGGCCGGGCCTGTTTGGAGTGGGGACCTTGCTCGCTGCCTTCTGTCCATGCTGCAGCGTTTCCTCCCTTCCCACGGTCCCAAATGCCATGCCGCCCATTACGACGCACCACCCCCACCCCAC
The DNA here is from genome assembly GCA_002896455.3 of Chlorella sp. ArM0029B. Taxonomy (NCBI): domain Eukaryota; kingdom Viridiplantae; phylum Chlorophyta; class Trebouxiophyceae; order Chlorellales; family Chlorellaceae; genus Chlorella; species Chlorella sp. ArM0029B. Next base: position 76,383 of record JTEE01000329.1, on the reverse strand, counting down.
CCCCACCCCCACCTTTTCATTTCTCTTCCCTCCTCGTTTGCGCACTGGACTGCTTTTCCAACGCCTCAACACTTGTTGGCAGGCTGCCTGCGCGCCCCAGCGGTGCCTGTGCCCCCTTGCCACTCTGGGGCATGCAGGCCCCCTGCCCTCCCTGCCTCCCCTCCACTTCACTTCCCCCTCTTGTGTGTGTGTGCGCATAAACACGTTAGCTTTCGTTTGCCATTTTGCCGCATCTTTGCCCTCTCACACCCCGATCTCAAGATCATGACACACTGCTTACAGCACCACCCACCCATCGTACCTTGTTTCTTCATCCAAGGCTGGAGTGCGGCGTGGCAGCAGCACTGCCTGCCCACCCGCCTGCCGCCACGGCTCCCCACTGTGCCGGACTGACAAGAGCTGTTGCTTTCCCACCTGACGGGTGACGCTTGTAAGCAGGCCACCGCAGCAGCAGCACCAAGACATTACAAGAGGGTATCAGGAGGCAGCAGGGTGCAGTGAAGGCGCAGTCAAGGGAGGGCAAGCGCAGGTGTCCAATATTTTGCTGCATCTCGTGGCTTCGTAACTTCAAGTTGTTGCGCCCTCACGCCAGCCACTCCCGCGTCTTCATCCCTTGGTACACCGAGGAGAGGGCGCCCGCCACGCCCATCACCCCCGCCGGCCACACCTGCGGCAAGGCAATAAGCAGCATGTCCGTGGTTGCTTGATTAAGCATGGGTGGCTTCAGCGTGGGTGGTTTGAGCATGTAAGAAGGGGCTTGGGGTGTCCAACTTCCACGCCTCCCCAAGCCCCCCACCCGCCTCTTGCGCTTTGCACAACTTGACAGACGGGCGGCGCAAGACACTTGCATGCGCCCGACACTCTGGGCCAGCGCCTGTGTGCGCCTCCGCAACTTCTTAGTCCCAACCCCATGCCCGCAAGCCCCCTCTTGGCCCCATTCAAGGAGGCTTCACCTTGCGTGTCTTGGCAAAGCGTGGAGCCATGGCACCCAGCAGCGCCAGGGAGGCCGCCAGGGACAGGGGATGCCCCACATCCGGACGCCCGCTCTGCACAGGCAGCAGCAGCAGGCAGGGAGGTGTTGTTCTCACAGAATGGCAGCTGGGAGGAAGGGGCAGGAGGAAGGCAGTTGCAAGTGGGCAGGGCGTCCAGACCAACAAACAGAAACAGGGAGAGGTACCACCGGTGGTGCCAGCAGCAGGGCAGACCCAGCACCAGAGCGGCTCTGGCGCACCAAACTACTTGCGGGCCCCTTACGTTAATCTGCATGGCGCCGGCGCCAAACAGCGCCGCTGTGCCCAGCCCAGCCACCAGGCTTGGGACCGACTTGGTTCTGCTGTAGCCCGCCACGCCTCCGGCAGCACACAGTGCAGCCATGCCGAGGGCTGCGTGGGATGACCCTGTGGGGCGGTCCATGGCTGCAGGGCGGGCAGGAGGAGAGGCGGAGGGATGGCTGTGGTGGGATGTGATGGCAGCGGGGGAGGGACAGTGCAAGGTGTGGCGCCAGGCTAGTCTAGTTGATAGTCATTACAGCTCTTCGCATCCCGTGAAAGAGGAGTCGACTTCAGGACGAATCAAAACCTGAGAGGTTGGCGAGGCGCTGCCTCGGCGGGGACCGCAAGAAGAGCGAAGATGTGCCGTGCCGGCGACCGCGGGTGGCGGCGGCTTGGCAGTGGCGGGAGCTGGCGGTCCGTCACAAAGAGCGCACCTGCTGCTACAGCCCTCTCGCGTTATGATCAAAGGGTTTGAATGAAGCTGGCGGCAGCGCTACAAACCCTGAGAGCGCGGAGCGGCTTTTGCAGCACCGAGCTTGTCTTGTCAGTAGAAGCGTGCGGTGTGATAGGGTTTACTCCACAGAGTGCACTAGGCGGCAGAAGCGTGGGTTCTGTGGGTGAGAGCAGGCGGGCTGCTGGCGGCAGCGGCAGCGGGGCAGCGCTCCTGGGCATCCCCCGCCCGGCGTCAGTAGTGATGTCAACGTCACTGGCCGTCCAGCTTCACAGTAGTGTCATAGTGTTGTTGTTCCAGGCTTGCATACAAGCTTAAGGAGCGATTTGCTGGTGCACCAGTGTTGGGTGCAGGGTACCGCATGGGATTTGGTGCCGCTTGGCGTGGCGAGCTCAACTGCTTCCCCCTATGCCCCAAAGCATCAGCTGCGACAGGGCACACTGAATCGTATGTGCGACCACATCTGGATCACAGCTAGCTATCTGCACAGAGTTAAATGCATCGCTCGCCTGACCCTGCCGGCAGCAAATGCAATCCGCGCAGCAGCAGCAGCAGCAGCACGCAGCAGCTGCCCCTGACCCTTCTACCCAGCAAGAGGACTGCCATAGGGCGGCTCTGTGGCAAGGAGGAGGCTGCTGCAGACCTGCGGCATGCTGCCGCTCCGGGCCTGCATGAGAGGGTGTCAGGGAGGCACCGCTCTGCTGCTTTGTTTGTTTGTTACATTTAATGTCCAAGTGTTGGTCTCATGAGAGGCTGTGCTGCGCCGACCTGCCCACTGCTGCAATCCTGTTCTCCGACTGTCTACCGCAGGGTGCCACTTGACGTCGATGATTCCAGAAGTGGCCCTCCTGTGTGACGCAGCTGAGCGGTCCCACGCCGCTGGAAGAGGCGGTGCCAGCGCCGCCAGCGGTGCAGAAGCCATGTCTTGAGTTGGCCCCAGGCATGCCCCGGCAAGCTCTCCCCGCGCATGCACCCTTCTCTGGACTGCCACCCTATCTATTTGTTCACAATGCGCCGTCTTCCCTCGCTGACGGCGTCAAGGCTCTCCCGCGGCTCTCTGCCCTGCATGTGCATAGCCGCCCGCTTGCCCTGCCCACCGGCCCCATCTCAGCCTGCATGAGCTCGTGCAACATTGTCTGCCGCCCCTTGCCCCAGTATGCTAGAACGCCTTCGATGTCTAAATCATCCAACCTCAAGAGGAGGTTTCACGTGGAGAAGCGCTGCTCTTGTGGTGTCTAGTAGCTGGAACGGCAGCTGACCGCCTGCATGACCTGGGCACAAGTGTCCGCTCTGCTCACCCCTGGCGTTGATTATTTAGGCAATGTACTATACCATTGCCACCCCGCCCACATACCCTCTGCAATTCATCGTTCATACATTGCGGGAACCTTGGCAAACTGCTAGGGGCATGGCTAAGGGTCTGCAGTGTGACCGCTGCAGGGCTGCCGCTGTCCCGGAGGGGTGCTGAGGATACCATCACAGCGGGGTCCATTGCGCCTCGTGATCGCTATCGTTCTAGTCGTTGTAAGCCTGTGGGTGCCTTTCAAGCTAAGGGACGTGATATCCTGGCAAGGGTGACTTCAAAAGTGCTGTCCTGGCACCGCGTCACAAGCGGGCAGATGCAGGGTTTTGGTGGCTGCTGGATTCATTCGACGCTTCCTCATCTTCTCCTGTCCCAGTGCGTCAATTCCCTCTTTGTTCGCCTGCTTTCGGCGGCCGCTGCTGTCGGCACCGTGCCGGCGTTCCCGCCGCTCCTCTTCTCACCCTCCTTGCTGGCTCCGTCGCCATGAAGCGCTCCGCCTTCGTTGCTGGCCTTGCGCTGGCAGCGGTGCTGCTAGCTGCGGGTGAGCGACGCCATCTGCCGCTGCCCGGCGCCATCTGCCGCTGCCCGGCGCCGGAGGGCGCGTCAGGGTGGGCAGTGTGGTGCGGCGTGCAGACCGGCCCTGCACCCTCCTTGCGACCACCACCTCCCACAACTAAATCACCAAACTGTGTCGCTTTCAGGCTGCCCCGGCCCCCGCCCCTTCCTGTCGTTCCTGCATATGTCCCCCCGTCCTCGCTCGCCTCCTCTACCCTCCCCCTAACACTCAGCCTGCTGGTACCACCCCAACCACCCCGCTCCCTAACGGCCACCACCTCTGCTGTCCACCCAACCCGACCTGCAGGCGCACATGGGGAGTCGCTCGTTGTCCACCCCAACCGCGCGGCCGGCGTCGCCGCCGCCGCCCACCCCGTCAACAACGGCCAGGTCAAGTTCCCCAGCTTCTACGCCGCCCTCAAGAGGCAGCCCGGCATGAGCATCACGCGCGCTGTGGTCGATGTGAGCACAGCATGCAGGCCACCGGCCAATGGCCCTTTCTCACCTCCCTCCTGCGTGCCTGCCCGGGCCTGTGCACGCCTGATGCATGCCTGATGCACCTGTCCCATGAGACCGTTGCTGGCTCCCCCTGGACTTGAAATGTAATTGATTGACTGATTGATTGATTGACTCTGGGCTGATAGGGCCTGGCCAGCGTGCTTTCGAGTACCAGGAGGGCGGCTGTGCGTGCAGGTCACATGGCCGCTCGCTTTCTTCGGGCCTACAGTCCGTAACACCGCAACGCAACCTGCGGCACAGCGCCGTCACACCAGGCTGTGCTGTGCCGTGCCATGCTGCTCTTGATGCGCACCTGCCTGACTGTGCTGCTGCTGTGCTCCCCACCCCCGCAGGCGTCTGGCATGCGCCCCTACCTGTCCAACGGCAACGTGGTGGCGACATTCTTTCCCCCTGATGGTGCGCTGCACTGGCTGAGCAAGTCCTGTTCGATTGCCTGCCTGCCTGCATGCATGCATGCCTGCCTGCCTGCCTGCCTCCCTGCCTGCTGAACACCCCTTCTGCTTGCCTGCCTGCCTGCCTGCTGAACACCTTTCTGCTTGCCTGCCTGCCTAACCATCTCATGCATGACTTCCCCACTGGCCTCTGACTCCATGCATGCTTTACCCGCCGCAAGGCCTCCCCACTGACTCACACGCCTCACGCCTGCCTGCAACACCTGCCTCCAATGCCTGCCTCCCGTGCCTGCCTCCATTTGCCTGCCTCCCTCTCTTCCGCTGCCCCTGCAGACCGTGCGTGGCGCGAGCACCTCAGCACCAAGATGGGCATCTCTCTTCGCGAGCTGCTGCTGCCCGCCAACAAGGCGCTGCTGCGGGAGGTGAGGGCGGGGAGGCTGCTGACGAGGCTCTGGCTGCCAAGGCGGCCGCTGCGTGGGGAGACGGCGAGGAGGAGGATGGAGACGAGGAGGNAGGGGTGGGTGGGCAGGCTGCCATGTGTTGCGTGCAGGTGAGGATGGCAAGCCGGCGCGGTTTCGTGGCACATGTGCTGGGCAGGCAGGCATGTGGTGCCTGGTTCTGTCACCGCCTGGCAGCTACTGGTAGCCCGCCTGCCTGCCCGCCTGCCTGCCCGCCTGCCTGCAGCCTCGCTTGTCAACCCCGCACGGCCTCCGACCGACAGCCCTCCCCCACCCCCTGCCCCATCATTCCTGCCTTCCCTTCCCTTTCCCCGCACCCCCTTCCCCCCGCACAGCTGATAAAGTCCCTGATCGTCCCTGGCCGCCGGGTGTACACCCCCCAGTGGCCCCAGTGGCCCCGGAAGGTCTGGCTGCCCACCATGCAGCCCGGCAACCGCATTGGGCTGGAGATGGACGACGGCGGGAGCCGCCCCGGCCCCGATCGGTTTGATGTTGACGGCACAGATGACGACTCGGAGGTAGGCCTGCCACCGCACACCCACCCAGTGCAGATTGAGGGCTTGGGGGATGGAGGGTGGGTCAAGAAAGTGTGGGTGGGTGGAGGCAGGGGAGGGTCATGGGTCTGAGTGTGATGCTGGCAGCACACGAGATGAGACGAAACATGGGGTTTAAGCCGGAGGCTGCACACAGAGGGGGCTGCCAGGTCGCGGTTGCTGGTTCAAAAGGCGGGGCTGGCGTGGGCTTTGGGGAGGGCGTAGGCAGCAGCCAGGGCGCGCAGGATGACGTAAGCAAGCAGGGTTGCCACGTGTCCCCTGACCTCCCACCGTTTCACCTACTTTTTCCGGCCATCCTGCCGCCTCTGCAGCTGGTGCACAGGAGCTGGGTGATCAACGTGAAGACTGGCAAGGGGGTGATGCAGACGGTGGATGACGTGAGGGCTGCCCTGCCCTGCTCTGCCCTGCCTGCCCTGCCTGCCCTGCCTGCCCTGCCCTGCTCTACGTGCGCCCGACTGGGGCCGTTGGACTGCTGCCCTGCCGCTGCCCTGCCCTGCTCGCGCCCTGCCTGCAGTCGTGCGCGGTCGTGCGCTGTGCCCTGCCCGCCGGTGTGATGTCAACGTGATGTGATGTGGGCACGGGACAGCAGGGAGTGAGGTGGGGTTGCCCTACCTGCCCTGCATGCACGGGTGGCAGCAGTGCCGGCGATCGTGCCGCCAGGCTGCTGACGTAGGCAGTGCTTGCACTCCTGCACCCTGCCCTCTGCTGCAGGTGCCCACCTGGGTTGGGTGGAACAGGCGGGTCATCTGCAACGTGAAGAAGGCACGCAACTGACGTGATCCGCAACGTGAAGAAGGCACGCAACTGACGTGATCCGCAACGTGAAGAAGGCACGCAACTGATGTCAACATGTGGTCTTCGGTGACCGCTGCTGACCACTGCACACTCAGCGCCACAGTGCGCCCCCCACCCCACCCCTCTCTCTCAGTCCCCACTCACTCGTATACTTCATGGCAACAAAAGAAAACTGACTGTGGCACAATCTGTTGGCTCGCCCTGCGTCGGCTCTTAGCCACTGGGCCTCACCCTTTCCCTTGCATCATCCGCCTTTGCCAATGAATAAAAACCCACAGTGATCGGACACATTGCACTACAAGGAGCCGAGGGAGGGTGGCAGACTGAGAGCTGGCTGCTGTGCCGCCGCGGCCCTGCCCTGTCTCACGTGCAAGCACTCGCCTGATGGGTCCCTCCATGGAGCCACCGCCTCAGATCTACACAATAAATGGGCGACTCAGCTCCTGCCAATGGCATGTGAAGGGTGGCAATAGATTAGGGGTTGCAGCGGCAGTGCCAACGTGAGTCCGGGGCAGGCGGAGATAGGCGGGCGGGTGGGTGCTGGGCGAGCCCCCGCCTTGCGACCGCAGTGTGCGCCTCCTGTGCCTGCAGATGCCAACTGTTAGAAGCTCTGGGAATGCAGGAGACACAGAAAGTGACGGCTGCGCTGTCTTGAAGCCCAGCACTCTCGCTTATTCATAGCACAGGCGGCGGGTACTGCCGCCGCTGGTGAGCACCCGCCCAGAACGTGCACATTGCCGCGATCTGTTCGATTGTGAGGCTGTACCTGATAGACCGATTGCCTTCGACAAGCGGTAGGCCATGTCCTCTTGGAGCAGCCGAGCTGCAAACCCTCGGGTTCAGCTACGCGCCACCAATCCGCTGGCGGCATGTATAAAACCGCACGCAGCTGCCAAGGGCCCGCGCAGGCCCGCGCCGCTGCCGCGGGCAGTGTGTTCAGCGACACCGCTGGCGGCTTCCGCTCGGCCGCACAGCGCGGCCGCTGCGCCCCGCCCGCGGCACGCCTGCAGCCGAGCCAGCCCGCCGCGCGCATTCACAGACGCAGTGGAGGCCATGTACGAGGTAGGCAGAGGCAGCGATAGCTGGGTGCAGCGGGGCACTTGTGCCGGTCGGCCCCGCCCACCGACCGCTCGCCTGCCCACCCACACGCCGCCCTCCCACACGCTCACCCTCCTGCCCTGGCGCCCCTCCTGCATCCACTCCACCGCAGGCCACGGGGGTCCCCCTTGTAGATGAGCTGATGGGCATGCGCACAATAGAGTTGGCGGTGCAGCACAGCGCCAAGCTGGCGGCAGTGGCGGTGGCAGGCGCCGTGCTGGGCACGCTGGTGTTGCGGGCCGTGGACCGGCTGGCAGGACGGCGCATTGCGCGCAGCAGCGGCGTGGGCGACTTCAACGCGGTGGCGGCAGCGGCTGCCGCCGCCTTCAGGCCTTGCCAGGTCAGTTGGCGTTCATCAGCTCATGCCACACGCTAGGCACTGTGGCAGGGTGAGGTGGCAACAGTGGCAGAGCGGTGCGGGCCATGCCAGAGGGTATGATGCACGCCTGCCCCGCCCGGCCACCCTTTGCACGGCGGGGCGGCAGCAGTTTGGCGCTGTCGCCCCCTGTCAACCTGCCACGTCACCATATCGTCATGCCACGTCACCCCGCCGCAGGTGCTGCTGCCGTACTACGCCGGCACCTATGTCCTCACAGTGGGCGCGGCCCTGTGCCAGGTGGCAGCCACCAAGCTGCAAAGGGGCTGGACATCCTTCTTTCGTGAGCACGGGCGGACACACATGTGGCACGCTGGGCCGTGGGCGCCAGGCAGCGTGGCGTGCAACCACAGCATGGCAGCATGGCTTGCAACCACAGCATGGCAGCATGACGCAGCGCCACGTGTGCAACGCGTGTGGCGGAGAGCAGCAGAGGGTGGGCCAGAGAGAAGGCAGGGGGCAGGGGGGCATGTGCACACGGGACGAGGGGCAGCAGCTGCAGGCCTGCCGCCTGCAGGCTAATGTACCCATCCGCCTGCCCGTGCTTGCGTTGGTGTGCAGGAGGCCAGAGCGACACGGCCCTCACAGCGCTCAAGTGGTTCACTCAGCTGGTGCAGGTGCGGGGCGGGGGTG
>JTEE01000329.1:34093-47204 GCA_002896455.3 Chlorella sp. ArM0029B | reverse complement strand
ATGCAGACCACCCTCCCTTTGCCCCGTTTCTCAACCTGCTCACCCTGTGCCCCCCTGCCTCCCCTCCCCGTCCCCCCGCCCCGCAGCTACATGGCGATGCTCAACACGCTGGACGGTGTGCGCGACGAGACGGGCGCTGCGGCCACCCCCTGGGGCCGCTGGACGCGGCAGTGGGTGGCTGAGGAGAACCGCCACGGCGACCTCATGAACAAGTACTGCTGGCTCAGGTGGGGGGGCTTCTGATTTGGAGTCGTGGATGCTGGGGTGGGGCTAAGTTTTGGCGGAATATACCAGCAGGCGGCCTCATGAACAAGTACTGCTGGCTCAGGTGGGGTGGGTGCTTCTTTTGAGCAAGGAAGGGCAACCAGTTGCCATCTCGGACAGCCTGGTGGGGCTCGGCTGCGGGATGTGGGCATGCACTTGAGCCCATGGCGGCAACCGGCGCAGCTTTGTAAGTGGGGGACAATGCGTTGAGCAATGCCGGTTTCGGTTGGGCGGCCAACACCCGAGCTTGATTGAGACGCTATTGAGCCCCTGGCACACGTTGCAACCGCCCCTATCTCCCCGCCCCTCCTTTCCACAACCGCAGCGGCCGCGTGGACATGCGCCAGATCGAGGTGACGATCCAGAACCTGATTGGGTCGGGCATGGACCCCAAGACAGAGAACAACCCATACCTGGGCTTCATCTACACATCGTTCCAGGTGGGCCATGAAATCCGCCAGTGGTGCCCCACGCTTTTTTTTTTACTTTGTTCACACCAATGTTTTGGCTGCTTCCTTTAAAAACCGCTTCTGTGGGCAAAGCTGATAAAACGTGGTTCAGTGGGCTGCCTCCGCTTTGCCATTCAGATGATTGCAGGCAAACAAACCACAAACAAACGACCGGTCTGCCTGCCTCTATTGTACCTCCCCTGCTGCTGCAAGAGCGCGCCACCCAGGCTGAGCCACAGCAACCACCGCACTTTAAAAAAGCAAACCACAAACCAGCTGTCTTGTGTGCTTCTGCCGCCTTTTCTTTTGTTGCAGGAGCGCGCCACCAAGGTGAGCCACGGCAACACGGCACGCATGGCTGCCGAGTACGGGGACGAGACGCTGGGCAAGCTGTGCGGGGCCATTGCCTCGGACGAGTCGCGCCACGAGATTGCCTACACGCGCATCGTGGACGAGTTCTTCCGGTGAGGAGCAGGCTGGTTTCCTTGTAGTGAGCAACGTAGTTCTGTCTCTTCTGAGTTTCAGCTGTACTTTGTTTGGAGTGAAATCAAAGATAGGGACAAAGAGGCACAAGGGTGCCTGTGCTGAGAGCGGCAGAGGGACAAGGGTGCCTGTGTTGAGGACGAGGATGGGCGGGGCGGGCCGTTCAACTGTGGAGAGACGGGAGGCGGAGGGAGGCGCACTTCCTTCCAAAAAAGAGGTTGCCGGCACAGGCACCAAAGGCGAGTTGTTCAGGCACCCGGCCAGATTTTTTTTGTGTGTGTGCTCGGCTGGATCAGGCTAGCCATTGCCCGCTTGCTTTCTCCCACTACTAACATGCCTTTCTCCAACTCTTCTTGTTGGCAGTCAGGCGCTGCCACCCGGGCACTCTAGTGCCTCCTCTGCTGCCTGCCAGTGCGTCGCCTGCCGCCGTCGCCGCCGCCGCTGCTGCTGCTGCCTAAAACTGACCACGCGCATCCCCTTCCCGCCCCTGCCCCGCCCCCACTCCTCTCCCCCGCCGCAGGCAGGACCCCAACAACGCCATGCTGTCATTCGCCGACATGATGCGCAAGCAGATTGTCATGTGAGTCGGCTCCCTGGCTGCCACGCTTTCTGGCTTCCTCGCGGGAAGCCACACGAAGGGCCGCTGTGCGTGCTTGCGTGCGCATCCCACCGGCCTCGCTGCCTGCCTGCCCACCCGCCTGCCTGCCGCACCGCCTGCTCGCCCACCTGCATGCCTGCCGCGCCGCCTGCCCAGTGGGGCGCAGGGGCGTGCGGGCGCCTCCAGCACCTCCCTGCCTGGCCTGGCGCCGCTCTAGCCGTTCATTCATTCATTTACAGCGCCGCAGCAACACAAATGTGCGCCGCAGATGCGTCGTCCCAGCATCATGTAAAAGCAAAAGTCGGGGTCTTCTGTTATAAGAAAAGCCTGCCTGGCCTGGCGCCGCTCTAGCCATCTCACACCAATGACTCCACCCCACCCCACCACCCTGCCCCAGGCCCGCCCACCTGATGGACGACGGCAAGCACGGCATCCTGAACAGCGGGCGCAGCCTGTTCCATGACTTCTCAGAGGTGGCTGAGCGCCTGGGAGGTGAGCGGGCAGTGGGGGTTGGGTGGGGGCGTGGACGGGGTGCCTGGGGCCGTGCGCTCGCAGCGGGTGTGTTGAGTAGAAGGGCAGGGACATACTGCACTCGCCCAAACTGCACGTCGCTCGCCCAAACCGCACTGCGCTCGTTCATACTTCTCTCGCCTACACGGTGTGTGACGTGTGTGACGTGTGTGGCAACTGCAACATGAGGCAACTGCTTACCCCCTGCTCTCGTCCTGCACCAATTGATGTCTTTCTTTGCACCCACCCAACCGCTTCACCGCCCCATCCATGTCCTGCCCCCCCTGTGCCTGCAGTGTACGACGCCTCTGATTACTGGGACACATCATGGAGCACTATGCTGTCTGCCTTTGCACCCACCCGGCGTTCTTCCTACTGAAGCCTTCTTCCTACGCCCGTTCTTGTCTTGATCCCCCCCTCGCCTGCAGTGTACGACGCCTCTGATTACTGCGACATCATGGAGCACCTGGTGGACCGTTGGGACATCCAGCACCGCGAGGGGCTGAGCGGGGAGGCGGCAGAGGCGCAGGTGCGGCGGGGAGTTCTCGTGTGTCTGGGGGGGGTGGAAAGGAGTGATGAGAGGTGCTGTGAGCGCAGGGGAGGGGGGCAGGTGCCTGCCACACTTGGCTGCGCACTTTCAACAAGCACAGGAGGGTACCTGCTACCCACCTGTGCGTTTCCTGCGCCAATTTGTTTCAAAAAAAACATCTGCTCCATGCATCTCAACCACCAACTCTCTTGCGTCACGCTTGCATGCCCACCCGTGCGCTCGCCCTGCCCCCGCGCCACTTCAGCCACCGACAAATCCCTTCCCCCTTCCCCCATCCCTGCCCTCCACCCTGTCCTGCCCCGCTCTGCAGGAGTACCTCATGAAGCTGCCCACCCGCTTCCGCAAGTTGAGCGAGCGCGCGTCTGCACGCAAGGCCAAGGCGCCGCCCGCCCAGATCAAGTTTTCGTGGCTCTTCAACCGCGAGGTGAAGGTGTGAGCTCCCCAACAGCAAGGGCAAGGTGTGAGCTGGAGCATGAGCGGCAGCAGGGCTGGGCGTCAGCCAGCCTGGCGACCAGCTCAGCATGCGCGCCAGCTGGCGCACGCCAGCTGGCAGTGCACGGCGGTGATCCCCAGTGCAAGGCGCCCGACCCCTAGCTTCTCTGTATCGATGAGCATCAGGCTCTTTTGAGCACCGCCTCTTGCGTCCCACCCCCCGCCCTACACATCCACCCCATCCACAAGTTGTAGTTGAGCATGCCTATCGTGGTACTAACGTCCCACCCTGCGTTGGCATGGTAGCCGGGCCCACCCACAAGCGGGCGATCTCCCCGCTGCGCCGCCCTACCCCGTTTACCTCCCAGCTACCCGGCCCCCACCCCCATCCCGTGTGTCTTCCTCGTGCTACCCCACTGTCTCTACCTGCTCTCAGCCCCACTTGCGCCCCCCTCCCATACCTCGGATCGGTGATTGGTGAACATTGGCTCTTCAGGCGGCCCGCCTGTCCCCAAATCGGGGGCTGGGCGGCGCAGCGTCTGCCCCTCTGGATTTCCGGGCTCTGTCGCCAGCCATCTGCATCTGCCATCTGCAACCCTGCCCCCACTCTTGTCCTCCCAGGCCGTTTGGGCACCCGGCATGCCCATGTGCCCCCTCATTTCTTCAATATGCCGCATCATCTCCACCCAACAGCCACCTTCCGTTGGCGGCGCCTTCCTGCCCTGCGCGGGGGGGCCCTTTGCACACGGGGGGCGCTCGCTCTGCCTACCCTGCCAGCACGTTGTAAGATTGTGTCCTGAATGTGTCTGCCCGGTTGTAACACACTGTCGACAGAAGAACAGGGTCCAGCAGGTAGAGTTCACCAGGTCGCTCACGCTGCGCCGGCAGTGCAGTGCGCAGCGGCGGCGGGCTGGTGGACATGTGCGCGCCCAATTCCGCAAAATCTCGACCCTCCTTTAACCTCCCCGCACCCTTCTGTCGCGGTTGCAGACATAGGCAGGGGCCAGGCCTCCGAAATGAGGGTCATCGCCGTGCTGCTGCTTTGCAGCTTGGCGGCCGCCGCGACATCGATCGGGGTGGAGCACAGCCTGGATGGTGGCCACACGTTTGTGTCAGCCGGCGCCATCACTGTCCATCAGTCGGTGAGCGCCGCCCGCTTTGTTCCTGCGGCCCCTGTGCGCAACAACACATCGCTGCCAGTGCCAAACCCGGTTGGCGACGAATGTGAGCGCTCAGCTGACTGCTGGCCGGCGGGCGGCGGTGGTGGCGGCGGTGGCGAAAAGGGAAAAGGGCTACCGTGGCATTCACCCTTGTGCACCTTGTTCCCCTGCCTGCAGAGGCAGGGAGCCACCGCTGTGCTGGAGCGCACCGCACTGCCGGCAGAGCAGGCGGCGCAGCTGCGTGAGCTGCTGGCGGACGGCGGGCTCTACCGCCTGCGCCTCTCCGCCGCCCCCGTCGCCACCTCCTTCCCGGCACGCTGCCTGGCGGCCGCCGCCGCACCCGGAGGGCTGGAGCTAGAGGTGCTGCCGGGCAGCTCCGCCGGCAAGCCCCACATTGCCGGCATCGCCGTGGTCGCGCCCTGCACGGTCAGCACCCACGTGGGTGCTGACGCCGACCCAGCTCAGCTGCTGCCAGAGAGCCAGGATCTGAGGGTGCGCCTGCCCGGGGCGGCCCCCGATGTCCTGCCGCTGCTGGCGGCCCCAGGGCAGGCGGGCCCAGGCATGAGCGTGCCTCTGGACCCCGGCGCACAGGCGGGGCAGCAGCAGGGCGGCGGCGCCGTCGGGCAGCAGCAGGCGGCGCAGGGCGGCGCCGGCGACGCTGGCGCGGCAGGCGACAAGGCGGGTGCCGGCAAGAAGGCGCCTGAGGAGGAGAAGACGTGGCTGCAGAAGAACTGGGTGATGGTTATGCCTTTGGCGTTTATCGTGAGTGGGCAATACCAGTGTTAAGCCCGGGCGCAGGCCAGCCCAGCGTGGGTCCTTCTGGGTGTGTCGGTTGCGTGCAGCGTGCTGTGGCAGTGTTGACGTGCAGGCATGAGGGCCAGCAGGCGGGGCTGCTCTTGCCCTCCCCTGCTGTCTCTCCAGGCTTGACCAGCGTGGTCACCTCGCTCCCTCGCCAGCCTCACACAATCAGTTACATTTGAAGTCCACGGGGAGCCAGCAATGGTCTCATGGGACAGGGTGGGGCTTCACTGCTTCACAACCTAGGCAGGTTGTTGGGAGGGAGGCGCTTCCCTCCCTCCCAACAACAGAACAGAGCGTTGCCGGCGCCAGGCGCGGCCACACCTGTTTGCCTCCTCAGCACCCCGTTCCCCCGCTGGCTGCAGGTGCTGAACATCATGGGCAATGTCGCGGGCGGCGGCCAGCAGCAGCAGCCGGCAGCCCCCGGCGGCGGCGGCGCCCCGGTTCGTGTGGCGCGGCGGTGAGCCTCGGTGCACGGCGCAAAGGTGCTGCACTCGTGCTGCTCTGGAGCGGTGTGTGGAGGCTGCACCCAGGCTGCAGTTGAGCTGCTGGTGTGCCTGTGATCCAGTTGCCGATGGTTGTTGCTGCAAAATAACAATGTCTGTAAGAATCTGAGAACAGCCCAGAAGCGTGGCGCGCACGGCCGCCGGCGCTGCCAGGCGGGGTGCAGAGAGAACCAGAGATGCAGGGGACAAGCATGCATATTTAAGAGGCCTGTCTATGCTCCTCACGATGCCATGCCACACGCTGTTCAGTGGGTGCCGCAGCTAGGGGTGTGCACAAGGCAGATGTTCGGTGGGGGCTGCAGCTCGCTGTGTGCACATCCTTGCACCGGCATGGCACGTGGGTGCAAGCGCAAGGAGCGGTGGACGCCAGCGACAGCCCTGGGAGTTGGGCAGGAACACCAAAAGTACGTACACTCTGCTCGCAAGCCCTCAGCAACCTAGCAGCTTGTGCGGCTGCTCCCAGGTTATGTGTGTTCTTGAAATGAGCGTCCACAGCCGCCGCCGGCCGCCAGCGCCCGCCGCTGCGTCAGCACCGCTTTCGCCATGAGCGGCATTTGGCAACATTTGCACCTGGTGGCAGCTTTCACGAGGTCGCAGTGCCTCCCGGCGTCGATGTAGCGGGCGAGCAACGCGCCTGGGCAGGGGCATGGGGCGTAGTGGCCGTCGTAATGGGGGGTGGAAAGGGCGGCGCGGCGACAGACAGCGGCGCGGTTCAACCTGGACGGCAGCCCTGCAATACGTCTATCGCGCCGTCCCTCCCTCTCGCGCTCTCCCAGCTCTTGCATATCCCTTGTACAGCACGCAGCCGTCATGTGCGGCCCTCAGCTGCTGCCCTGTGCGGCCCTCTGCGCCCTGCTGCTGCTGGCCGGCGTCTCAGCTGGCCGCCCCTTGGCCCCTTCAACCGAGCAGAGCTTTGCTCCGACAACAGAGGTGAGGACGGGCGAAGCCGCAGTTGCATTTGCGCGGGCTGGCGCGGCTGCAGCCATCTGGCGGCTGGCGGCGGTTGCGCGGCTAGCGCCCCCTCTGTCGCGCTGACCCTGTATACCTCCATTACAACCTACCCTCACCCCATCTCCTGCCCCCATCTCCGCTCCCCTCCCCTGCAGCCCAATGTGACTGCCCAGAGCGGTTACCAGCCGTGGCTGGGCCGCGTGGGCGAGCAGGTGGCAGGCGTGCTTGCAGCCGCCACGTCTGTCGAGCGCCCCGACTGGCTGCCGGGCGGCCTGTTCTCTGGAGAGGGCACCGCCTACAGTGAAGCCGTGCCAGGCACCGGCGCCACCTTTGCCTGCTCTTACCGCTACCTCAACGATTACTTCTCCACACACTTTGCCGCCATCAACGCGCCCATGGTGGGTGCTGGGCGGGCGGGGCGGGCAGTCAGGCTGGCAGGCGCGTGTGTGTGTGTGTGTGTGTGTGTGTGTGTGTGTGTGTGTGCAAGTGCTGCTGAGCATGAATTGTGCGCCAGGTGGGTGCTTGCAGGAAGGAAGGAAGCTGCTGTCTGCAAGCCCACCGCACTCACCGCCCCCCACCCGGCTCCATACTTCCCTCCCTGCAGTGGGACGAGGGCCGCGCCTGCGGGCGCTGCGTCACCGCCTGGTGCGTGGACGACCTGTGCACAGTGAAGAACAAGCGGGTGCAGGTCAAGATCGTGGATCTGTGCCCAGAGTGCAAGGAGGGTGAGTGTCAGTGGGGAAAGGGGATGGAGGGTTGTGCTGAGGCGCTTGGCTGGCCGGGATGCAACGGTTGGGCAGAGGGCATTTGTTTGGCCAGGCGAGGCGAATGCATGTAGAGCTGCATTGCAGAATGCAGAGGCGAGGCGAATGCATTGCTTTGCTGCATTGCTCTCAACCCACCGCCACGCGACCCTCCAACCAGCATGCCACCCTAATTACTCCCCCTCCCTCCCCCGCCTCCCGCCAGGTGACGTCGACTTCTCCATCCCCGTGTTCCGCGACATCACCGGCATGTGGCCCCACCGCCTCAACATCCAGTGGGAGTGGTCCGACTGCTCGCCACAGATGGAGGGTGATATCCACCTCACTCCCAAGGTGGGCCGGCGCTGCTGCTGTGGGGCGTGGGGCGGGTCTGTCACACGAAGGGGAAACGTGTGGGTTAATGTCTTTCGCAAACTGGCCTGGCGCCCGTCTCAAGCGGCCCCTGCCTTGCCTGCCCACTTCTCCTCCCACACCTCCGCCGGTCTGTTGCTAGCATGCTAATCAAACCCTCTTCCCCTTCCCCTCCCCCCCTCCACCCTCCCGCCCTCTGCCGCAGGACGGCATCAACCCCTTCTGGCAGGCCTTCTACTTCTCCAACGCCAAGTACCCCCTGGCTTCTGTGAAGGTCAACGGCAGGGAGCTGGTGCGGGAGCAGTTCAACGTGAGCAAGCGGGGGGGCCTGGGAGGGAGAGGGAGGTTTGGGTCGGAGGCATTGCACTGTAGGGATGCGGTGGTAGGGGTCTGGAGGCGTCATCGATGCAGGGAGCAGCGCGCTGTGAGCACGCCGCTTGACGCCGGTGGTGCGTGGCTGGTGCATGGCTACTTTAAAGAAAGGCAGGCACGGTGTTGCCGTGGGCCTTTGTCAGCTCAGGGCCATCCACCTGATTCCACACACAAGTTCCTGCACCAACCTGCCTGCTCCCCTTCTGTTAGTTGTCACGACGCACACCCCTTCCCCACCCTCCTCTACCCTGGCTGCAGTTCTGGATCCACCACGCCCCGCTCTCCACGCCCGCCATCTTCGAGCTTGAGGCCGTGAATGGAAAGAAGGTCACAATCACAGTGCAGGACCCGCTGCAGGCACAGATGCTGACCAACTTTTGACTAGGGCGGCTGGCGCGCCCAATGCGGCACGCTTTGCTCCAGTTTACTTCACTCCCTTGCCTGTGTAATTCCCCTGTCTCGCACTTGACCCCCGTACTCTCGCCGCATTGCCCGACCTGCCACCTCCATGCCTCTCCCCTCGCGCCTCCCCTCACCATGCATGCACACAGCCCTGATCCGCGCACACCTCGCCCATCCTTGCACCTCGGCAGACACCACAAAACGTGCTCATACCACTCCATGCCCACAGCCCCCATCCTCTGCATTCGTATGGCCTTCCTCTACGCACCTGCCCCCTCGCCCGCGCTCCACACCCTGCAAACACCTTGTAATGCCCTTACCCCACTCCACGCTCCCGTCGCACTGGAGGCCTCCCTCCCTCCACCCACTCTGCGCCCTGCATCGCACTTCACCTTGTCTCCCTTCACCCTGATATGAAACCTAGATGCCTTCCAACTACTGCCGCGCCGTGCGCCTTCTGCCTCCCGCCCATCCCACCTCTTGCTCTGCATCCTTCCACCAGGCATGCCTCGCTGCCTCTTGCTCTCCGTGGCTGTTGTGCTGTGAGGCCCATGCGACCACGCCCCCGAGGGGATGGGAGGCTCTTCTGTCCCCCTTTGATTTATCTTTCTTTTGTGAAACATTGTAGCAAAACAACACTGCACCCCTCCTGGTCAGCAGACCCTTCCCTTCCCCGCCTGCGATCCTGACCCATCCTTTCGAGCACGCTCCCGCCCTGTGGACGCCACTCTGTAACACCAGGTCCTCCCGTTCACGACATGCACAAATAGACACAAAAAAGATGGGTTCCAGGAAGAGGCGTGTGGCGGTGGCCGGCGGTGCCGTCACATCTGCGGCGGAAAGGATGGCACAGCGGCGGCAGGGAAGCAGGGCGACGCAGCAGCAAGCAGCCCTCGTGCCTTTGTCTCCCACAACCACCTCCTGCAGCACAGGGCCAGCGGCAGGACCATGTGGCGTGCACTGTCGCTCGGGCCCCTGTTGCGCGTCCGTGAGGTTGATTTTTTGAAAAGGATGTGCCAGCGAGGCAGGGGAGGAGGAATCGTGGGGTGGGTGCGGTGCAGCAGGAGCGAGGACAACACAATCAATCAATCTGCTGCTTTGTGTGAAGGGGTGGTGGCTGGGGTGCGGTGCAACGGGCTGGGCGCGCTGTGGGAACGCAAAGCAACAAAGCTGTGCGGTGCCGCACGCTGTGCACGGTGTGCTGTGGTGGCTGCTCGTGCGCTGAGGACGCGCATGTGCTGCTGTACCTGCTGGCTGCCCGCTTGCTGTGCTGCCTGTGGCTGGTGCCTGGCTGTCAGCCTCCTTGCCCAGCCTCCTTGCCAGCCTCCTTGCAAGGCTTGGGCCCACGCAGGGAAAGGGCTGGGGCACATGGGGCCTGGCAGGAGTGTTCGCCAGCGAGGCACGGGAGGAGGATTTGTGGGGTGGGTGCTTTGTGCTGCTGCCCTGTGCTGGTGGATACCGGGGGGTGCAGGTCCTCTGCCCAGGTCGGGTAGTCTCTGCCGCTCATACCGCCATCTGCAAGCAAGGAGCCAGCAAGGAGGAAGCAACGCGACGGGTCAAGGGGGGCGGGTACGGAGCTTCAATGGCAGCACGGGCAGCAGCCTCCTGCTGCTGGCGGGCGGTGTGGGCCAGAATCACAATGGGTGGGCCAGCAGGGGGGCGCACCCCTCTGCGCCGTCTCCTCTCCCAACGCCCAACCGCACGTACATCCACCACAGCCTTGCCCCTGCCTCACCTGCATTTTGATGGCCTTGTGGGGGGCATAGCCCTCGAGCGTGAAGTCCTCAAACACAAACGAGTCGATGTCCGTCTTTTCGGGGTTGATGAGCAGCCGCGGGAAGGGGCGGGGCGCGTTCTTCAGCTGCAGGCGGCAGGAGGCGCGGCGGGGCAAGGGCAGGCGGCAGAGCTGTGAGCACTGGCTGGGATGGGCTGGCTGCGCAAGCGGGCGCCCCGCCAGCAAGATACGGCTACTGACTCTCTCTGTTATTGCTAACGAGTGATGATTCTGCCAGGGCGGCAGTACAGCTCTCTGCCGCCAGTACATGCACTGCCTTTTCACCCACGCGTGCCTGCCCCATCTCACCAGACTGTGAGGCCAGCAACACAACAACCCCGCCCACACCCAGCCCACTGCACAGTTTGTCGAATAAAATGATGGCGGCCTGAGTGTGAGAGGGGTTCCTGCTCTAGCCTGCCCGTCTGGTGTTGGGGCAGGCACGCCGGCATGCAGTGCACACAGTAGTCGCTCCGTTCTTGCTGCTATGAGTGCACCGCACCTGCCCCTTGAGCGGCTCCACGTCCCAAAACTGGCAGGCGTCACCCGGACAACAAACTCAATCACACGCAGCCCGCCGTCACTCGACAGGCACACACAGTGAGATCCACACACAATGGTGCACCGCGCCGCACAAGCGTCGACAGGCACAAACAGTGAGTGCCACACACAGGGGTGTGCACCACACCTGCTCCCTGAGCGGCTCCACATGGTTTGCATACACGTGGGCGTCACCCAGCACGTGCACAAAGTCGCCGGGGCGCAGGCCGCACACCTGCGCCACGTCGGAAAGGCAACACAGCAAACCGCAAGCAAGGGGAAGGGGGAGTGAGGGGCGCAGCACAGCGTCGGGGCGGGGCGCAGGCGGCACGCCGATGGTGGGCAGGGGAAGGACTCCCACAAAGCAGAGGTGGGAGGGTGGGGTAAGTGGCCCAACACGTTGACAACTTGCCGCAGGTGTGCTGCACTCAGTGCCTTCTTACGCATGCCCTTGCCTCCCCACCCAGCACACTCACAATCAAACGCAGCGCGTTGGGCGCAGGTGTTCAGGGCGGGCTGACCAAGCCCTCTGGGCTCCGCCCCTGGAGCCCCAAGCAGTGCCCCCAGCCTGCGCCCCTGCCACCCTCTCCACCCCCGCCCCTGCCGCCCCACGCGCCCCCCCTATACCTGCGCCACCATGCACGTGAGCAGCGAGTAGGAAGCGATGTTGAAGGGCACGCCCAGGCCCAGGTCGCATGACCGCTGGTACATCTGGCAGCTGAGCTCGCCGTCGGCCACGTAAAACTGCGGGCAGGGGAAGGAGCGGGGTTCAGCACAGCCATGAAGAAGCAAAAGGGAGGTGGCTGCAGGGCTGCTTGGCCACGTAAAACTGCGGGCAGGGCAGGAGCGGGGGTGCACAGAGTTTGGTACAGCCTAAAAGGAGCAAAAGGAGGTGGTTGCAGGGCCTTTGATGGACGTGGCAGCTCAGCTCGCTGTCTGGCAACGTAAAAGTGCGGGCAGGGAGGAGGAGGGGGAGGGAGCCGGGGAGGCAAGAAGTTTGGGTGGAGCAAATGGATGTGGGTGTACGACCGCCGGTGCCTCGGGCAGCCAAGCTGTATGCCAACTTTGTTATGGTTTAGATTTGTCGCAACTTGGCTATTGGTGAGGCCATTAAAATTCTCGCCGCCGGCCACAACAGGCAGCCGGAGGAGAAGTGGAAGGGAAGCTGTGAAGTGCAGCGCGGGAGGAGAGGCGGAGAGAGATCTAGGAAGGAGGGTGCGCAGTCGCCCTCGCAGGGGATGCAAGACATGTGACAGGGCACCCGCACTCATGCCGGCTCAGCCCTCTAACACACGCAAGCACACAGGGCCATCGCAACCCACACCAGAAGAAGAAGATCACAGCCCGAGGGCGTAGGGTTGAGGAAACCGACCAGGAATCAAGCCAAAGGCACCAGTCAGCTACCACCCGCACCGCCACCTGCCCCACTCGTGGGTGCAACATGGTGGGCACAGGCCAGCGGCGCTACCATGCCCTTGAAGTGTGCCCTGAACTCAAGTGCCCCTGCTCCAGGCACTTTATACACCAGGCAGACCACCCACCCTGCCTCAACCACACCTTCCCCGGGAACTGGCCCCACCACACCTTGTCCCTTCCCCACCACGCCTTCCCTGCAGCCTTGCTCCATCACAACGCTTTTCCACGCCTGGCCCCCCTTCCACCTTCCCCTTTCCCCCTGACCTGGCAGAACATGTGGCAGGGCGGAAGGGCCATGTCTTTGAGCGCTGCCGGGTTCCAGGCGGACAGCACCAGGCGGCGGTCGTTTGGGTCGGTCTTGATCTTGTGGATGAGATCCGCCAGCTGTCGAGGGGGCGGGGCGATTTGGTGAGCGCAGCAGGCATGGCAGGGGGGGCAGGAGGAGGTGGTTCGTTGGGGTTGGCACCGGTTTGGTGAGAAATGAGCATGCTGGCATGTGGGGTGGCTTGGCAGTGGGTAGAAAGGCAGATGGGCAGAGCGAGCCGGGGACACTGACGCGTTAGAGCAGCGGCTGGCCTGCCCGCTCAGCTCCCTCCCTCTCCCTAGTCGCCACACCATGGGCACTACCCGGCCAGCCCACCTACCCGGTCCACTCTCTTCCCATGTAGTCTGCATGCACGTCTTTGTGCCCCTTCCCCCTGCCCTCCCTCTTCCCATCCGCACACTGCCATCCTCAAAGCCTACCCGGTCAGCCTCCCCACCTGGTCCACCCCCTTTCCCAAGTTGTCTGC
>JTEE01000329.1:19720-31861 GCA_002896455.3 Chlorella sp. ArM0029B | reverse complement strand
ACCCACCCACCTCGCCAGAAGACGCGCTTGCTTGTGAGCAGGGGGAAGGTGTGTCGCAGGTTGTAGCGCATGGTGGTGCCAAACTTGGAGATGGTGCCGGTGCCGGTGCGGTCGCCACGCAGCACGCCGTGGCGCATCACGTCGTCAATCATTTCCAGATACTGCAGCGGAGGGAGGTTCGAGAGAATAGCATCAGAGACAGCGCACTGAGGCAGGCTGCAGCGAGTACACGTCATTAGATCATCTCCAGGTGCTGCAGAAGACAGGGTGCAGCGATTGGAGCGATCCATCACGCCCAGGCACTGCAGGGAGGGGTGCGGGATGTGGCACCATATTGCAACAGCAAAACCTTGAATGTGGGACACGCTGCAGCCGTTCCGAGTCTTCATCAAATCGTGTCCAGGCGGCTGCTGGTTGATATTGTCCTCATCTTTGAAAGAGGGGGAAGCATATGGAGGCAAGACATGCGCAGCAGGGCAGGCAGCAATGCCCAGTACAAAAGCCCCGAAGGAGCAGGCCGGCGGGGGCACTCTACATCGATCAGAAACCCCGCATCCCCTTGCAGGCCTGTCCCCCACTCTGCCCTTCCTTCCCATGGATCCACCCCAGCTGCACTTGTATGAGATGATATGATTCAGAATCAGACACGCCGCCTCCCCTTGCACGCCTGCTTCCAACCCTTCCAACCCTCCCTCCTGTGCACTCCACCCCGGCCCTCCCAGCAAATCCAGCCGCCCCACCCTCACACCTGCGTCTCCTCGTGCCGCCCCCTTGCCCCCGCCGGCAGCACCCCCGCCGGCGCCTCCTCCCCCGCTCGTGTGTAGCACAGGAAGGAATAGCGGGCGCCCTCGGGGCTGTCTCGCTGTGGTGAGGTGGCAGTCCACAGGCGGAAGCGTGACTCGTCAACCGCCGGCATGAAGGTGTCGCAGTCGGCCTCGCTTTCCACCAGGGTGAGGTGGATGGCGGAGAGGGCGGGGGAGTGCATGCAGTCGGCGTATATCTGGATGGGGGGTGGGGGAGGTCGAAAGTGAAGAGGGGTCATGATTGGGCGTGCACGGTGTGGGTGGCTGAGAGGGAGCCCATTTGGCGCACACACACGGCACGCACCCGAGGTGTTGGGCGGGGGCATGCAGCTGCCGCGCTGCGCCATGTGTGCCTAGCCTTTGCCCAGCACACATGCGTTGTCCACCCAACTCGCGCCCCAGATGCAGAGACCCCCCCCCACATGCGGCAGGTGCTCTCCTGTCTGCCCCAAATCACTCACCCCCCCTCCACCTGCTCCTCCCAACACCGCCCCCTGCTGCACATACCGCCGCTGCGCGGCGTGCGCTCACCTGTCCGCCCCAACTTACACACACGCCCTCCACCCTGTCTTCCCAACTCGGGTTCCCCAGCTGCAGCACGCCTCCCCGCTGGGCGACAGGTGCTCGGCCCCCAATCAAAAACACGCCCTCCGCCTCGTGCCCCTCCTCCCACCCCCGCTGTGCTGCGGGCGCTCACCTGCCCGCCCCCAATCACAAACACGCTTTCCACCCGGTCCTCAAACTCCGGCCCGCTCAGCAGCTGCAGGGCTCCGTCCAGGCTAGAGCTCAGGTGCACGCCCTCCTGCTTGCTGGCCCCTGCAGGGCGGGTGGGCAGAGCAGGGGCAGGGGAGGCGGCGGTGGAGCACGGGAGGCAGCGGTGGTTTGATGTCTCATTGGCAGCGGTCGGCGGATTGACGTTTGGTTTCTGAGACGCACACAACGTCTGGCCTCTGCGGGGCGGGTGGGTAGGGCAGGGGCAGTGGAGGCAGGGCAGGGAGGCAGGGAGAGTCGTGGTGTGATGTTGGCTGGTGCAGCGCGGGTGGTGCAGCACGCTCTCTGGCTGGCTGGCCTGGGCTGGGTGGGCGGGCAGGGCGGGGAGGGAGGCGTTTGCGAGGAACGGACGGGCATAGAACGCCAGTGCTGCCGGGCAGAGTCAGCTGTTGGCCAAGTCAGACGAAACAAACGACCCCTGCAGCAGCGCACGGAGCAAGCTCTCCCCTGCCACCCGTTCCCCCGCCTGCCCCTCCCTGCCCCCCACACCTACCTGCCAGCGCCGCGCTGCTGTTGCCGCTGACGTTCTCGCCGCCAGCATCGGAGCCGCCGCGCGTGAGCACCACGTTGAGGCGGCCCGGAAGGGGGCGGAATTTGGGGGGCAGCGACTCCCACGTCTTACGCCCCATGATGACCGCATTTTGCTTGCGCGGGTCGGCGGTACGCAGGGTGAGCTCTTTGAAGTACCGCAGGTCCCCCGGGAGGCTCCAGGGCAGCGTGCCGCCTGCAGAGGGGGTGATGGGTGACATGTCAAGGGGGGCAGAAGAAAGGAGCTGGCTGGCACGCCAGCGGTGAAAAGGTGCCCGGTGTGCGGCCCACCCGCCGCCACCCGCCGCCACCCGCCATGCTGCTCTTGCCGCCTGCCCGCCCCCCCGCGCACCCTTGCCGATGCCCCATTGCTTGGTGGCGGCCACCACGATCTGGAAGGACCGGCGGGCCTGCTCAGGCGTCATTTTTGGCGGCCGCTGCTCGCTTTTCAAACCGAGCGGCGACCGGACGCTCTGGGGGAGCTGGTGAAGTACTCTGGTGGATTACCAGATGCTACCGAGCACACTGCAGGTGGAGCCAATAGCTACAGCAGGCCGCGCAGCATCCAAAAGTTCGCGCCAGCAGGACCCAAAGCGGCACTTCACTGCGCCCACCCCATCTAATGGCGTCCTCGACACTGTCGGACAGGTAACTAAGGCACTCGCAGCAGGTGCCGGCTCTCGAGCTCTCGGCCCTCACCGCATGCCGCGATCAGTTCAGCCTGCTCCCGAGATCAGTCCAGCGACTGGCGGGGATACGCAGCACCTTATGGATATCTGCAGTCACCGGCCGGACGCAGAGGGACTTTCTGAGGGGCGCGCCCCTTCTGAGGGGCGCTCCCCGCCTGCCGCCGCCTGCCGCTCCCATGCCCGCCCTGCCGCTCCCATACCCGCAGGATGGCGGTCCAGCAGCCGGCGCAGCTGGCACCAGTGCCTGGTGAGGATGGCGCGAGAGCTTTTAACGATGAGGCGATGCAGCGGCTAGGGGCAGAGCAGCAGGCGGCAGTGCAGGCTTGCCATCCAGGCTTCCCCACCGTCCCCTGCTCAGGTGCAAGCCGGCAGCCCACCCCCGATGAAGCAGGGCAGCTGTTTGGGCAGCAGCAGCCTGCCACAACAGCAGTAGCGGCAGCGGAGGCAGCGGAGGCAGCGGAGTCCGAGCAGGAGCTGCTGCTCGAGGCGTATGTGAGCGGTCTTCAGGAGGGGCGCGAACGGCGGCGGGAGCTGGAGGAACAGTGGCAACACCAGCACCAGCAGCAGCAGGAGCAGGAGGATCCCACAGATTCAGCGACCATGGTGGCAGCCGCGCTGGCAGCTGTGAGCTCGGACGAGGGCGAGAGATACGCCGCCAGCGCGCGCCTCGCTGATTAGTGATGCCATGCACGTGCTGGGCTTGCCGCCCTTGCACCCACCCAGCTAATGCTGTAGTTGCCCGGGGCTCCGCACGATGCAGCATATGTACCACATGTGAGAGGCAGGGATGACGCATCTGTGGCACACTTTTGGGTTGCAGCAGCGCTGTGTTACACTGTTAAACATGTATGAGGCTGGGCCATAGCGGTGACAAGGCAGGCGGGCGGCGGGGCTCCCGCAACCCGCTGGCGCTTGTGTCGGCACCTAGGGGAGGCGTCAGACGAGGTCAGTGCTATGCGTTTTAAGTAGGCGGAGGAGGGCAGTGTGCACACTGAAGGCTTAACACTGTCCAGGCGATGGTCTGCGGTCGTGGCGCTGCGCATGCATGCCACTCTCCGCCCTGCCCCTTGCTCTACCTTTGGCCGCATCTTGTGCCCTGCGCCTGTACAAGCCATGCAGCTGTCACATTGTGTTCATGCGGTGCACCGTGCATCCAGAAAAGGCTTCCCGTGACACCACACTCAGACATGCGTGCCCTGCTGCCGTGTTCCGCGTGCGTCGGCACTGTTAGGGTGCCCTTCCCCACCCTGCACTGAATTGATTCCAGCCCCTTCGCTGTCGCTCGGCACGTTCTTCTGTGCATACATGGGGCCTGTGGGCAGAAGGCTTGCCCTTTTCAAGCGACAGCAAACAGAAGTTGCCACGCTGGCATAGTTGTCCTTTCCTCGCTCAATCGGGCCCACGAGCGCAGATCGCGCGCACCAAGCCTGCACATAGGTCCCCGGCAGGCACCGTAGCTAGCTTGGGGTACCCATCGCTTCGAGGCAGCAAACATGGCTTCGGAGCTGAGCCGATTCATCGAGGTTCGTGTTAAATGGCGCGATCAGTGCCCTTCTAAAGGCATGGGCCTGGGCCCCAGCACGCCTCGAGCTCGTCCACCACCCCAGCTCGCTCCCCCTGTCTGCCCCTGCCGCCTGGTCCCCTCTGCAGGATGAGCTGCGCAAGCAGGGGATCAACGACGATGAGGAGCAGCGACTGCTGAGCAACCTGCGGGTGAAGGTGCGGCGGTGCAGGCGGCGGCCCCGAGGGGAAGGAGCGGTGGTTGCGCCTCGCCTCGCCCTGTGTGCCCCTCGCCAGCCGCCCGCAGCAGCACCCACCCCCGGGGCCTGTGATCAGGCACCCCCTGAGGATCTGGGATTCTCGCTCCTCCCTAGCTCCGCTGACGCGCACCCCTGCCGACGTGCCCCCCGCCCCTTCCCTCGCCGCCCTGCCGCGCCTGCAGCCGCTGTCTGTGCAGGCCCCCGCTGCGGCGGGCACCCGGCTGAGCAACAAGCAAAAGGCGCTGGGGGGGCTGGGACTGCTGATCCTGTTTGGCGCGCTGATGGGCCTGGTGGTCAGCTACCGGGGCAACCCGCCCACAACCGGCGACTTCCGCGGCGGAAGTGAGTGCCTGCCGCGGCTGCCAGCAGCTCTTGCTGCTGGCTGGGGGCCCCCTTGCACGGCTGCCGAGCGTGCGGTTGCCTGGCGTGGGATGGGCGGCTGGGCGGCCTGCAGTTGCTGGTGTGGGCATGATCCCGGCGGTGCTGCGAGCGCTTGCCGGCCTAGTGTTAGGGCAGGTCTCGGCGCTGCGGCAGGCACCCGGCCACAAGGGGAGGAGGCGGGTGTGCACAGAGCAGAGCAGTGTGCCCGCCTGGGGTGTGTGCACGCCTGCCCTCCACCAGGCCTGCCCTCCACCAGGCCGGATATGTGTGGCTTGAGGGCACGCCATCTGCCCAAGTTGTCCCACTGCTGCCGCGCCCACTGCACTGCACTGCACTGCAATCCAACCAGGCTGCTCACCCACTTACCTGCCTGCCACCTGCCCCACCTGCCTGCCTGCCTGCAGTGGCAGAGCCCGAGCTCGGGGTGGAGGCTGTGATTGACCGCAGCCGGCAGGCCCAGAGAGAGGCAGAGGCCAAGCGGGCAGCTGAGGCGGAGGCTCTGAAGCTAGCAGAGGCTGAGCGTGCGGCTGCGCAGGCGGCTGCACGCGAGGAGGCGACTCGCAAGGCGGAGGAGGAGGCAAAGACAAAGGCGGCGGCAGCGGCAGAGGCCAAGCGGGCGGCTGATGCGGAGTCGGAGGCAGCCAAGAAAGCAGAGGAGGCGGCCAGGAAGAAGGCAGCTGAGGAGGAAGCCAAGCGGAAGGCGGAAGAGGCAGAGGCAGAGGCAGCGGCGGCCAAGAAGGCGGCTGACGCTGAGGCCAAGAAGGCGGCAGAGGCGGAGGCAAAGAAGGAGGCGGCGGACGCGGAAGCTGCCAAGCAGGCGGAAGCTGCCAAGAAGGTGGCGGCGGACGAGGCAGCTGCCAAGAAGGCGGCAGAGGCTGCCAAGAAAGCAGAGGAGGACAAAAAGGCAGCCGCAGCGGCAGCAGATGAGGAGAAGGCGGTGGCGGGGGCAGCGGCCGCCAAGGCAGCGCCCACACCGCAGGGCAAGGCGCCCACACCCGGTGCGTGCTGCGCTGCGCTGTGCGGCGCCGACTGCTGCGCTGCGCTGCCGGGCTGTTTGCAGCGCAGCAAGTGGGAGGCTGGGGAAGTGGGGCAGGCTGCTTTGGCGGGGGAGGGCAGGGATGTGGCAGGGAGGGCGGCAGGTGGTGGATGGCTTGCGCTTGCCCAGTGGGAGGGCAGGGGTGCATGCCAGACAGGCAGGACCGGGGGGCACGAGGGGCACAAACCAGCCCTGGCAGTCGCACGATACTGCCCCGACGGTCAGCTCTGGAGCTGCCTCCAGCTGTGCCACCTCTCATAGCTTCCCTGCCCGCCCTTCCGCACATCGCCCCGCCACAAAGAGATCGCCTTGCATCCCTCTACTCCGTGCACCCCTCACCGACCCTTCCCTGCCTGGTGCTGGCCCTCCCTCCCTCCCTCCCGCCGGCCCCCTGCCTCCCCTGCAGACCCCAAAGAGCAGCAGGAGCAGGATGACGATTATGTGGAGGGGATGTTTGATGAGGACATGGATTGAGGGGATTTTTGGCTAGCGAGGAAAGGGGAAGCCTGGCTGATGGGAGGCCCACAGCAGCCAACGGGATCCTGGGACGCACTGGAAGGCAAAAGGGCACCCCAGCCTGAGGCTTGCAGGGCTTCCTAGGGCCGCCTTGTGCTGAAGGGCTGGCTGGCTTGCTGGGTAGCAGTAGGGAGCAGAGCATGCAGCGTGGCAGCCTGGTGACGCGGCATGCCTGCGTGCCGCCAGGAAGCACGGGCTCTCGCCGGGCTTGACGCAGCAGCCAGCAGGCAGGCGGGGCGATGGTGGCAGCAAGGAGGCACGGGCAGTAGTGGCTGCTGTCGCTCGCTGCTGCTGCTGCTGTGGCGGGGCAAGCAGGGCCTCATGTGCCCGCAATTCATAGCTGCTGCTGCATGCATGCCTGGCACCCGTGTCCTCTGCTCTTCCTCCACCGCTCTGCCCCTGCTGCCTCGTGACCTTCCACGACCCTTTGTCGGTTGGCATACCATTTTTAGTAAAGTCCCTTAAACCTACGTCTACAGGCACTGTGAGTGTGCCTTCCGCACAGGCAGGATAGGAGGCAGGATAGGGTGGTGCCAAATCTGCTTTGCATGCGCGTGTGCGAGCTTGTGGGCGCCGCTCAGGGGCGCTCTAATTTCATTGCATGAAGGAAGGGCACCTGGAAAACAAAAGAGTGCTGGCACAAGCGGAGGGCAGACACGGGGGGAAAGAAAAGAAGTAGAACAGAGGTAGGGTGCACACGGGGCGGTCAAAACGTAGGGTGCGTGTTTGGGAAGAGGGAAGTGACAGACGGTGATGTGCTCTCTGGTGCCGCGCCTGAAGCGCTTGCAGCCCCTCTCTGGGCAGGCGGCCTGCCTGCGCGACCCGCAAGGCATGCATGCCGCCGCTGCAGCTGACCTGCTCGTGCACGCCCTGCGTGCTGCACTGCGCTGGGTAAGCCCGGCCCCTCCCGCTCGCTCGCTTGCCGATCAATTCATCCACTTAGCGGCGTTGGGGGCGTGCCTACGGCCTGGGGGAGAACACGACCGTACTGTGCCCAGCGTGCCAGCCCCCGAATTTCGCGTTCAGGCCAGAGGCTGAGCCAGCGGGGCCGCACGGTGCAGCCTGAACGGCGCGCGCTGAGCTGAGTGTAAGCCATCGTTCGCTCCAGTGCACGCTCAGTGCCCCAGGCCTCGCGGCCCGCCATTCGGTGCGCGCTGAGCGCCCCGTTGAGCAGCCCATCAGTCGAGGAACGCTCAGTGCCCCAGGCCTCACAGGGCCATCGGTGGGCTGAGCGCTCAGTGCGCCAGCTCCCGCCCCTCCAGGCACAGCTTGAGCAGCGCCATGCGCACGTACAGGCCGTTGCGGGCCTGGCGGAAGTAGGCGGCGCGCGGGTCAGAGTCCACTGCTGGGTCGATCTGCGGGCGGGAGGGAGAGGAGCGTAGACGCATGGTGAGCAAGGTCTGTCACACGGTAGGAAGGTTTTCCAAAGGGGCGGGGCATTGGCAGGGAGTACTGCTTTGTACCGCCTTCAGGCCCCTCTGTAAGAGGGTAAGTAGCAAGGGTAAGCTGCTGGTGGGAGACATGCGGGCCTCACTGCAGCAGTCAGATCGACTTGCGAGTAACAAGATGTTGATGGGAGGGGCAGGAGTAATCGTGAACCCAGCCCACCAGTCCTCCCTCTCACCTCCTCTTGTCCCACGCCCCCTCGACAGCCCTCGTGTCCCTTCTGTGCCCTGCCCGCTGCCCTTTCCCCCCACCACACCTCACACAACCAACGCCCCTCACACACGCAACCACACCGCCCCCCGATCTCGCGCCACGCGCGTGCCAACGGGCGCATCACCAACCCCAGCAGGGGAGCATCACCCACCCCACCCACCCACACACAAACGCAACACACATGGTCATCCAACAAAAGCGCAACACGCGATGCACCTCGTCCACGTTAGGCAGCGGGTGCATCAGCAACCCCACACAAACACACACCCTCATGCCCGTACAAGTACACACCAACATGCGGCGCACCTCGTCCACGCGTGGCAGCGGTGCATCAGCAAGCCACGTGAAAGACACACCGTCATGCCCGTATGAAAACACAACAGCATGCGGCGCACCTCGTCCACACGTGGCAGCGGGTGCATCACCACCGCATCCTTCCTCAGCTGCTTCATCGTCTCCGTGTTGATGATGTACTTGCCCTTGGCCTTCTCGTAGTCGTCGGGCCTGCAGGCTCGACAAGTAACAATAGACAACATGACTTTCAAGAACAGACGTGGGAGTGTTGATGATGTACTTGCCCTTGGCCTTCTCGTAGTCATCGGGCCTGCAGACTCGATGAGACGATGTGACATTATAACACATTGAGACAATGCAAAAGTTGAGGACAGACGTGGGAGTGTCAATGATTTGTTGCCCTGGGCCTTCTCTTAGTCATCGGGCCTGCAGAATTGAGGGGCAGGGCAGGCATAAGACAAAGCGTGAGCACGAGGGTAGGCGCCGGGGAGAGGGGTGACTGCTGATGTCCTGCTTGCCCTGTTTGCCCCAGCCGCAGGCGTCAGGCCAGCACGGGTTAGGGATGGAAGAAGCGAGGATGGGGCGGGGAAGGAGATTGGGAGCCAGCGTTGCATTTCATTGGAAAAGCGCCTGCCCTGGCCGTTCCACAACCGCTTGGCCTGCACAAGTGATGTAATAGGCTAGACGTGAACGAACAACACACGTGTGGGAGTGGGTAGGGTGCAGACCCCCGGGTACACTCCCCAACAGCACTGCCGGCTCTGCTGCCTGCTGCTGTTGCCCTGCTGCTGCTGCTGTGCTGCTGCTTCTGATTGCTGCTGCTTCTGCCGACTGCTGTTGCTGCTGCTGCTACTGACTGCTGCTGCCGCCCTGCTTGCCTGTCCTGGAAGCGCTCCTTCTGGATGCGGGTCTGGTACAGCACATCCACGTCAGACGCCACCTGGCGGGGGGAGGAAAGCATGGGGGGAAGGCAGGCAGGCAGGCAGGCAGGCAGGCGGCATGATCAGCGGCAGGCTGGCGGGCGGGGAGCCTGCATTTGCAGATGCCACTTCATGCACGCACCCTGCGCAGGCGCCGCCGCCGCGGGGCGCACACACCTCCCCCTGAGCCTCACAAATCATGCGCCCACCTGCTGCTAGCGCTCCCACTTGCCCTGTCTGTCTGACCAGCCCTGCCCACTCAAAAACACCTTTCCTGCCCCTCAGCTTCCCCTCAGCTTTCCCTTCTCACCGCTGCCAGGCCATCCACCTCCTCCATCGTGCTCTGTCGACTGACCCTCCCTCGATCGTTGGCCGACTGACCCTCCCCTAACCACGACCGCCCGCAGCTGCCTACTGCTGCCCACCCTCCATCCCCTGCCCCTCAGCTTCCCTCAGCTTCCCTGCTCACCGCTGCCAGGTCATCCACCTCCTCCCAGTCCACCCCCACGCTGGTCAGGTAGCTCTTGATGTCATCCTTCATGCGGCACTGCACACAGCACGGTGCAGGCATTCAAACACGGTCAAATATCAGAGCGGGGTGAGCGGCTAGTTATTGAGGTTGCCCTGCATGCGGCACTGCGGGCAGCATGGTTCAGGGATTAGGGCTTTGAACCAGGGGGCCCGGCGTTAGATCCACTTGGCTGTGTCAGGACAGGTGAGGGGCTGGGGCTGGGTCTCGATGTCGTCCTTCACGCGGCACTGCAGGCTTTGAAACAAGGGCCCCAGCGTTACCATATCACTTGGCTGTGTCAGGGCAGGGTGAGGGGCTGGGGTTGGGTCTTCATGCGATGGTGCAGGCAGCGGGGGGAGCATGGGAGCGCGGCGAAGCGGCGGGGGGGAGCACAATAACTATGGGGTTGGGTCTCCATGCTCTGTCATAAAGTTTGTTCTACAAAGGAACAAGAAGCAGGGCACCCACTCGCCGAGCCAGGCTGCACAGACTACATCTCAGTGCCACGCTCTATAAAGAAACACAACCAAGGAACAAGAAGCAGGGCACCCACTCACCACGCCTGGCGCCGCAAACTACATCTCCCGCTGCGTTACGACACACACCAAGGAACAAGGAAGGTCGAGGAACTGACCACGACGGGCGCCACACACTACATCTTCACGCTCTGTCAGGAAATACAACAAAGAAACAAGAAAGAAGCAGGGCACTCACCACGTCGGGCGCCACAAAGTACATCTTCACGTTCTTGTACATGGAGAGGACGTAGGCGAGGGAGCGCACGGTGCGGCCGTTGGCCAGGTCGCCAATCAGCCCGATCTTAAAGCCGTCCAGCCGCCCAATCTCCCGCTGGATCGTGTACACATCCAGCAGCGCCTGCAGGGGGAGCGGGGATGGATATCAAAGAGGCATGGTGAGCGCGCATGGCCAGGCATGGTCACAAAGAGGTTTGTTCGACCGACCATGCCTTGCAGGGAAAGGGAATGGATAGTAAAGAACCATGGTGAGTGAGCATGGCCAGGCATGATCATGAAGAAGTTGTTCGACCGACCATGCTTGCCCTGCACGGTGTCCCGCATGCAGCAGTGCAGGCAGGGGGAAGGGGAATGAATGGAGGATGAACTCAGAGTGGTGAGTGAGCATGCCCAGTCATGGTAAGCAAGGAGTCGTTCGACTGGCCACCCTTGAGCTGGGTGGTACCACCAGGTTCTGCAGAGAAGGGGAAGCCGTGCAAGAAGAACCGTGCTCAGTGCTTTGGGCCGCAAAAGGACTGTTTGAAACCATGCAGCTGCATATAGTTGCGCTGCCTGGCGTCACACGACCAGCAGAGGAAAGAAGCAGCACGTGGTTGAGGGGCATGGCAAGCGATTTGGGCCGGCCATGGT
The DNA here is from genome assembly GCA_002896455.3 of Chlorella sp. ArM0029B. Classification (NCBI taxonomy): domain Eukaryota; kingdom Viridiplantae; phylum Chlorophyta; class Trebouxiophyceae; order Chlorellales; family Chlorellaceae; genus Chlorella; species Chlorella sp. ArM0029B. The sequence continues at coordinate 20,608 of JTEE01000329.1, read as the reverse complement.
CAATTTGAACTGCTGTCTGTGCACACATCCTACACGGCCGGTCCCCGCTGTGCTGCCCTCCTTTCACCACACACAACGCACAGGCACCTGCGTGGGGTGCTGGCCGGGCCCGTCCCCTGCGTTGATGATTGGGATGGAGGCAGCGGCTGCCGCCTTCTCGGCAGATCCGGCCTGCGGGGAGAGAAGTGAGGCGGGGCAGGGTGGAACAGTTTGGCAGGCTGGTGAGCGGGCTGCTGGGAGGCGTGCGCATGGTGGCTGGTGGCTGGTGGCCCGACGGGCAAGCAGAGAGCGGGAGGAGCCAGGACCCGCCCGTGCAGACACCTGCACTGCACGGCCCGTCAAGAGCTCACAGCGATGCCTTCTGCGGGCATGCTGCTGTGGGTGGGCCTGGGCGCCAGGATGCTGTTCCCAGCTCGCAAGAGACTCAGGAGGCCAGGCGGCCGAGCAGGCAGGCAGGCGGCCAGGCAGGCAGGCAGGCGGCCAGGCAGGCAGCTCCAGGAAAGACCAGCCCACCAGCCCACCAGCCTAACCTGGAAGTGGCGCAGCACCACCACGTCAGCATACGCCTCCACAGTGCGGATAGTGTCTGCAGGGAGGGAGGCAGGACGGTGTGGCAGGCAGGAGCAGGGGTTGAGGTGCGCGCTGTGCGAGCAGACCAGGCGGCAGGGCAGCGGCGCTGGGCAGGCAGGCGGGCCTTCATGAGACAAGGAGCTCTGGAATTGGTTTGCCCTGCTGTTATGCCTGCCCCTGCATCCAAACCCCATCCTATTTTCAGTGTTCTGCACTGCACTGCAAGCAGAGCGATCCCGAGACGTGCCACACACGCAAGCCCACCCAGGGCCCGTGCCCGGCCCGCCACACATGGCAGCGCCCGCCCGCCTCCTGCCC
>JTEE01000327.1:15161-61548 GCA_002896455.3 Chlorella sp. ArM0029B | reverse complement strand
AAGACGCTTGGCTGGGCTGCGCGCTATCCGCTGCGTCGAAACAGAGGCCTCCAGGCGTTCCAGTAAAGGGAGAATGTAATGCAATAATGTAAAGGAATGATTGGAACAGCCGCAAGGCCGGGGCTTCTCTCCCCTGGCCGGCCGAGCCTTAGAGGGGGGTGCGTACAGATGGCAGTGGTGCTCCCTTCTTCCGCTTTACCCATCCATTTCAATCCTCTGCCTGCGTGGCGCTCAAGCCCCCCGCTGCGCCTCCCAATAAAGGTCATTCTGCCTGGGCTCTGTGCAAGCCCCCGCCCCCGCGCCGGTCTGCCTGCACACTCCACCTCCCCCAAAAGTCAGCTGCGACCAGCGTAGCGGCACTCGGGCAGCCCAAACAGCCATGCAGGCCAGCAGCAATACGTTCCTGCGCGGCGAGCAGCTGCAGCAGCCGCGTGGGCGCACCATGCTGAAGGGAGGGCGCCAGGGCCCTGTGCGGGTGAGTCTGCTTCGGCGCTGATCAGGCGATCGCAACGGCGCCGAGGGAGCAATGCAGCGGCTCGAGCGGGGCGGCGACGCCCTTGAGCTGCGGTTGGTTCTGCTGCCGCCGCTGCCTGCCGCCGCCGCCGCCGCTGCTTGGCGCGCTCCTCACGCCTGACCGTACTACGCTCCTGCAGGCCGCGGTGGCAGGCGAGGGCCCCATGATTGTGACCCAGAAGAAGGAGCTGCGCCTGCTGACCCCCAAGTACTGCGAGTCTATTCACCAGACCCGTCGCCGCCCCACCCGCACCATTGACGTGCGTCGCGCCCAGGGCACACACTGGCCTGCTGCAGGGCGCGTTTGGTGCCTATAGGTGGCAGGCTGCTGTATAAGGGCATGTTGCAGCGTTGCCAGCTGCATTGAATCATCCTGATCAGTATTCAAAGAGAGACAGCTTGACATCACGTCGCGTGCAAAGAGGCTTGCTCGGCGTGCGTGCGGCACCCGCCATTCTCAGGCGCGTGCGCTCGCATGCTGCCCCTCCTCGTGCATCTGATGTACTGTCCCCCCTCTGTCCGCTGCCTGGTGCAGATTGGTTCTGTCAAAGTTGGCAGCGAGCACCCCATTGCTCTCCAGACCATGACCACCACCGACACTCGGGATGTGGAGGCCACGGTGGAGCAGGTGCGGGGGGGAGCAGGGCGCTTCTGTTGCTGTGCTCACCAGAATTGGCAGGCATTTGTAGTGGTACGTGGTGCAGTACCAGGGGAGCGTGATGGCCCTCTGTGGCCTGCTAGCGCTGCAAGGGCGTACTTGCGCTGGGCCTTCCTCGGGAACCCTCTGTGCAAGTTCTGGCGAGGGCAGGGGCAGCGTCCGTGATGGGCTGGGTGCAGCTGAGTGCAGGGCAGGTCAGAGGGCAGCAGTCAGACTGCTGCTGCAACCGAGCATGCAGGGCCAGCTGTCCATGTGCTGTCCCTCACCCTCTCAAACATGCACGCGTCGCCCCACCCTCCCAACCTTTGCCCTCAACCCGCTTCACACCCGCAGGTGAAGCGGTGCGCGGATGCGGGAGCCAGCATTGTGCGCATCACTGTGCAGGGGAAGAAGGAGGCGGAGGCGTGCCTGAGGATCCGGGAGCGCCTGTTCAAGGACAGGTGAGGGGCTGCACTGGCGCTGCTGCAGCTGCTGAGCTGGCGCTCTGCTGCCGACCTTGGCAGGGCCATCGCCTGCCGGGCTGCTCACAGTGCAGGGGCATGCTGAGCTGGGCCGTGCAGGGACCTGCCGGTTGCACGGCGCTTGCTCTGGTCATACCACCTCCAGCTAGCACACCCAGCTTGACATGCCAGCTGTGCAAACAGTGTGCCTGCCAGCTGGCCTCGTGTTGGGCAGACGCTCACCTGTGCGGCACGGTTACAGGGCCCTGCTTCCAGGGCACGCCGTTGTTGTTGCTCACCCGCCTTGCCCTTGCCACCACCCCTCCTCTCTGTGCCAGGTACGACACCGCCCTGGCGGCAGACATCCACTTCCAGCCCGCCGTGGCCATCATGGTGGCAGACGCCTTTGAGAAGATCCGCATCAACCCGGGTGAGGCGGGAGGGGCGGTGGTGTGGGCTGCTCTCTGATGGTGTGCATGGGAAGGCCAACATCAACCTGAGTGGGTGCATGCGTATCTTGTATGCTTGCAAGTGTTGGGCCCCCCTTGCTTGAGTCCAGCCGCGGTGTCCTCACGTTGTCTTCTTCACGGAGCCGGCGCCTCGCCTTCCCCGCCTTTTAGCACATGCTGTTGCACCTAGCTCGATCAGGCCGCTACCCCGCCCTGGTCCAGCCCAGCATTCTCACCTCAGCCCCTCCCCTTCTACCGCAGGCAACTTTGCCGACGGGCGCAAGACGTTTGATGTGATCAACTACGACGACCCCGCACAGTTTGCCGAGGAGCGCGAGTACATCCGGTGGGTGCCAGCTTTCTTGCTGTGCCTGGTTTGGCTTGGTTGGTTGGAGACAGGGGTGCAGTCGCGTCGAGCGTGGGGAGGAGGGAGGGAGTGGTTCAGGCAGCCGCATTGAAAGGGCGGGGAAGGCTGGGCCAGCATGTGGAATGGGTGCAGTTGGTGGGATGCAGGATGCGCATAGCCTGCCACCTGCAGCGCCAGCGTGACGCCTCCATGACGTATCTGCTCACGGCCATGGTGCTTCTCAACCCGCCCGCTGCAGCGAGGTGTTCACCCCCCTGGTTGAGAAGTGCAAGAGCCTGAACCGCGCGATGCGCATTGGCACCAACCACGGCTCCCTCTCCGCACGCATCCTCTCCTACTACGGTGAGCCTGTGGCAATGCAGGGGGCAGCAATGGGGAGGGGCGCTGTGTTTCAGCATGAATGGTATGTTGCACAGGGGGCCATGGTGGTGCAGCGGCGGCGCCATGGCGGGCGCTGAAAAATGGGGTGGGAGGAGGGGGCAAGCGGGGAGGTGTAGAGGCACTGCGGCCACGGCTTGATTACTCCGCCAATATCCTGTCCCCCACTCAGCCGCGCCCTGCCGCCCCTGTCCGTTGCTGCCCCCTGCCCCCTCCGCTGCAGGCGACACCCCCCGTGGCATGGTTCAGAGCGCCTTTGAGTTTGCCGACATCTGCAGGGACATGGACTACCACAACTTCCTCTTCTCCATGAAGGTGGGTGGCACCCCTGTGGGCCCAGGGGCGACATTGCTTGCCTGAGTGACGTGGTCGGTCTGTTGATACACACCGCAGGATGAGTTGCCGCATGTTGACCGGCCAACAGAGCCTGCAGCGCCTCTGCCCCTCCCTTTTAGACACCCTAAACCCTAACCCCCTCCCTTTAGACCCGGGCAGGCTGCCTGCGTCAATCCCGCCAGTGCCGCCGGCACAGTGTATCCATGCAGTGCAAAATGCTCTCAACCCGCTGAGCGCCCTGGCCTCCCTACCCCAACTGTCTACAAACGCTGCCCTCCGCCACTCCTTCTCCCCTGCAGGCCTCCAACCCTCTGGTCATGGTGCAGGCCTACCGCCTGCTGTCTGAGGAGATGTACACCAAGGGGTGGGACTACCCCCTGCACCTGGGAGTCACCGAGGCGGGTGCGTCAACCGGGGCTTGAGCAGGGGGGCTGGGCGGGGCTTGAGCAGGGGGGCTGGGCGGGCGGGTGAATGGGGCAGGCGGGAGGGGAGGGCAGCGGCAACCTTGCCATGCACTTAGGGTTTGCTGAGATGGGTGCACGGGGCGGCTCGCGGGGCGGCGGTGGTGCTGGCAGGCGGCAGGGGTACGTGCACAAACTGTTGTAGCCAATGAGCGGCATGGGTAGCTGAGTTGCTGCGCCGGCCTCTCCTGCTCGCCACCTGCAGGCGAGGGCGAGGATGGCCGCATGAAGAGTGCCATTGGCATTGGCGCCCTGCTCATGGATGGCCTGGGCGACACCATCCGCGTGTCGCTCACAGAGGACCCCGAGTTTGAGATGGACCCATGCGGCAGGTGGGTGGGTCGGCTGGGCACTATCATCCAGTTAGTTGACAGTTAGTTGAGGATCAGTTCTGTTGGCAGGTTGGGAGCGATCAAAGACGAGGGTGCAGCCAGGAGCTTGCCGATGGTAGCAGCTGTGTTGTTATTTTGCCAGGAAGTGGGTGGGGGGTGGAGGGAGGGCCCGAGCCTTGGAAGAAGCGCCCCTTTGCGGCAGGTCGGCAGTAGCTGCTGCCAGCCATGCAGAAGGCTAGGGTTTTGGTGTTGAGGGTCATGTTGAGCTGGGCTGGCTAACAGGGGCAAGGGGGGTGGGGTTGGAAGCAGGTGTGGCAAGCGCCGCGAGGGCAGCTTGCTGAGCACAGGGTTGTTCATAACTGTGACGCTCGCACTCTGTGCCAGGGCACCTGGCGGCTGCAGGCTCCCTCCAGCGTCCTCTCTCCAACCCTGCCGACTCGTGTGTGCTACTGTGTATGCCCTCCTGCAGGCTGGCCAACCTGGGCAAGCGTGCCGACGAGGAGGGCTGGGGCGTGCCCGCTTTTGAGGAGCACCGCGACACGCACCTCTTCAGCCGCAGGTGTGGCGGGCAACGGTGGTGTGGGGCTGGGGGGGTGGTTCTTGGAGGCCTGCTGTAGCAAGAAGGCATGGTACCGGCATGCCTTTGGTGCAGGAATGGGTTGCTTGCTGCCAGCCGCCAGCCGCTCGCAAGCCCTCCCGAGCGACCTCCGCACCCGCCTGCCCACCCGTATCCCGCCTGCCTGCGCCTCCCGCACCCCTGCAGGGTGGGCCGCCTGCCTGAGCAGCGTGAGGCGGACACGGTGGACTACCGCCCCCTCTTGCACCGCGACGGATCCGTCTTCTCGGTTGTCTACCCCGCTGACCTGGAGCAGCCCGAGTGAGTGGCCTCGGCTTTGCATGCTTAGGTGCAGGGCTTGTGGCTGTCTTGGTTCAATAACACCAGGACAAGATTGGGTGGGGAGCAGCTTGCGTCCTGTGCCCCTGCATGTGTGTCCTTGCTGTTTTGGTTCGCCCGCTCCCAGATTTCTCACCCCACAACCCACCTCGCCCCTCTGCTCCCCCGTCCCGCCCCCCGCAGGCTGCTGTACCGCCGCATGGGCGCCAAGATGGTGGTGGGCATGCCCTTCAAGGACATCGCCACCGCAGGTGAGGTGCTAGGGCATTGAGGTCAGAGTAAGGGGAGCCTGCTAGGAAGTAAGGCGTCTTCAATGCCCTTCAAGGGGTGGCAACCTTGTGGTGGGCTCGCCTTGCAAGTGCTGCAAATGGCACTGGTAGGGCAGCAGGGCGTGTTGGTTCATCAGTTGAATTGAGGGGAGGCGGTGTTTTGGTCGTGGCATCGGCAGTGGGGAGAGCTCAAGTGGGGTGACGGGACCTGCACGTTGGTGAGGTGAGGCTGCAGAGCAGGCAGGCCACGTGTGCGGTACTCTCCGCCTGCGACCTGCCCCCTGCTCCTTCCTGTGCTCCTGCACCTGCACCGCCGTTCGCTTCCCCCATGTCGCCACACGCATTGGGGCAGGCGTTGTACTGCTGTCCCGCCCGCAAGTGGCCCCTCCTCCCTTTCACACTCGCGCCACCCCCTCCCCCTCCCCACCCTCCCTGCAGACACGATGCTGATGTACCAGGTGCCCAGCAGCAGCGACGTGGCGGGACGGCGCGCACTGCGCCGCCTGCAGGAGGTGCGCCTGCTGGGGAGGGGTGGGGAGCCAGGGTCAGGGGGGGTTGCTGCTGTATCTTTGGCTGCACAGATGCTGCCTGCGGTTGGACAAATTGCCTGGGAGTAGTGGGTGTGTATCTTGCCATGCGAGTCCCTCCCCATCACCCGCCTGGGCAGCTCTTCCACCTCGCCTCGCTTACCGCTCCCCGCCCACCTCTGCCTCCTTGCTTCCCGCCCGCCGCCTTGCCCCCCCCTACAGGTGGGTGTGCATGTGATGGCCCCCGCTGAGGTGCTGGCCGCCAACCCGCTGCCCGACTCGGTGGCGGTGATGCAGCTGGCAGTGGCGGCGTCCGCGCACCGCGCTGGCGGCGTTCAGGTGGGCCGGGGGCATGTGGGCGACAGACCAGCCTAGGCAGCGTGGCTGGTCTGTGCTGACTGGCTGGATGGCGTGCTGACGAGGGAGAGGCGCATGGCTGGCTTACGGTGCCTAACTGGCCTGCCTGCCTGCCCTGCCTTGACCAGCTTGCGCAACTATCGTCGGCAAATGCACACCGTGCCTCACCCTGATGTGCCCACCCTGCCCACCCTGCCCCCGATTCCGCAGCTGCCCGAGGGCGCTGGGCGGCTAGCTGTGTTCATTGATGGCACGGAGAGTGACGAGGACTTGGCTGCTCTGAAGGACATGAAGGCTGTGTTTGCACTGCTGAAGACTGCGCCCGGGCTGAGCCGTGTGCACGCCTCACGCCGCGTGTTCGAGCAGCTGCAGACGCAACAGGTGGGCGCGGGGTGGGAGGAGGTATAGAAGGGTGAGGCGGAAGGCACAGCTGGCAGGCACTGCACACTGCTGTTGCTGCTTTACAGTAGCTGCAGGCTCAACAGGTGCTGTGAGGCAGGATGGGGAGGGCAGGGCATGACGAAGTGGGCAGCTTACCCCAGGCAGAGTTCAGCGGGGCAGCCAGAACCGGGCTCAATATTGTATATATATTAATATATTTCTGGTGCAGCAGGTATGAAGCACCCGCTCGCCGCTGCTCATCACACGACTGCCCTCTTCCCTCTCGTGCCACCGCTCTGTCCTCTCGTCTGACTCACAATGCTCCCCTCTCCCCCTTTCCGACCCTGCAGATTGACATCCCCATCATCCACCACATCACCTTCCCTGATGGCACCCCCCGCGACGACATCGTGCTGCAGTCCGGTGAGTGCGAGAGGCTGCTGCGTGTGAAAGATCTGGCTGTAGCAGGGCTCCGCTATACAAGGGCACCTAGGTACTGCGCCCAATGCGGCTGCCTGCGGTGGCATGGTCTGTGTGCACAGGGAAGTGCCCATGCACTGTTCGTGGCGTTGCAAGCCATGCCCATCTCTCTTCTGCGGTCAGCTCCCCTGTGCGCCGTGAATGCTTGCTGACTGATGCACTGTCTTGTTGGCTTCCGCAACCCCACGCCTGCGGGCTGCAACCCTCTTCTTCTGCTGCAAGTACTGCACACCCGGCCCCCTAATCATCCGCCCCGCCCCGCCCCACCTCCCCCCCTGAAGGCAGCATGGTGGGCGGCCTGATGGTTGACGGGTACGGCGACGGCCTGATGATTGAGTGCGCCACAGAGGATGCCGACTACCTGCGCACCACCGCCTTTGGGCTGCTGCAGGTGGGCCGCTCTTCTGTCCCTGCCTGGGCTGCACGGTTGGGCTGGGCGTAGAGCGTGCCTGTCTGCTTGCGCACTATGGGCATTCACTACATTGCTCCAAGAGCTGCGGGTGTGGCAGCACGTGCTGCTGTCTGCAGCTGCTGCATTAGCGAGCATAGGCAGCGCCAGTTGCATCACGTACAGTGGCGGCGAGCCCACCCCCGCAGTCACGCAGCAGGATGGGCTGTTGCATTGCAGCACTGCCACTGCATTTTCTGGGAGACACACCAGGCTGAACCTGTTCCTGCTTCCCTCCCTCCCTCCCTGCTCTCCGCCCCTCGTCCCTGCAGGGCTGCCGCATGCGCAACACCAAGACCGAGTATGTGTCCTGCCCCTCATGCGGCCGTACCCTGTTTGACCTCCAGGCAAGGCCGGGAGGCTGTGGCCGTGTGGGCAGCAGTTGCGGACTCAGCAGCAGCGGAGGGGTGGCATCAGCTGCCTGCCGACATGCCTGCTTTGATGTCTGCATGCCGGGTCCGCTCGCACTTGTGCATGTTGTGTCTGCTCTTCAGCACATGGGCAGGGAGACGGCCCGCCTGGCCCTCCACACTGGTTGCGCTGCCATTCGATCTCTAATCCATCCCACTCAACCCTCTCCCCGTGCGTTCTTTTCCCCCTGCAGGAGGTGACTGAGCAGATCCGCACGCGCACGGGCCACCTGCCGGGTGTCTCCATTGCCGTCATGGGATGCATCGTCAACGGGCCCGGCGAGATGGCGGACGCAGACTTTGGGTGGGTGCAGGCGGGGTGGCGCACGTGGCAACCGAGCAGCAGAACGGCCAGGGCAGGGACATGCATGGGGCACATGCAGCTGTATGACCCATGCACACATGCGTGCAATGCACTGCGCTCCACAGGCGCTGCATGTAGCTGCCCCCATCGTGCCCTGATCCACAGGTCAGCCACCGTTTCAGCACATCGCTCCCAACCCCCATGCTTACCACTGCCTCCCCTGCCCCCCTGCCTGCAGCTATGTGGGCGGCGCCCCCGGCAAGATTGACCTGTACGTGGGCAAGGAGGTTGTGCGGCGGGGCATTGACAACGAGCTGGCGTGCGACGAGCTCATTGAGCTCATCAAGGTGAGGGGGCAAGGGGGTGGAAGCGTGATCTGGCATACAACGGCTGCCATCCGGAGGGAGCTCCCGTTTTCTGTGGCCCATGCGCTGGGTGTCTGGTGCCGTGGGGGTGTGGAGCGGGCCTTTTGTTGTGCGGTGGCCGGCAAACCTGCTGGACTGCTATCCATACCATCTTGATAGCAGGAGGGGTGGGTGTTCAGGCTGTGAAATGCAAGATCCTGCGGTTGCGCTGTTGATGTGGGTTGTAGAGCTGCAGCACGCTTACTCTTCCGGATCGGGTCCGAGGCAAGGCCAGTGTGCTGACTGCCGCTGCCCTCCCCCACCCATGTTGCAGGAGCACGGCCGGTGGCAGGAGATGCCGGTTGAGGAGGAGGGTGAGGCAGAGCTGGCCGGGGCCGCCTCCGCGTGAGCCGGGAGCCCCGCCTGCGGTTCTCCCACCCCTGACCCACATTTTTGTCTTTTGCTTGAAGCTTTTGTGCGTCCCCGCTTTTGTGTTACCACCCCTCTCCCTCCTCCACTCGCTGCTCACAACTGCAAAGTAATCTATTGCTGATGAGTCCCGCCTGCCTGCCTGTCGAGCACATTAACAGTAGTAACACACGATGAGCACTGAAGTGCGGGAACGGTGCACATGTGGCGCTGACGGTAGCGCAGCCGCCGCCAGCCTGGGCAGCAAAGGTATTGCTGGGAGGCCCCAGAACACGCGCGGCTCGGGTTTATTGCACTACTAGCACCCTTTACAAGCACAGCCAACCCACAGCTTCGCGCGACAGTGTCTCAAGTCCCGCGCCGCCAATCTTCGGCATGGCGGCCCAGCGCCCGGCCCCGAACGTCCTCGTCACGGGCACACCCGGCACAGGAAAAACAACGCTAGCACAGCAGGTGGCAGAGCAGACGGGGCTCCGCCATGTGAATATCGGGGACTTGGTCAAGTCGCAGCAGCTACATAACGGCTGGGACGATGAATTCGAATGCCTGGTCATCGACGAGGACAAGGTGGGAGCCGCGCGCCACTGCATGCCGCCACTGCATGCCGCCGCCGCCGCCATGGTGCTGCCAGCCAGAGCGCCGAGCAAAGTATGTCTGTGTCTGCCCCGCACTCATGGCCCTGCAGGTGTGTGACGCTCTTGAAGACATGATGGCTGAGGGAGGGTGCCTAGTGGACTACCACGGCTGCGACTTCTTTCCGGAGCGGTGCGCAGCCGCTGCTGGGGCGGGCAAGGGGCAGGTGTTTGGGGACAGAAGGACTGGGGCTTACGCGGCAGCAGGATACGTGGGTCGTGGCGACCATTTGCGGGTAGAATTGCGGCGTAGCATGCACATGACAGCGCGAGCTGTGACTGTTCCACTGTGGCTGCTTGCTGTGCACTGCTGGCATCAACTGCCGCCCCCGCCCCGCCCGCTCCCGTGCTGCACCCCACCTCCTCACCCGTGCTGCCGCTCCGCCCCGCCCCTCCTCCTGCAGGTGGTTTGACCTGGTGGTGGTGCTGCAGACAGACAACTCGGTGCTGTGGGAGCGGCTAGAAAAGCGGTGAGCTCGGCAGGCAGGGCAGGCAGCCCGGACGTTCTGCTCACCCATTGGGTTACCGAGCGCTGGCCCCTTACCCTGGTCTTACCACCACAATGCAGCCTGTTCAGCTGTGGTGTTTCCTCGGTCGTCGTAACCCCACCCCCGCACTCGCGCAACCTGCCTGCCCGCCTCCCTGTTGCCCTCCCTCCCTGCAGCGCTTACAGCGAAAAGAAGATCCAGGAGAATGTGCAGTGCGAAATCATGCACGTCATTGTGGAGGAGGCCAGCGACAGCTACAGGTGGGCGGGTGGCGGGATGTTGAGAGGCAGGAGGTGGGTGGGCAGGCGGGTGGCGGGTAGTGACAGGCGGGGGGTGGTTGGGCAGGTGGGCGGAGTGCGGGGGGCTTCGGGAGGGGCGATGGGCGGCAGGTGGGCCTGGTGGCTGGGGCAGGGCAGCAGCGAGAAAAGGCACGAGGTAATGGGAATTGAAGGCAACACCTAGGCAGAGGCAGCTGGCCGGCATGCAGAAGGGACGGTGCATGCCCCTGTCACTGTGCCCTGGGCATTTAACGGTGGGCCAGCATGCCGCGTGCGCGCCCTGCTACAGCATGGTGCCGTGGTCGTGTCGTGCCCACCCTCCCGCCTGCCCCCCTGTCTGGCCCACGCACCCGCTGGATGCAGGGAGGAGATTGTTCAGGTGCTGCAGAGCTCCACTCCTGAAGAAATGGAGAGGAACGTGGAGCAGCTAGCAGCATGGGCACGCAGCTGGAGGCCCAGCAGCTAGCAGGGCTTGCAGAGTGCATGTCACCAGCTGGGCCCTGGGTTGACGTACAACCCGGCCGCCGGCACACCTACCTTGCTGGCCTGGTGGAGTGCCAAGGTTGCAACCAACCCGTGCTGCCCACCACACTGTGTTGCCAATGTACTCCCGCTTGATCTACCCATTTGTCCCACTTCTTTCCTCGAGCAAACCTCCACGTCACCTTTGCCCACCATGGCACCTATCTGTAGACAATACAACCCTTGGCCTCTGGCTGCGCGCATGCCTTCTGGTCGCTTGCCCTTGGATCGAATTCGTCACGGCTGCAATTGCAGCCACAAGGACCCTTGTGTGCACGTGCCTCCCCCGTCTTCCCGCTATGTATCTCCACACACAACCCCCTTAACTGTTCCCTGCTTCTTCTCTACCCTTGTTTGCTTCATCACCCAGTTTTCTGCACACTTTAAAACACCTTGCTGATGCTGACGAGCTTTCTATCATGAAACACAATGCAGCAAAGTTTGGCAAAGGCAGCTGCTGGGAAAGAAGAAGAGCACTAAAGCAAGGGCGCCGGCCGGAGACCGCAACGAGCGGCACATCTGCTGCTTGCGGTGCGTGCGACACCATCACAGCCCTCGCACCGCCCTGCCTGCCGCCTTGCCCGCTGCGTTGGCTGCTGCTGCTTTTGCTGCCGCCTTGCCTGCGCCGGCCACAGCGGCGGCTGCAGCGGCCGCAGCAGCTGAAATTGGTGGCAGGCGTGCCAGCCAGGCGTTGAGGGGGAACTGGAAGATGGCAAGGCCCAGCAGCAGGTAGTTGTGCCGCGTGCTGTCAATGCCTGCAGAGGGGGTATGTTCAAGGGGAGGGGGATAGGGGGAGGTATCAGGCACGGGCGAGGCAAACTGGAGTGGGGCTGCTGTGGGCAGTCGGGGATTGGATGCTGAGGGGCGGCTGGCCAGCTTTCACCCATGCTCCGTAACCACCGCTTGCGACAGGTGTCTGCCGCCACGAAACCCCCGCCCAGGACTGGCACTGGTTGGTAGAGATGTTGGCACATCTCTTGCCATTGCCCCCCACCGCCCCATGAACTCACTGTATGTGCGTGCCTCCTGGAAGATGACGCGCTTCATGGTGCGCACCTGCGGCAGGGAGTGTAGGCAAGGTGTGCAATTGGGGCTATGTGAAGTTGCAGTAAGGGAGGCAAAAGCGTGCGCTGGGGCAGGGGGCAAAAGCGGCGGGCACAAAGGCACGGCCTGCTGGGGCAGACGGAAGGGAGGCAGGCAGGCACGCCTGCTCCACTCACCAGGAAAATGGCTGTGCACAGGGAGCCGTACGCCCACACCACATGGTACGCAGCGCCGCCGCCGCCTGCACAGGTGTATTAGCAAGTTGGGTTTGCAGACCCGGGGTGGCAACACGGGCAGCGCTACACGTGTGGGGCGCTGACTGGTCAGGGCATGTGAGGTGCCAGAGGCCGTACATCTGATCCCATACTTTGCAAGTCTTGCCGCCCCAGGTGCTGTCTGCATCGGCGCTGACCGCCCAACTCCCGCCTTCCCACGCCTTCCCAAGCCCACCCACGCACCTGGGACAAGCTGCACCAGCAGTGACGCGCATGCAGGCACAAATGCATAGCCGGCATAGGCAGCCAGCTCCAGAAAGGGGACCGCTGCGGGTGGGGATGTGGCCGGCAAAACGTGTTGGGCGAGTGAGGAGGTGCGCGCACACGAGGGAGGGCATATCGAGCGGCTGATGGGCACGAGACATAGCCAACATAGAGCAACGAATGGTGCACATCTGCCTGGCAGCAGTCGCTCCACTGCACAGCTCGCCACACGCATGGCACACCCGCTTCCCACTCTGGGCGTTCTCCTGCGCCCGCTGCCCTCCCTTGACAGCCCTCCCTGCTGAATCCCGCACCCAGCCACCTCCCACCTGCGGGTATTCCCAGCATGTAGAGAATGACCTTGAGCAGCAGCGTGTGGGCCAGCCAGGCCACGCCGCAGCTGCTGACCTGCAGGGCAGGGGAGCCAAGGGGCTGGCTGGCAATTCAGCTGCAGCAACACCACGTGCCCTGTAGACAGCTGACTTGAGGGTTTGCTCATCCTCCGCACTCCAGCAGATGTCTGCTTGGTCTCTGCTGCCCACTTCCCCTCTCCCCTGCACCCCTGCCCCACCCACCCATCTGCCCGCTGTGCTGTGCATGGTGCCCGGCATGTCATCACAGTGCCCGCGCGTGACCATGCAATCTGCCACCTTGCCCACCCGCCCATTGCCCCCCAGCCTCTGCAGTGCACGCTGTGCCGCTGTGTTAAAACCAGGGCACCCACCGCGTTGTAGATGGTGTCGGGCTTGAAGCCGGCACTGCCGGCCGGGTCGGAGCGCATGAGTGTGGCCACGCCGATGAGGATGCCGTAGGTCCAGAGTGCCATGAGCGGGATGTACAGGTCTGGGCAGGAGAGGGAGGGGGACAGACAGGGATGGGGTGAGAATGACACAGCGGGGGAGGTGAGAGGTGGTAGAAGAGAGGTGGGCCAGGCGGAAGGTGGGTCCGCAAAGGGAACGGTAAGTGGGGCAGGGCGAACGCTCTCTGATGGGTCATGTATAACGGGTAAAGGAGGGAAGCAACCTGGTACGCGATGTGCTGCCGCGTGCATTGTGTACAGCCATTAGCGCAAATACACGCCACACCCCTGCCTCTGGCTAGCTACCCAAGGCTGCTCAGCAGAGGCTCCTCACCAGGTGCGTTGATGTCCTGCCGCGGCGGCAGGTACTTGTGACCGCCAGTAATCTGCAGAGCAGCAGGCAGAGCGAGGGAGCAGGGTTGCACAGTACCGAACAGCACGTCCTACGAAAAATGCGAGCAGGCAGATAGGCAGCGCAGGCGCCAGCAAGTCTTTCTGTCTCGCGCCACACACACACACAATGTCCCCACCGTGTATCGTATGAACAAAAGAAAAGCAAGGCCTTTCTGCGCACCTGCTCTGCGATGCGTGCGTAGTTCCAGCGCTTCAGGAAAGGTGCCGCCAGCATGAGCAGCTTGGTGCGCACTGCAGGGCGGGCCAGGGGGTGAGAGAGGGACAGCGGCAGAAAGCGCAGTGCAGTGCACTGAGGCAGCTGCAGGGTGTCCAGGTGCGGCTCGTCGCCCTCACCCCACAGGCAGGGGGCTGCTATTCCTGAACCTCAAAAACCAACAAAGGCCTTTTCCTGGCAAAAATACCCCCCATGACATCGCTGTAGCCCCTTTCAAGTGGGGGCCCGAACCGCCTACTAGCATCCTACCCCACTGAGCAAGCCCACCCATGAGGCACCCCATCTCACCATACTCGGGTGTGATGCTGAAGTGGTAGTGCAGGGTGCCGCCCGAAAGAAACCCCATCTTGGACTGCAGGGCAAGTGGTCGTTCGGGCGCAGGCAGCGAGTGGGCAACACGGGCGGTGCTGTGAAGCAGCAGCGAGCGAAAGCGGCGGTTGCACGTTGCCGCCTGAACTTTTCCCTTGCCGCAGTTGCCATGCTGCTGCAGCTTCAGTGCCCCAGGGCTCAGCCAAAGCTAGCAGAGGGGTGGCGGTGGCAGCAGCAGCACCGGCGTTGCTCCCTGAACCCGCACCTGCACAAACGCCTGGCCACGCTGCAGGTAGGACTGGCCCTGCTGCCGCAGCATGTTGCCTGCCACGCCCGTCAGGAAAGGGTCCATGCTGCCAAAGGCGGCAGCACCACCTGGGCCGCCCATGGGGACTGCGCCACCAGGCGGCAGGCCGCCGCCCATGTTCACAGCGGCGGCGGCACCCGGCGGGGCCGCCACGGGCTGCTGCAGAACAGAGGGTGGCAGAACAGAGGGTGAGCATGGAACCCGTGCCCAGGAAACGCAGGGCAGTGTGCCTGCGCGTCCCAGCGACCCGCAACGCACCTGCTGAGGAATGAAAAACTGGGGCTGCTGCTGAGGCAGCTGCTGGGCGGGGCCAGGCGCCCAGGGGTTGGCCCCATAGGTTGGGAACTGCTGGGGCTGCATCGTCACGTCTCGATCGCTTGTGCTGGCCGTGAACAAGTCGTCAGGCACAGCTGTTGCTGTGGGGGAGATGCCCACGCACTGCCGCGATCAGCTGATCGGCGCTGGTGCCGCCAAGGGCTGCACAGACGCGAGAGGCGGAAGAATGTTGCCACGCTGTACTTCCGGTTTCTTCCTGCCGCCGGGCGACGGCATTCAACACTCGCTGCCCAACATTCATCACCCAAACGTCGAGTGCATGTCGCAGGACTTGGGGCTGGCGACTTTCGGTGGGGCAGCATGTGGGCGCCTTGTGCTGCCCTCCAGCGGTCTTAGACTTACACATGGTGCATACCGGCGCTTCCGGGCCGTCAAGCCCATTGGCAGCCTGGAAGGGAACAGTAGCGGCGGCGAGGCGGCGGAGGCAGCAGCGGCGGCAGGAGACGAGGCACTGGTGGCTACGTCCTTGTCCTACACACAAGAAGCTGCAGGGCCGCCACTTGCCTATGAAGTGGGAGTGGAGGGCGAGGTGCGCCCATGTGCAGCTGTCGCAGGGGCAACGCCGAGCGCGGTTGGAAATCGTTCCATTGTCACCGCTACATGGTTGCCAGCACCTCTGCAGCCCAGCGCCCTGTTCACTAAACACCTTCTCGCCCCCGCAGGTCGGCGGTCACGCCTTTGTGGTCCCGCCACCACCCTCCAGCCTGCTCAGCCTCGACCCACTGCTGCACGCCAGTGGTGCTGCCGGCGCGTGCCCCTTCCCTTCTGAGCCGCTCGGTGCCGGCGGCGGCTGGGTCTGGGCTGCAGCAGTGCTGCTGGCGGCGCGCATGGGACGTGTGACCGCTCAGGAGGCGCGGCTGGATGTGCGCAAGCTGCAGGTGGGCTGGGCGGGCTGCAGGTGATGGGAGGGGCGTCTGCGTTGGTTGAGCAGCGGTGGCAGGGCGGGTTGTTTGAGCAGCGGGGCAGGGCGGGTGGTGCAGCCTGTGTGGGCACAGAGGTGGCTGTGAGTGGCTGTGGGCTGGATGTGCAGAGCGGCTTGGCGACGGCGGACTGGGAGGAGGTGGGCTGGGGGGCATTGAGGGGCTGGAATGAGGTGGTGGTAAAGGGCTGCCTGCCCCAAGCAAACATGGTGCACAGATGCCCTGTCCCGGCGCAGCACACCATCTTCCAAAGAGACTGCCTTCATCTGAAATGGTGCCCTCAAAAACCCACCCTGCCCTCTGTAGTTTGAGCGTGAGCGCAGCCGTGCACTCAGCAAGGACCTGCGGGAGGCGCGCGAGCGCTGGAGGTCCACCGAGTCTGAGCGCTTGGCAACAGAAGATGCCCGCAGGTGCGTCACCTACACCGCACCTATCTCTCCACCTCCCATCTCCTTTGCCTGCCTGCGCGGTGGCATCCCTGCCTGCCGTTGCACGGCTGCTAGACACTGTGCTCAAGTGCCGTTAATGACAAGTGCCCGCCCCACTTCCCCTGGGCTGAGCTGGCAGGGTTGAGGAGACTGCGGCCAAGGCACGGCTCGAGGTGCAGCGGCAGCGGGAGGAGCAGCGTAGGTACCAAGAGGTACGTGCCTATTTTGGGGTGTGGGGTGCCTTCTTGTCGGGGAGTTGGCGGGCGGGGTGGCTTGGTGGGCGTGTGGCAGCTGAATTGGAGCAGGCATGCGGGAGGCTGCAGTGGACGTGGTGCGGGTATGTGCGGACCAAGGGTACTGTTCTCTAAGACGACAGCGCCTTTGGGCAGGTTCTGGCTTGCCCACTGCGCCCTGCCAGGTCACAAGCAAGTGTTCTCTCCTCACCCTGGGCAACGTGACTATGTGCAGGCGACGGCCAAGGAGGCTGAGCGTATGCGGCAGGAGCGGGAGATGCAGCGGCGCGATTACGAGCAGCAGCAGGTGCGGGGGAAACCTGGTGCAATTGGGCGGGCAGGCTTGCTTGCTATCTCTGTCCGCATAAAGCACTGTGCCAGGCATGGTCTCGAGGGCTATAGAATTGCTCGCCAGCGGCATCAGTAATTCTTGATATGACCGCATCTGCTTCTCCTCCCCCTGCCCCGCCCCTGCACCCTTCCCCCCAGGCCCATTTGGATGCTGAGGTGGCAACACGTGCGGAGCAGGAGCGGCTCGTTATTGAGCAGCAGAGAGCGGCAGCACGGGCTGCGGAGGATCAGAAGCGCAGGTGGGCTGCTGCCTGTGCTGGCGCTGTATGGGGATGCAGGCTGCCGAACCTGGTGACTGATGTCGGGCTGAGGCAACGCGTCGCTTTATAGCTGGCCCTGTGCCTGGTCCGGACCCTCCTTCTCCAAATGCAGTCAGCTAACCCGATGCTCCCGCCTGCCTGCCTGCTGTCCGGACCCCTGCCAGGGAGGAGGAGGAGCGGCGGCGCAAGGTGGAGGAGGACCGGCGGCAACGAGAGGAAGAGGAGCAGCGGCAGCGGTGAGCCGGCCTGCACAGCAGCCGTTTGTGCGAATTGCAGCCACACAGCAGCCAGCGTGTGCGTCCCTCCATGTGCCTGCCTGCTCAAGTGCCTGCCTGCTCAGACGCTGCCTGCCTGCGAGCCATCTTCCTTCCTGCTTCCGCCTTCCACTTCGCATTGCCGCCTGCCGCACGCCTGCCCGCCTGCAGTGAGGAAGCAATCCGGGCGAAGATTGAGGAGCGCCGGCGCCTGGAGCGGGAGAAGAAGAAGTTTGCGATGCGGCTGGAGGGCAGCTTGGCGGTGGAGCGGCCCCCAAAGGTGACGGGGATCTGAAGGCAGTTGCCTTGGTTTAGGGAGGCCCTGACCCAGCTGACCACACATCAGCTGCACAATGTGTCCCACGTGCACCCACCCGCTAGCGGCTTGCGTGTGCTCGCACGATGCGCCGGGGTGCCTGCTGACCCCTTCTCTTGCTGCGCCGTTTGCGCTGCAGGGCACTGTGCTGCCGGGGCCGCTGCAGAAGGAGGCGAGCGTGCGGCTGTCCAGCATGTGCAGCACGCTGCTGGGAGGCCCAGCAGAGATCCCCACTGCTGACTTTGCCAGCCTGGCGGATGCCAGCGAGGCGCTGCCACGCGTGGCGGGCGAGGTGTGCCGGCAGGGCGCTGATGCCTACGCATCGGCCATGCGGCTACAGGTGGGAGGGCCGCACGGGCATATGACAACACGGGCAAGAACTGCTGCCGCTTCTTCGCTGTCACATGTTAGCTGCGACTGCTTGCCATGCTGCTAGCATGCCTTGTGGAGCATCAGCAAGTGGCACGTGCCCGTTGGGCGAGCCTTGCACCCACTCTTCCCTCCCTTGCCCGGTCTTGTGCAGTCGATGGCGGGCGAAGGCGTGCTGCAGTGGATTGACGACACGGAGATGCAGCACTGGGCCTGTAGCGCTGCCGCACGTGCTGCGCTGGCGGCAGTGGCCGTGGGGCAGCCTGCGCTGCAGCAGTTCCAGCAGCAGGGCAGCGCGGCCTCAAAGCCGTACGTCTTCCAGGTGAATGTTTGGAGGCTGCGAGAGGCAGCACGCGCCCCATCGTGTAGAACGCCGGCGCGTGTGTTCCTGCTGGACACTATGCACCTATGACCCTGATGCGCCTAACTACTCTGCGCACCCCTTGCACACCTTTGACGGGTCACGGCCTGCATTGCGCCAACACCCTTACCTGCCTCGCTGTGTGCTGCAGTGCCGCACAGAGCTGGGCGTGCTGCCGGCTGACCACCAGCAGCGCACAGACACGCTGCTGCGCAGGTAGGGGGGCGGTGCCGAGCAAGACAGGGTGGTGTTGCTGGCGGGTGGCCTGTCTTTTTGGCACGGAGATTAAAAGCTGAGCAGTACTCCCCGCCCCCTGCTTCAACACCTGTTCGTCCAACTTAGCACTCCCCTTCCCCACCTGCAGGGTGATCGCCAGCATTGAGAGCGGCGACAGCGAGGGTGCTGGGCGCCTGCTGGACGAGATGCTGCAGGGGGAGCTGGAGATGTTCCGCAGAGGTAGGAAGGGAAGCGGGGTGGGCTGAGCAGGATTGACATGAAGAAGGGGCAGGCAGGAGAGGCGGCAGTGTTGGGCGGATTGTTTGAAGGGGGCTGGGTGCGGATGTGTGGAAGGGTGTTTCATCGAGGAATAAGTATGTACTGCTGGCTGGGACATGGGGCAGTCCCGTTGTGCAGATGGATACAGGGTGTCGCTATATCTGGAGCAACAATCAGCACGGGTGCATTGTGCGGCAGCCCCACCAGCCTCAGCATGCTGTCAACTGTCGCCCCCCTGCCATGGATTGGCCTCCCCCTGATCCCCTGCAGACCTGCCGGCCTGCCCAGGGCTGAGCGGGCACGCCTCTGCCCTCATGGCCACATCCCTGCTGCTCTCACACCTGCTAAGCCGCGCCCTGGCTGAGCGCCCCTGGGGCACCAGCGATGCGCCCGCCTGGTTTGAGGCCACGGCACGCGTTGTGCGCGGCAAGCTGGCAGCAGCGGCAGCGGGGGCTTCCAAGGACTCGTTGCAGCTTCCGGCGGCGCTCATGTTGGGAGTGTTGGGCAGCACTAACCCAGTAGCAGAGGTGAGGGGCTGCTTGGGGTCCGGGGCAGGCAGCCAAGTTGGGGCGCATTGGGGGCCGTGGCAGGCACCTACAGCGCATGTGACAGCTGTGGGTTGTGCCGTTCATCCTAGTCTTCTTTGCTTCCATGTCTCCACGCCCTGCACTCTGCCCTGCCCTTCCTGCCAGTAGGAGCTGGCGCGTCTGGCAGAGGGCAACCTGTCTGTGCAGGCCAAGACGGAACGGCAGGAGCGGGAGCGGAGGGCGGCTTCTGAGCTGGCGGCCAAGCTCGTGGGTGAGTGGGGGAGGAGGGAGGGGAAGAAAGTGTGGGGTATGTGAGCGGGCGATAGGGATGGAGGGGTCTGGGTGCACTGCTTGATCCAGGTGCCAAGGGAGCGAGGAAGGGAGGGAGGGGAGCGATTGTTGTCGAGAAGCACACAGGGAGACGCTGAGAGGGGACCCATTATGCTGCAGGCTGAAAGGCTGCATCCACTTGGCTTGCGATGTGGACGCTCGTGACATGTTGCTTTAGCTACGTGCTGAGCAGGGGAGTGGAGCGTGTTTGGACTATAAGGCTCATGGTTGCCGTGCCTGCTGTACCTGCCCTGCTGCACCTGCTCTTGCGTCCTTCCTCACTGCATGTCGACCGGCGCCCCGCCTGCAGAGGAGGAATGGCCGGATGCAGCAGAGACAAAGGCGGCCCGCCAAGCGGAGCAGGAAGCCAAGACGCCCGTGCCGGAGCGCTGCTGGGCACTGCGCAATGTTGCGGGCAAGTGGGGATCGCGGGCAGGCGCAGAGGCAGCACCACAGCTGCAGATGCGGAGGCAAAGGCTGTAGTCGGTTGTATGGGCAGGTGCCATGGCAGCGCCTCAGCTGGGAGCCGGATGCTGCCAGGCTAGCAGCATTCTGCAGGGTGAGCCATGGTGCTCTGACCTCAACGCAGCTGCATCTGCTGTGCTCACCACATCTGCCCCGATGACCCTCCCTCCTTGGCAGGCACGCTGTCCATGGGCGGTCCTGGCGAGCGCGCGCGTGCCCGGAAGCTGCTGGAACAGGCAGTGCTATTGAAGCAGCAGTTCGCAGGAGCGGCCGACCACCCCGGTGAGTCGGCTCTCAGAACAGCCGGCTGCATACAGTTTAAAGCCGCTCAGGCTCGGTGCTCTGACTTGCAGCCAGGCTGTGCACAATGATGTTCTGCGGTGCAGAATGCAGCGCTCATGAATTCTGCTGTGCAACGCAGCTGCCTGCCTACATGCATGCATGATCCCCTTTCTGACTGCCCACAATTGCTGCCTGTCCCTTGCCCCACACTCCTTACAGCTGTGCTGCCCGAGCTCATGCCGCTGGCTGCACTGCTGGCGTCCGACCCAGAGTGGCAGCGTGATGCTGCCGGCGTCTCTGCCCTCATCCTGGGCTGCCTTGGCAAGGTTGCAGCGGCCTACCGACAGGCGGGGGACCCGGTATCAACAGCCATTCTGCTGGAGGCTGCGTTGCGCAGGTGAGCGGGACGTTGTGTCTAGCCGTTGCGTCTAGAGATCTCAGGTTTGGGGTGGGTGTGTGTGCGGGGTGCTACAAGGATGTGCAGGGCCTGCAATTGCCTCCGCAAGTGCTAAGGGACATCACGTTGCCCCATCCAGGAAGCAGTTTGAAGGCATTGGCTGTCCCGTTTCCAACCCCTTCCCCCCCTTGCTTGCCACCCCTGCCCTAGGTTTGAGGAGGCGGTGGGCATGCGGCACCCGTCGGTGAAGGCGGCTATGCGGGGTGCTGATGCTGCGCTGGAGGGGTTGTCTGAGGAGCAGCGGCAAGAGGTGGCGTCAGCACGGCCTAAGTTTGAGGCATGCATTGCCCGCGTGGTGGCTGCCCTCACTGACGAGCTGGCGGCCTACCAGCAGGGCAGCCCCACAACCAAGGTGCAACGTTGGGATGCAGAGGGCGTACGACTGCTGGGCCGGCTGCATTGAACTTGAACCTGCTGCACAGCCTACGTTCACTTGTGATGGCCCATGTTACAGTGCATTGCCAAGCACCACACACTTTGATAAAGAGAAAGGAAGCAATTGCAGACAAACTGTACTCAAAGGGGAATCAGAGCGGAAGGTAAGCCATTGCGGCACAACCGCCACTGGGTCATAGTGAACGGTTCAGGCGGAGCGTGAATACTGTAGTAGGTCCAACTGGGCATGCTGGTGTGTGTGTGTGTCATAAGGTGAACGAGGGTGCGGAACAGCTTCAAGCAAGCAAGCGGGCACTACATCACGTCTCCCATACAAGAGGAGTCGTGAAAGCCAATGCAATCAAGCAACTCCTTGCCGGAGGCTGTGCTAGAAGGCAAGTACATCTAAATGCGTCAGCGGATAGCCAACCGGACCCAGCCGGCTGACCCAGGCACCGTGTAATACCAATTCAGGCGCATGATCGACTCTGGCCCTTTGTAGTCCAGCTGGCGCCTGGTCTCTGAAGGGTCCTCCCTGCAGGAACATGCACCCGCGGGGAGCAAGCAGCTAAGCAGGGACACAACTGCCAGTACCAGCGGCGGCACCTGACATCTTGCGTCCTTCGTACGAGCAAGCTTCCAGTGCTGCCTCACCTGCTCAAGCGCGAACAGGATGGGCCGAGCAAGGACGGACGTGCAGGCCGGAACTGCCGATGCCTGGCCAGCCACGCTGGCCCGTAGCGGTGCTGGTCGACCCAACATGCGGCTGGTGCCCCGCGCACTGAGGTGGAGGCGGGGCACGCGTGGTGGCTGAAACCGCGCCTCCTGCACCAGGGGCTCGCAATGGAAGATGCATTACACATGTGCTCGTACTGCAGGAGTAAAAGAGCAGAGCAGCGTGCAGAGGAAGCCAGCATGCCGGCTGGCTCGAATAACCGAGCGGCAGCCAGGCATCTGACAGGCCCACCTTTTGCTGCTGCTGCTGCGCAGCCGTGCCGTTGATGGTGAGGCGGGGTCGGTTGCCAAAGCTGCCAAACGTGTCGTCATCCTGCAGGCGGGGGTGCAAGAAAGCGATATGCTCCAGTGGACACAGGTGCGTGTAATTGCCAGCACCACGCACACAACACGCTAGTGCGGCGGCGCAACACTAGGGGAGTGGAATAAAGTGATTATGCGGGTGCAGCTCACGTTCACAGGTCCAATAGAGGGAGGAGCAGAAGTCAGGCACCCTGGCGCACTGCGGCACCCACCTCCAGCAGGCGCGGTGGCATGTCGCGGGACGAGGCTAGGCTGCCCATGCCCCCACCACGGTTCTCCTCCTGTATGCGAGGCGGGGCAAAGGAGTGGTGCACTGAGGCATCGCAAAGGCAGAGGAAAAGGGCGCCCATTGCCGGCTTGCTGCTGCCCCAGATAACGCGACGTTGCGGGCAGGGGGGAGTTTTGGAGAACAGCCGCAGGTGCAAAGCGGTTGATGGAACACACATTGTGTCCAGTACACAGAGCAGCCCCAGCCAGGCAAACAGTGCACCCAGGCAGGTGAAGAAAACACTTGCACACACAGCTGTGGCAGGCTGCAGCACAGAAGTTTCCCAGCATAACTCAGGCCAAGTGGACCTCACCTCTCCATGCTCTGCGGCCTGCGGTGTAGCGAAGGGTGGCTTGCTGCTGGGGCGGCTGCCCTGGGCAACCTGCAGGAGATGGGGAGAGAGCTGGAAGCGTTGTCATGCGGCAGGAGATAAAGGGAGTGAGCGCCTGCCAGCTTGCAAGGGGGCTTGCTGCCGGTCATGCTCCCCTGCACAGGAATACGAGGAAAGGTGTGATGAGGACTTGTGAGAGTGAGGGCAGATAGGGTGGGTGGTTCAGGGCTCTGTCACCTCAGGACTGGCGTTGAGCTCCGCTGCTTCTGTGGTGCCACTACGCAAAGAAGTAGTGAGGACAGTAACGGCAAGCAAACCTGCAGCCTCCACCACATGCTCATTCAAGCACGCGCAGAGGCTCCCAGGCAAGAATGCGCGCACCTTCTGCTGGCTGGACGGACGGGCGGTGGACAGGGGCAGATTGCCAGGCTCAAGGTCGACTCTTACACCCTGCAGGGGAGGTGAAGGTTATGCAGGGGTTGTATTGGGGATCAGTCGGAGAGCGGCACGCCGGCGGAGGGGACGAGCAGCATAGGGGGGAATCCGCACGCAACCTCGGCGGCGGTGTGCCAGCTGGCGTGAAGCTGTAATGTAGGGCGGCAGGGAGCAACCGCGATATTGACAAGAGCAGCCACATCTTCTGCCCAGCACCCAGCACCCAGAAAAGCAAACAACGCCAGCCGCATACCTGGCCCAAGGTGCGCCCGCTCCCGCTTTCACCCCCGCGTCCCGCTCCCGTGGCAGCTCCCTTGGTCCGCCCCGAACCCTGGCCCCACATGCCTGAAGGCAGCGAGCCCTCACCGCCGCCCTTCATAAATTCGCTCTCTGTGGAGAGAGACGTGGGTACAGGAGCATTGCGTGCTGGTGGTCAGGGATTCCCACGGCTTGCAGCCAACGGGAGGTCGGGGCCGCCCAGCAGCGGCAGCCATGGCACTCACAAGGCCTGGCGCAAAACGCGCCTCGCACTATCCGAAAAGGCAAAGCTTACCTCGGTGGCCGTCGATCCCAGGCCCGCCGCTCCTTTTGCGAAAAGCCGGCGAGCCAGCGGCTCGCGCTGGCCGGCCCCGGAGCGCTCGAAAAGCGCCCCACCTGGTGCCTAGGCGTGTAAGGTTCGAGTCACGAAGCGACCGCAGATGCCGAGGGCTGTAGGGCAGGGGCGCATCACAGGACAGGTGGCGGCCGCTCTGCTCCCGCACTGGCGCCCGCTGGTGCCGAAGTGGCCGATTCGCCTGCAGAAAAAGAGGTGCATATCCCAAGGGAGCATCCCCCTTGTTGATTGTGGGTAACAGTTTTGTTGGGTGCTGGTGATTTGCGCAACAGACTCGCTGCCAGGATGCACGGCGATGCGCATGAATAGCGTGCCTTGCAGCACTTGCCTCGCCTTGTAGACATACATGTGTGCGTGCCAGAGCAATTTGCAAACAGGGTTGATGACAGGCATCGGCAGGGTGGTATCCATGGGCAAGTAGGTGTAAGTGGTGGTCGGCAGACACATGTGCAAGCCCAGACCCCTCCCTGGTGGCACCCAGCCGGTGATATGCACCGCGCCTGCCCGCAAGCCCCGCCTCACCCTTTAGAGGAGCGCACCTGCTCAATGCCAGCCTACTCAAGGGCTGCATGCACACGTGCAGGAATGTGCGCATAGTGCAGGGTCCCGCCCCTCAAGCCAGCGTAACCTGCAGCACCCACAAAAGGACGGCATGCCCTGCTCTGGAAGGCAGCAAAACATCGGGGCCAGGCGCACCCACCAGGACGGGCAGCAGCAAGAGGCAGTCAGGCAGCAACGGCAGCAAACTTGGGGGGCGAAAGCGCACAGTGCGCCCACCTGGCAGGAATCCTCATGCCTCTGCAGATGGTTCCGCCTGCAAGGGCAGCCACCACAGGCTGCGTAGGGGAGCAGAGTGGTGCAGCATCGTGGTTTCTGCATGAGCCGCATCTCGATCGGCCTGCCCCTCCTGCAGGCAGGGCAGGCAGGCAGGCAAGGTCCCCAGCGGCTCTGAATGGTGGCTGCAGCCGCAGGTTGGCAGCCAGAGGAACATGTACCCGCAAGCAACAAGGCCAACAGCAGCTGCCGGTCATGAGCTGGTCATCATGAACTTGGCAAGCCCGTGCGTGCATGCTACCTAGTCTAGGCATGCTGGGGAGGCAGCACGAGCCTGGCACATCCGGCTGACAGCAGCGCAGGTCCGTTAGCGGCTGCGCCCCTGCCGGGTAAGGCACTGGCCCAAGAACGCACCCGCATGTACCAGGGCTCGTACACAGAGGCGTCCAGTTCCTCCGAAATCAGCATCCCATGCTGCACACCGCCCCATACAGCATGCACCTCGTAAGCCAAGCAGAGCAGTTGCTGAACCTGCAGGGTGCAAACTGCAGAAGTGGAGTGAGTTGGGAGGGAAGATGTGTAGAGAGGCTCTCCAAACTTGAGCTAGCAGCGGTGCCCCTGGAATATCAGAACTGCGCTGGGCCACAAGGTGCCACCACACAGCCGGCAGAGAAGCAGCAGCTGCCAGGCAGCACTCACAACCTCTCGTGGGACCGGCCACCGGCACGGCAGGCGCCTCACCTGGCACCCAGCAGTGCCAACGTCACCCCATAGTAAGCGAGCTGGGAGTGGTGTGAAGTAACGACTTGAACTCATCCTCCTGCAGACACTGCACATGTGGAGCAGGCGACAGGGCGTACAGCAGGACGTCGAAAGTGCAGCAGCCGGTTCAGCTGGCGGCGGCGGAGGGGCAGCGGCGGGACACCGCCACTTTGGCCCGTTGCGCCCGGCGTCGCGCGCATCGTAATCAATGGACAGCCCATCTCAAGTGGCAGAAAGCACAGCAGAGATCAGGCCCTCTGCGCTGAGCTGAAAGCTGGGGTTGTTCACTCACCGTCGTCCCCGAGCAAGCTGCGGCGCGTTGCAGCCCGGCATCATCCAACACGATCCAATGTGCAGCGCTCGCTTTGTGCTGCCTCGACCGCGCCATGTTCAGAAATGAAAGAACGGGACTTGCGAACGGTGCAAGCGCTGCACTTGTGCTGTGCTTGTGTATTACCATAATGTATTACCACATCCCGGCGAGATGCAGGCGTGATGCCTTCGCCACCGAGAGCTGTTGGCGCCACCATGGCGGAGGTGGCGGCCACGCTCAAAACTGCCCAGCGCGACCCCCCTCCTTCTGCTGCCAGGACCTGTCGTGCCTCGTTGCATATATGGCATGTTGGGTCATAGCAACTGTACTGAAACATGGTGAGCACTTGCCCAAACCGCCTGCCAAACGGCGCTGGCATGCTGTACCCTTGGTGCTCACAGCCCCGTGAAGTGTTGGCTGGATTGGGCTGCAGCCCTCCCAACTATCTCGATTTCATGTAGACCGCCCGAGCCTCAGATAGGATGCAACATTGTAGCATGGTAAGATACTGGAACAAAAGAAAGAAAGAAACAAACAGACATGGGGCCCCACCCCGCTCCCCACACCCTCCGCCGCACAAACCAACGATAACCATCACTCGTTTGCGGGCTGTGAGGCAGCTGCAGCCTGCAGGCGCCGGCACTTCGTTTGTGGACCTTCCAGTGTGCCTGGTTGCAAGCACGCTGCAGCACCGCATCCACCGGCACCTGCACACATGGAGAAGGGGCAGCAGGGGCGGAGCAAGAGCAGCGCCACCTGCCAGAGGGAGGCCTGGGTGGCAGAACACGGCCGGGCGTGCCCGGTGCTGGCAGCAGGCGCCCAGTGGAGCTTCAACGAGGCTGATAACAACACCATCCACAGTGCATGCTTGCTTTGCAGCCAGGACGTGCACGTGCCTTTCCACGTTTGTTTCCTTGCTTTGTTGCTGCCATCTGCGTTGGTTTTGCTAGTGAATGTGACTTTACAGTATATATGGGTGGCAAGCAGGTCTTGTGTGCCCCTGGGATCGCGCCGGCGGCCGGCACTGCCAGCCCCAGCCTGGGCCCCATCTGTGCCGTGAGCGCGCTGTGCAGCCGTCAGCAGCTCGCCCCACAGTACCCGCTGCTGCTGCTGCTGCAATCGTGCTCTCACATTGCACTGCCCCCCGCCGGCCGGCCAGCCTTGGCCGCGAGCCGCCGCGCGCCCTAGACCCTCCTCACAGCGAACTGCGCCCACCCGCAGCCGCCCGATCCACTTTGAGGCAGCGGCTGGGCACCACTTTGATTCCCTCCTTGGCCAGCTTCTCCTCAAAGTCTGGGTTGCTGCAGCACGGGGATACGGTGGTGGTAGTGTGTGTGCGGTATCACAGAAGGCACTTGGCGGTGGCAGGAGGATTGGGAGTGGGAAGGGTGAAGAACGCGACTCAATACACGTGACCAAGGGCCAGAGGGTGGGGTGACGGGCACAGCAGTGTGAGGAGAGGTATAGGGACCAGCGGCTGCGTGCCGATCGATGCAGCCCTGTGTGAGCATTGCCTGCAAATCTGAATGACTGTTAGGGAGGCGCCCAGTGTCAATGTGAGGTTGAGGGCGTGCCTGCCAGGAGGCCACGCATGTTTGCCAGGCGGGACGTGCACACGAGCTCATTGTCTGTGGTTTGAGTCCAGGCGGATCATGCCAACAGCAGACGACAGTGGGCTAGAATAAGCAGCACCCCAAGGCAAGGCCAGATGGCTAGCCGTAGCAGTGCTTGGTGCAGGCTGGCATATCAGACCGGCAATCCGCGTTGTTCCGCCAGCATGCTCCCTCCCATCCCCCTCCTAGCAGCCCCCCAGCCCAGCACACCACCCTCCCAGCCCTGGACCACACCTGATGCCGCTTTGCAGCCACACGCAGGCGGGCCGGGGCTGCATGGCCAGAATGTCGTCCAAGTGCTGCGCGGGAGGACGTGGGGGAGGGAGGGGCAGGACATCTTCGAGCGAGGTGTGGGTCGAATTCCCACACAATCGAGTGCAGCTCGGCGCTGCCCAGCTCACCGCAGCACAGCAGCGGCGGAAAGCGCATACACCATTCTCTCAAGCATCCTGCCCCCTCTCTGCTGCCTGGCTCCCCCTGGCAGCGCACACGTTAAGCTGCGCGGAAGCGCCCCACAGCCCAACCGACAAAGCTACTCCATGCCCCCTGCATTTCGCCTGCTCCGCCTGCCCCGCACCTGCCTGACCCCTTCCTCCTGGTCCCCCACTAGCTCATGTGAACAAAAGATCCCCATCATCGGGAGAGAGACAGGAGGAAGAGACTGGAGATCTTCCCTCGTACCTGTCGCAGCGCCCTGGCCCCAGACACCCCTCCTCCTCCCCCACTCTATGATTGTTGCCCCACCGCCCGCACCCCGAAACTGCCCCACCTCACTGCACCCGGTCACCCCATCCCACGCCCTTCTTGCTGAACCCACTGCGGCAGGTCCCAGCCCCGCTCGCCCCATTCCCTGCTTCCCCCGTCGCCCATCCCCTGACCCTCAACGTCCCCCCAATCCCTGCCGCCGGAACTGCCCCCACCTGCGGCAGGTCTTGTGGGCGGCGGAAGACGTCCAAAATGTCCACCGCCTGCTTGATGGCCTTCAGATCCCGCACCACCGGCTGCCCCAGGATCTCCTTGACCTCAGGGTAGTAGACTGAGCGTGGCAAGGGGAAGCGGAGGGCAGGCGCGGGGTGGTGAGCGCCGATGCCACGGCAGGGGCCACGGCAGCTGCCACTGCCAGCAGGGAGGGGAGGGGATACGGACGCCTCGCTGCCAGTGCCCGTATTGCCGTCCCTCGCTGCTGGCGGCGGCAGCAACAAGCATCACTGGTGGCCACATGCTGCGCTGCCGGTCAGCAGGGTGAGAGCTGAGGGGCACGCGGCAGCACATGGCGGTGCGAGCAAAAGCCAGCGGGTGGCAACACTGACAACTGGCTCACCCACCTGGCACTGGGATGATTTTCACCCCCACCCTCTGCAAGTACTCGGCCACAAAATAGCCGGGCTGGGAGGCCTGCTTGCAGTTGAGAGCCAACCAAAGTATGGCAACAGCGTTGGTGTGGGTGTGTGCGGGCAGCCGCAGGGGAGGCCTTGAAACAGGGAAGGGCCGGCCTATCTTACATGTGACTGTCTTGATGCCCAGAACAGCAACAGTCTTGGCGCCGATGGCAATCTGCAGGAGCAGGAGAGAGCACAGGAGACACGGCGAGTGGAACGGCAGAGGCGGCAGGGCCAGTGGAGCGGCAGCGGCGGCACGGCGGGGCGGGGCGGGGCGGGAGCTTCCAGCACCAGCGGCACCCTCCTTTGGGGCTCACTTGTAGCGCCTCTGTTTCATCGGTAATGATGTTCGACGACATGGCTGCTGATAGCTGCCTGTGTGGCCGTCTGGGCGCGGGTTGTGCAAGAAGCGGAGCGGGCTGCCGCAGCCAGGGCGTGCAGCGGGGTAACAGGCTGAGCATACGAGATTGGGCGATCAAGGGTAGCACTGGCAACCCACTGCCATGTTATGATGGTTCCGGCGCTCGCACCTCGGACGCCAGCAGAGCACTCGACAGGGGGCAAACCCCAAACCTTCGGAAGCCCACAATCTCTTGCAAACCTGAATTCACGATGGCGCTCGCCGCCCGAGCAGCAGGAGGGTTTGCCCGGCACTTGCGTTTCTCTTCCGCAGCGGCTTCAGAGGATGTGGTCAGCGAGATGGTGTCATATGCACGCGGCAACTTCAAGGTGATCAATGCCGTGGGTCCGCTGTTGAGCTGCTAGTCGAAACCAGCGTACCAACGAACCCTTTGCTCTGTTCCCTCCCTGCAGTCCAACCATGAGCAGGCTCTGGATGTCCTCAAGTCGGGCCTGCAGTACATGACGACGGGACCAGATGCCGGCAGGTGCTGGGGCCGCCGCTGCCGCCGCTGCCTGCCGCCGCCTGCGGCAACCACCTGCCTTCACCGTGTGCCAGCGCAGTCACGTTGTGCCAGTGCAGTTGCTGCCAGCCCATGCCATGCTGAAGCTCCTAGTGACGACGTCCTTGTGTCATGGCGCAGGCTGTACCTAGCGCAAGCGGAGATTGAGGCAGACAGAAACCGCTGGGTGAGGCGCGTCGCCATGCACGCTGAGGGAGGACGTGTGCTGGTGTACCCACCCTGCTGCTTTCCATGCACGGCATCCTGCACATGCGCGGCATGCCATCCTGCTGCTGCCGGCATCGCTGCCACGTGTGCTGCCACGGCTGCCGCTCACAGGAAACCGCTGCCGGCTCAGCTCCTCTCCCTCTACCGCCACCGCAGCTGCTCCGGGAGCCGCTCCCCGACTGCCTGCCCCCTGCCGCACTCCCCTCCTCACCTCTTCACCCGCCACCTACCCCATTGCCCTCACACCCACCACACAGCCCGAAGTGAGCGACCTTGCCCGGCTCGCTGCCACCGCTGCCTCAGATGCTCAGCCGTCGTCAGCGGCGCAGGCGCTCATCATTGCGGAAGTGGAGCTGCATGCAGAGTGTGTGTGCGCGCGGGCGGCGCTTGCGCAGGGGCGGGATGCAGACGCGTTCAAGGCTGCAGAAGTGGTGAGGGGGGTGGGAGGAGNGTGCTGACTAGGCGTGTAACCCATACACAGACAGACAGGCAGCTTGTGGCCTGCGCTCAGCGCCATGCTGTCGCACGCTTCTGGGACCTGCTGCAAGACCTGTGTGCAGTCGGTACTGTGCCAGTTGCTTGGCGCAGCGAGGTGCCCGCGGGCCACCCGTTCTTGTCCTGGGATGCCGGCGCCGAGCGCTGGCACCCGCACCGCCTTTAGCGCTTGCTTTTCATTTGCTAGTGCTTGCCGCTTTTCCCTCGGGTGGGCCGTGACTTTTGGGCCTTCTCGATGGGCTTTCCTTCGCCCCTCGCTACATTCGTGACGCCCCAGTGGCTTTAGCTCACGGCAGCGTTGGGGTGGGGTGCAGCCCCCTCCCAGTGTTTTTCCGCCCTTCTTTCGCCGTGCCTGCCCGTCTCCCCACTGAGCATGCCTTGGGTAAGCATGCTCTCATTCCATCCTGCGATGCTTTGCGCTCGCATCTCAGTGTTTCGTTCATTCATTCATTCTGTGCTTGAATGATTCATTGAGCAGCACAGACTTGTGCTGAACATGACGTGTAACCCCCTCTCAGTCAGTCAGTCAGTACCTAATCACCTCACTGCCACGCCCCTGCCGGCTGGCAAAAATACACTTCCCTACCACTGCCTGCCCCGGCACTTTGGCATTTCCTGCGCCTTTGTGGCTCTCAAAAAGACAGCTTACACCGCGCACTTTCAAGATCAAATCAATCTTCTCAGCATAATAACAATTGACCTGGGCACTCAGCGAGCTCGCAGCTGTGCCTTCAGCAACAACTGTCACGGCACGCAGTGCTGTGAAGCGGGCTGGAGGGGTCACCGTTCACCCACTGAATCAACAGCAAATTGTTGTCACAAAGATTACTAGTAGATGCACGTCCACAAGAAACGTCAACAAGCCCTGCCTTGTGGCAGGTCAGCTGCCAGCTGCCAGCTGGCACGCGCACTTCACAATCGGGCACAAGAGCAGCCAGGCCGGCAGCCAGCATGCTCTTCCACCTCAGCTTCACTCCACCAGCCCCCACGCAACTTCACTCCAGCTTCACCCCGTCAGCAAGGGCGTAGGTGTGCAGGGGCTGGTCCAGACAAGACCGAGGCTCCCACGTGGTCTCATCGTACCCCCACCACCTGCAGCGACAGGGGCCACCCAGGGCACTCACATGTGAGGCAGAGAAGGGGAAGCATGCAGAAAGGGTGCTCACAGGGCAGACGTGAGTTGGGCAGCTGCTATGGCACGAATGGAGCACCTGGCAGGCTGGTCAGCCAGCGGCTCAGGGATTGCCACACTCATGGCATCATCTCACCACCCTTCTCTTGACCCTCCGACGCCAGCCCCCAACCTCCTCGGGCCTCACTAGCTTTAGATGGCCCCTGCACCTGGCCCCTGCACCCTACCCGCCAGGCCGCACCTTGTTGGGCCGGCACCCCTCCACCCCATCCCTCCCACACGCCCCACTAACCCTGCAAGTCGGCCATCTCACTTGACGTGGAAAGTGCGGGCCTCTCCCTCCCCTGCCACCGCCAGAATGCGTTCCACCCAGTAGACCTCCTCCTCCACCTCCTCAGCCGCCTCCGCCTCCCGGGCCGGCACCTTGGCAGCCTGCAGTGTTGCAGGCGGTGGGGGGCGGCAGTGGTGTGGGCATGTGAATGTGGTGCCTCCTGCTGGGTTGGGGGCCTTGGCGGTTTGCAGTGCTGTGAACGGGGACACGGCAGGCAGGGGTCAAGGCTGCCAGCAGCAGTAGCTGTAAGTGTGAAGCCACCACGGGAAGTGCCAACGCCTCTACAGAGCAGGGCGCGGGCTAGCAGTGGCGGCAGTCGCAGGTGATGCCTCGTGCAAGGGTGCCAGTGCCTGGCCTTGTTCAGCGATTTGTTCCGCTGGGGCAAGCAGCAGAGATGTGTGTGCAGAGGCATGAACAAAGAAGCGTGCAGCATGCCGACAGCTGGCGGCGGAGTGCGAGAGGGAAGGGCAGCGCCAAAGGCTGGCTGCCAAGCCATACATGCAGCGGCACAGGCAGGTTGCTGGATGGATTGGCAAAGTGCAAGACAGGGGCCACCGCGCAGGGCAAAAGGTGCTTTTACCTGTCTGGGCAGGAACCTTCAAAGGCAAACAGGAGCTGTCAAGGCAGGGAGGAGCTAGCACAGCAAGAAGTACGTGCACCAGCGACAGCCAGCGCGACTCACCTTGCCGCGCGTTGCTGCCTTCTTGCTGGCAGGCGCCCGCCCCGTCTTCCCCTGCTGCTGCATCTTCTTGGCAGCTGCCCCCTTGATTGGAGCCGCCTTGCTAGAAGCCGCCTTGCTGGCAGCCGCCTTGCTGGCAGAGGTTTTGGCGGCCTTCTTGTTGTCGACGCCTGCCTTGGCGGACGGGGCGAGCTTGGCAGCGGGGCCTGCATGCTTCTGGCGCTGCAGGGCAGGCAGGTGCAGAGGAGTGGCCGGGTAGGGGCAGAGACGCTAGGGTCAGGATGCGGGTCAGGCCGCAGGTCATGTGGCAGGCGAGCGCGTCGTCTGTGCAGGCGCGGGCAGGCAGCTAGATGCCAGCACAGCTGTGCTGGCAGTGCCATATACACGTCACTTGCATCCCACCCACCCACCTGCCCGCGTGGCATCACACCACCTCAACCCAGAACGTGCCCCCTCCTCTCCCCACCTTGCTGGCCCCGGAAGTCAGCTGGGCCTGGCGCTTGCGCTTGGGGACGGCAGCCTGTGCAGTCTCCTCCTCCTCCTCCTCCACCTCTTCCTCCACCTCCTCTTCATCGTCATCAACCGAATCCTCTTGGGACAGCTCAGCAGCAGCGGCCTGCACTGCGGCAGGCTCACCCTCCTCCTCTTCCTCCTCCTCCTCTTCCACTGCCGCCAGACGGGCCTGACGTGCCCCTGCGGTCTCAAACTCCATGGCCCTGCACAGCACAGCAGGGCACAGCAGGGCATAGCACAGCAGGCATAGCATGGCATGTCGGGTCGGCTGGGCCGGGGAGCAACACAGACACCGCACCCACATGCACCGCTCTGCCAACGGAGAACACCGACAGCGCGCGCCAGCACGGCACACAACGCAGCAGTGCACCCCAGCGGGCGCCCAATGCTCAGTGCTTAAGCCAGCATACCGCGGCAGAGAAGCACAAGATGACAGCCCGAGGGCGCGGGGATGAGGCAGCCCACAGGAAATCAGGCCCAAGGCACAAGCCAGCCTCCCACGGCGCAGAAAAGTAAGATAAATTGATGAAGTCAACAGGACATCAAGGCAACAGCCGGCCTCCCACGGCCGCACCTGAACACGCTGAAGCGCCGAGTGGCCTGCTGTCATGGTGTGCCGCCGCAATGCAACACCCTCCGAAATGCCACAAATGCAACACCCCCCCCGGCCGCACCTGAACACGTGGAAGACGAGGCCAAAGGTGGTGGGCTCGCCGCCGCCCTGCTGCTGCCGCCGGCGGTGCTCCTCCTCCGGGAGCACCTCGGCAACCAAAAAGTCGCCTGGGAACAGCTTCTGCACAAGTCAGAGAGGGAGGCACAAGGGCGGAGGCAAGTAAGCCATTCGGCCACTACAAAGTTGCCGGTCGAGCTTCTGCAACAATGGAGGGACAGGGAGGGAGGGAGGGAGGGAGGCAGGTAGGCGGGCGCATCCAGCACTTGCGTGATTGAGTAAGTATGGTTGATTGGTGAGGTGTGGGAGTGGGCGCAGTGAAGGTTAGGCATTGCCAGCGGAGACATTTTGACGGAACGGAAAGGACGGGAGGGAGGCAGGTGAAAGCACCGTGAACTTCTCAACAGAGATGACGTTTTCCGGTTGCGGCACACAACCGGGAATACAGAAAAGCGGAAAGGCAGAAACCCCCAGCCTCACGTTGTCGCAGGCAAAGCCCACCCAGTTGCAGCCCCTGCAGAACCCAAACTGCGCAGCAATCGAACAGACCACCACCCCCGTTAAAAAGCGAGCTAAGCAGACCACCACCCCCATGCGAAAGCAAGCAAGCCACCACCCCGGCCTCACGTTGTCGCAGGCAAAGCCCACCCAGTTGCCGCTGAACCCGTAGTCACGCTTGTCCTTGCCGTGGGGCAGCCACACAATGTCCCAGCCCTGCAGGATAGAGGGTTTAGGGTTTGGGGGTTTAGGGTTTAGCGTTTTGAAAACTCTAACCTGGGCGGTGGGAGGGAAGCAGGCGGGGTGGAGGGCAGGGACAGGGCAGAACAGTATACATACTGCCCACCCGCCTGGTACGCCAGTGGCGCGGCGCACGTGGGGCCGGGGCAGCACAGACTGGCTGCGCAAGCAGTGCAAGCTGCTGCAGAAACACCACATCTGGCTCCCATGGCCCGCTGCTACACATGCACGCGGCCTGTGGCCCAGCCAGCCAGCCTGCTGCCAATCCTGGGCCCACACCGCTTGAGAAATACATGAAGCGCTCTCTTCAAATACACACGCACGAAAGGGCACCCGGTTCGACAGGAGGCTGCCTGACGGAGCAACTGGGTGGTCCAGCGCTCACACAGGTGCAGCGCTTCCCCCCCTCTGAATGCAGACAGCCGGATCGCGGCTTTGCCAGGCTGTCTGGCGCAGCAATGGGGAACCCGGTGTCAACAGACAGGCTAGGCTTGATTCACTAAGCAGCACAGGTTTGTGCTGCACAAGACGTGTAACCCACACTCAGTCAGTCAGTCAGTAGCCTGTCTGACGGAGCAAGCGGGCGGCCCGGCGCTCACATTGGTTGCGGGGTTGACGTTCAGAGCGCCCTCTGGCACCTCCTGTCCCGGGGGCAGGTAGGCGGTGAGGGTGCACTTGGTGGTGACAGCCACCAGCCTGCAGGGTGCACAGGAAGAAGCGGGGCGGGTGTTCCACATTATGCCAGATATATGGGTCTGTACTGGATGTTCATCAATGCGCGTGGTAGAGGCAGCTGGGGCGGGCGGGGAGGTTTTGCCAGCCATTATCGTGCAGGGTGCAGAAGTGGATGCAGGACAGATGTTTTCAATGGTGCCCATACATAGGGTTTTTGGACCTGCGTGGCAGGGGAAGCCGGGGGGTGCGGAGAGGTGGGGAGGGGGGACTGGTGGTTGACAGCCACCATCNTCTTCGTTCTTCTACGTCTCGCAATGCCGGGGTTATGAAGGCTCCGAGCAACCGTGAAGGGGGCGCCACTGCCGCTCACTCGCTCAATCATCGTGTCGATTAGACGGACGAGCCGACTAGTCGAGAAACGACGGACGCCGGTAAGTATTTCAACCGATTTCGACGGGTACAAAGTTGCGACCCCAAAGGGGATCGAACAGGAGACCTATGGGTCTCACTCCTCTCGACAAGTGCGTTTAACGTCCGCACTCTGCGTGGGCTTTCTCTCGCCCCTTACTGCATTCGTGACGCCCCAGTGGCTTTAGCTCACGGCAGCGTTGGGGTGGGGAGCAGTCCCCTCCCTGTGTTTTCCGACCCTTCTTTCGTAGTGCCTGCCTGTCTCCCAACTGAGCATGCCTTGGGTAAGCATGCTCTCATCCCGTCCTGCGATGCTTTGCGCTCGCATCTCAGTGTTTCATTCATGCATATAGTTTGTGATTGAACGTTTCACTGAGCAGCACAGGTTTGTGCTGAACATGATGTGTATTACACGGTTAAACCCACCATCAGCTAGGCAGTCGCCCAGGGGCGGGCCCTGCTGGTGCACCCCTTCCATCAATCGTTGAAGGTGTGCATCAATGCATCCATCCAAAGTGGTCGTGTAGCCCACCCATAATCAGTCAGTCAGTAGCCAAAGTGATATGGCCGCCTTACACCACTTCGCTGCCTGCCCAGCTTCCCGCGTTGCCTGGGGCGTGCATGCTTTCATTCATGATTGTATGCACCACCGGTATGTGTAGTACCGCAGCGCATGTAAAACACCCAAAGCAAAGGGTGTGCCGCCGCTCTCATGCCCTTCTGCGCCCGATTGGCCAGCCTGTGCGCTGCTGTGCCTCCTCTACCCACCACTCCCTCCACAGGTAGCAGTGCCGGCCCGTCTCCCTATTGAGCATGCCTTGGGTGAGACTGCTCTCATCCCGTCCTGCGATACTTTGCGCTCGCATCTCAATGTTCCATTCATTGATTCATTGATTCATTTTGTGCTTGAATGAGCAGCACAGGTTAGTGGCGGACATGCCGTGTAACCCTCACTCACTCACTCGCCCCCATGCTCTAATTTTGTGGCGGCGAAAACTGTTCTCATCCAGGATCGAACTGGAGACCTATTGCGTGTAAAGCAAGCGTGATAACCACTACACCATGAGAACCAGCACTAAGTCAAGCATTGGTTAGTCAACAATCGCATTCTTTTACGCCTGGCCACATTCGGGCCTGTTTGTGCCCGCTCAGTCAGTCAGATGCGCCATGCCGGTGTCTGGGATGCAGTCTGCCTGGCAGCACTGTGCGCTATGGATGCTGGGCGCCGCCAGCTCACAGGCGTGCGCTGCATGCCCGCTGCCAGCATGGCAGAGCGGCGGCAGTGGCTCCATGTTGGCRAGCGGCCCTCCCCAGCCCTCACAGCCAAGCTCCGGCCCCCCGCCTCGCGGGGCGTCACAGGCCTGCGCTCCCCCTCTGGCGCCCTCCACACCTCTCCAGGCAAGATGGCACAGCTGACAGCTCAGTATTGGGCTGGCGTGTCAGCACAGCCTGCCACCGACCCCGCAGCGCNGGGGTGGGCGTTGCTTACATTGTGTAGAGCTGTGGCGGGGAGGGGGGAGCAGCACAAAGTGGAAGCTGAGGGCGATGCGTGCAGGGTGCGCAGCGGGTAGGTGGGTTGAGGTGGTGGATGGATGGGATGAGGTCACAATGGGGAGCAGGCAGCTGCTGGCGCACGCCGCTGCCGGCACCACAGCTGGCGGTTGGATGCGGCTGGGCAGGCGCAGGGTGCTGCACCGCCAGGGCTAGTCAAGCCGGATGCTGCTGCACGCACCCCTTGCCAGGCAGCGGCTATTGGCTTCCTCAGCCCCGCTCAGTCGCCCATGCACTTTGCACACCTCCCTGCCTCCCTCCAATGTGCCTCCTCTTACTCACTGGAACGGCGTCCGCTACAGTCAGACCAATCAGCCCATGTTTTCCCATGTGCACGCTCTGCTCACCCCCTCTTATTAAAGCAGTGTCCTCTGCGGGGCATGCTCTTCCCTCCCCGCTCCCCCCTCCCCCTCCCGTCCTGCTCTGTGGCACCATGCCTCCCTGCCTGTGGCGCCCCCGGTCAGAAGGCGCCGCACAGATTCCGCTGCCACCACTTCCTCCCTGCCATTGATCTTGCATCGAATCCCATCTCTGCGCCCCCGCCCTAGCTTGTGCAATCCTCTGCGGGGTGCTCGCACCTTGTCCGTCGCCACCTCTTCTTAGCAATTGCTTGCTCAATAATGGCCGTGAGGCCCGGAACTTGTCAGACTTCCTGTGCCTCCCTGCAGTTGCTGGCTCACAGCCCATCTGCCGCCACTCCTTTCTTGCATTCTGCCCTTGGGCCCGATTTTGTGATTCCGCTCTTCTTGTCCTCCCCTGATGCTATCTCACTGTGCCTCCCCTGCAGTCCATGGAAGTTGCCCGCCGCCACTTCCTATCCAAACATGCACCCTTGGTTGCACGCCCCCTGATCTCTGACTGCCCCCCCGGCCTCTCTCTGTCCCCCCCCTGCAGTCCATGGAGGTTGCCCGCAAGTCGTTCACCGCCACGGGGGAAGAGGACCGGCGGTGGCAGGGGCTGGTGCTGGCCAGCAGCGCGGCGGGCATGGTGCAGCACGCGTCGGGGGAGTTTGTGTCGGCGGGAGACAACTTTGGGGCAGGTGGGTGCGTGTAAAGTGGGCGGGTCGGGGTTGGGCGAGTCCTTAGCCGCTGTGCTGTGTCGTTTTTGCCCGGCTGTCGCCGGCCTGCTGCTGGCCTGCTGCTGCGGTGTGTTGTTGCTTGTTTCTGAGAACCCCCTGCCGTGGATCTGCGCTGTGATGCCACATACCGGGATCACTTCTAGCCCTTCCCGATTAGGGTTTGTGTCGGCGGGAGACAACTTTGGGGCAGGTGGGTGCTGGGTCAAATGGAGCAGGAGGGCACGTGTGTGGGCAGAGAGATCATGCGCGCGGGTGGGCAGATTTTTGTTGGCAGGGGTGGACACAGGTACATGCTGTGGACACAGGTACATGCTGTGGACACAGCTAGGGGCTAGAGATGCCGCTCAGCTGCATATCCACCGCCGGCCTGATCCACACACCAAGTGATGCTGCAACTGCCTTGCCTGCCCCCTGGCTGGCTGCACTCATCACTGTTTTGCCCCTTGCCTCCTGCCTCTTTTGTGGCCGTGTGTCCGCCTATTGCTCACCCCTGCCCCCCACCCCCGTCTCTTCTCGCGGGTCATTGCAGTGCTGTCGCTGACGGGGCACCAGGACCAGCGCAGCGGGCCGCCCGCTGAGCGGGACCACTTGGTGCCAGAGGCGCTCAAGCAGGTGAGCTGGCAGGGCATGCCGTGGTGACAGCCAGTACTCTTTTGTGGCCAACAACAAGAGAAGAGTAGGAAGGAGTGGCCATCCCCTGACTACGGCTTAGGACCACTTGGTGCCATGCGCTGCAGCATGTGAGCTGGCAGGGCATGTCGCGGTGACAGCCTGTTTATCTTCTTCTTTGCCAAGAATCGAGACAGGCCCACAAACGAGCAGGGTGGGGGTGATGATGAGCGGCGGCGGTGAAGGGCGGCAGCGGCAGGGGGAGTGGACTGGGAGGAGAAGGAGCCCACTTATCTTCTGGGTCCGACATCAAGACAGTAGGGTGCAGGGGTGGCGGTGCCTGATTAGGGCCGCCTGGTGCCAGAGGCGCTCAACGAGCTGCCAGAACAGGCTGCCAACGACATTGTTAGTGTTCCGAGTGTGTGTGGTGGTGAGCTTCAGTGTGCAGGCAGGCATGTGGGTGTGGAAAGGATCAGGGCAGCCTCGTGGCCAGCAGAGAGAGGCAGGGCGAAAGTGAGGCAAGTGGATAGGGAGGCAGATGGGTGGAGTCTCCTATGCTGGTACACCCTACATGACACGCCTGACCCCACTCCCAGGCCCCACGCCGGGGCCCCACGCCACACTTTTGGTGACCAATTCTCTGCCTGCAGGCTGTCGCCAGAGGAACTGCCAGCCATGCTTTCACCCACCCTAATTTTCGTTCCGCGCCACCCACCATCTCGACACCACTCCGGCCTCCCCGTGTGCCCCTCTTTTCTGACCCTGCCCTTCTTCATCCCCCCCCCCCAGTGCAGACCGCTGCATTCCGGCTGTCGGAGGGGCTGACAGGAGAGGCGCAGCTGCTGGCATCCCGGGCGGCCAAGGCGGCTGAAAAAGCTGTGGCAGATGCCAAGGGCAGCACAGGTGCGCGCAAACCTGGGGTGCAGGGGCAGGGGTCAGGATGACACCATGGAAGGCGCCGCTGCTTGCGGGGTGGCATGCCAGGACCGGCAGGGGAAAGGGGTGGCGGGCGCTAAGGGGAGCACGGGTGGGCGCGTGCAGGGGGGGGCAGAGGGAATGGGTGGGCATTGCTGGGCAATGCCAGAGGGAGTGGGTGCCAGGGCATTTATAGCAAAAAAGAAGAAGCGTACTGGCGAGTGGATGAGTTGGGCCCAGGGCCCTGAGCCGGCGGGAAGCGGGGCCGGAGGGCGTGTGGGTGGCATGCAAGGAGGCGCTGCAACGCTGCTACCCTCTGCCTCTGCCTCTGCCAGCCTGCTCTGTTTGCAGCAGCGTCACTCGCTCACGCCCGATTGTTGCAGCTCGTGGTCAGTGGCAAGGTTACGTGAACGTGCCCGCTCACTCGCGACCCCCGCCACGCTCTCGCCCATACGCCCGCTCGCCACCCTACCTGCCCCGTTTCACCGCCCCTTGCAGACGTCCTCCTCTCCCCTGTGTTTACTGGGGAAGCGCTGGCGGATGCGTGGCTGACAGAGGCGCAGGCCAGCGTGGCAGCAAAGGCGTGGGAGGATGCAGAGCGGGCGCTGTCGGATGTGAGTCGCACACTGTGGGCTGATTTCTGGTGGGGGTGCTGGCAGGAGGGGGCGTTCATGGGGGCGTGCAGCACAGTAAGCTGCGAGAATTGGCTTCATTCCCCAATCACCTGCGCCCCCGGCAGCACTCTTCTCTTCCTTCGCCCCAGCGAGTCATGCAGCGGCGCAGCGTGTGCACTTACCCTGCCGCTTCTCACGCCACCCCAACTCACTCTTCCTGCTCCCTCTGACACGGTGCAGGCGGCAGCCGCGTCGATTCGTGGCTCCCCTCCTCCCTTTCGCCCGGCCCTGTCCCCACGCGCCCTGCTCCCTCTTGGCAGGCTGTGGCGGCAGCGAAGCCCAGCCGACCCTGCCCCGCCCTCCCTGCTCTTTGCCGCAGGCGCTAGCAGCGGCAGAGGCGATCAGCGGCGAGGCAAGCGCACGGGTGGCGCTGGTGCTGATGATGACCGCGCATGTCTACTCACGCACGGGTCGGGTCACACTGGCGGAAGGCCTGTACCGGGAGAGCTGCAAAATGCTGCAGCTGAGCCCGAGCAGCGCAGGTGGGCAAAGCAGATGGGTTGTGTGCGGGCTGTGGGCTCTGGGAGGGCCAGAAGTGTGTTTACTGCGGCAGCTGAGGTTGGGTGGCGCACGCAGGCCGGGCGCATGGGTTGTTTGCGGGCGCTCTGGGAGGGTGGGAGGCAGTGTGTGTGAGTGTGTGAGAAGCTGCCACAGCTACAGCAGCCAAGCTTGGGTGGCGCAGGGGCACAGGGGTCGTGTGCAAGCGGTCAGGGAGGGTGGGCAAAGTTTGTGTGTTGAGGCGCTGCCCGCAGATAGATGTTGTGGCTGATTTTGGCACATGGGCGGCCCGGCGAGTTGCGTTGGCTGGCGGTTCGACCTAAAGGAATGCACCCAGTAGGGGTGCAGCAACAGGGTGCTTTGCACGGTGCTGCAGCTGTGGCCGGGCAGCGCAGGTGGGCGGGGCTGCAGGTAAGGTGGGCTTGGCGTTGCCAGGGACAGAAACCAGGGGGGGCGGTTCTGTTCCTCTCAAGAGGCTGCAGCATCACACATGGGCAGACCAGGCTGCATGTCCTGCCATGGTGGGTTTGCAGAATACGCGGGGGGTGGCGGCGGTGGACAGGCGGGCGTGCTGCATGGGCAAAGGGGACTTGCTGTTGTGCAGCCGGGCGGCAGAGGCTTGATGGAGTGCGGGGCATGGGCGGAGGGAAGCGCATGTGCGGCGGCACTTGGGGTGCTGGTGGAGGTGCTGAGCCCAAGTTCCCGCTGCCCCCAAACCTGCCCTGCACAGAGTCCTTGCATGCGCATCTCTCTCCTTCCCCCACCAGGTGATGCAGACAACACTCATCTGCCCCCTCACATGCGGTTGGCATGCGGGTGGTGCCGACAGCCCCAGCCTGGCTCTTGCTTGCTCAACCCCAGACCTAACCTGACATCTGCACCCTGTCTTAACACTACGCACCATGCACAACTCTTGCAAATGCCCTTTCGAAACTGGCCACCTACCCTACCCGACCCCTGCAGAGGCTTTATCACAGCCGAGCACCCTACCCCACCCCACCCCCTGCAGACGCGGTTGACTTGCGGGTGGTGCACCCCAGCGTGGGCGCCCTGCTGGCCTGGCGCTACTGCCAGCTGCTCACAGCGATGCCGCAACGCTCCACAGGTGCGCGGCGGGCGTGAAAGCCGCTTGCTTGCAACCGGCGGTGGGCTGTGGGGGCGTGATGGGTCAGACAGCTGCGCGCTGCGGTGCAGTGCACGGCAGGAGGGGCGCGGCTGCGCGCACACATGTGGTGTTGTGTGCAGCGCCGGGTGAATGGGCGGCAGGGTGGCACCAGAGCATGGATGGGGAGCGGAAAGCGGGCACAGCAGCATGCACAGCTGGCGCCTTGGCAACAGCCATGCCATGGTTTGCGCTGTGCTTGCTCTCCATCGCCAGCCCCTGCCGGCTCCTCCACCACAGCATGCCTGCCTTGGCTGCCTTTCCCGCAGCAGCGGGGTGACAGCTGGCGGGGGGCACCGTCAGAGCTTGCCTCATCCACCCCCACCACGCACCCTCCCTTTTCTCACCCTGCTAGTCACTGCCACTCACCGTTCCCCGCCACTACGCCGGCTGGAGCCAGGGAGAAGCTGGCGCGACGTGTTCTGCCACACTGCCTGCTTCTCCCGAGGCCCCACGCGCTCACTTCCACCCGGTGCAGAGGCGGCGACATGGGAGAAGCTGGCGCGGGCTCTGCACGAGGAGGCCCCCATTGGGGGGCTGGGGTCAGCGCCGGAGACGACCTTCGGCACTCTTGATGCCCTCTCGGTGCGCAGGGTTGCTGTTGCTCTGCCCGCGTTGTACATGGGGTGCCATGGGTGGGTGCGCAGGGCGTGGGGTGGCGTGGGTGGTTGCGCGTGCTGATGGCGCGTGCGCTACGATGAGGCGCTCATTGGGGGGCTGGGATTTGCTCCGGAGACTTCAGCTGGCACTGATTGTCCTCTCTGTGCGTGGGTAGGATGTATGGGCGGGTGTGTGTATGCTGGGCGAAGGGGGTAGAGGAGGACTGAGGGAGCTGCAGCTGGGCTGGCGCGCAATGCAGGCAGGCAGCAATTGAGGGCAGGGCAGGGCGAGCAGGGGGGAGGGAAAGTACGTATCTTTTTGGCGCGTGGAATGGGGTGGGTGGTGGGGTAGGTGAGTAGCATGGGTCCATCTGGGGTGGCCGTGCGTGCTTGCGGCAGCTGTGTGCGGGACGAGATGGTGCAGTCAG
The DNA here is from genome assembly GCA_002896455.3 of Chlorella sp. ArM0029B. Classification (NCBI taxonomy): domain Eukaryota; kingdom Viridiplantae; phylum Chlorophyta; class Trebouxiophyceae; order Chlorellales; family Chlorellaceae; genus Chlorella; species Chlorella sp. ArM0029B. The sequence continues at coordinate 18,714 of JTEE01000327.1, read as the reverse complement.
GCATGAGAGGAGCTGGGCGGCTCGCTTAGCTGGCAGCCTCTCTTGCGCCCATGCAACGCTCCGTGCCCCTCACCTCCGCCGCTGCTCCCTGCTCCACACAGCCAGCTGCCCCCCTGCGTCCCCCCTCTCACTCCTCTGCCTCTCTCCCTCCCGCTCACCCTGCCGCTCGCCTTGGCTGGAGTGCAGGGCAAGGGGCAGGCAGGGCGCGGGGTGGTGCTCGACTTGATGTGCCGCCGCGTGCTGCCCTGCGAACTCTGACGGACCTCGCCCTCTCCACCGGCGGCAGCGATGTGCACATCGCTGCCTGGCCATAAGGCGAGCACTGTGAGGTGATTGGTACTCCACTCAGCAGAGGGAGCGGAGAGAAGCGGGCAGGGGGTACAGCCGCAGCCCTGAGGGCTGCGCCCAGCTGAGTACTCGCCCCTACCCGCCCTTCTGGCACCAAGCCCACACTTGTAAAGCAAGCACACGCAAAGCCCAGCCTTCCGAGGCGTGAATGCCAGGGGCCCCAACAGTGGTCGGGTGGTTGGATGGAGTGAGGAGGTGACGAGCTCTGACATGGCATGTGCCACTGCCCCCCGCATACGACATCCATCGGTCTGAAAGGGCAGGCGCTGCACACCAGCCCACCGGTGCATGCCCCTCATGTCTCCTCAATGCCGCGACTCAGATTAGCTTACACAGATCACGAGGAGAGCTTTTCACAGTGTGGCTGACTGACTGAGGCAGCCAGGAACAGCAGTTCACAGGATTGGCGGAATTGCAGTGCACAGTGACTCGGACAAGGGGGAGTGCACGCTCAGCATGTTGCATTCACAAAAAGCAGTTTGCCGATGGACAGAAGGGGGGTGTGTGGTTAGTAGCTTGGTGAGACAGGAAAAGATACATCTTAGACACGCTTCGCCGTACAGTGAAGGCACCCTGCACCGGCACCGCAGCCGCAGCCGCCACAACATGTGTGCAGGCACAGCGGGCTGACCAGCCGGCACTGCCACTGCGTTCCGTGCCGCTGCGTGTGCGTGCGCTGCCGGCAGGGTTCTCTGGCAAGGCTACGCATGGTGCCGCCACTTGAGAGGGCATGTGCCCCGGGTGCTGTAAGCGCTGGATTCAGCACCCCATACACCAGGTGGTGCGTGGGGGGTGTGAATCTGAGGGCCTCGCAGCACGCGGTGTCGCTCTGCTCCTTAGGATGCACCATGCTGTGCGCGCTTTGGTGAGTGCGGCACGCAGCCTCAGGGCCTGACGCACCGGGTGCACCTGGTGGGCCTGTCCTGGTTCTTGATCCAAATCTTGCGGCAGGACGAGGTCAGCTGCAGAAATGTGTGGGCAGAGGGGCACACACGTAAGTTCAGAGGGTCAGGGGGGTGGAGGGCAAAAGAAACACCAAACCAAAGCCAATCGGTGTAGAGGCGGCATCTGGATTTTCTGGATGCTGCTGCGCATGCCGGGCTGGCAGGGTGCTTGCCGGGAGCCGAGCCAGTGGCTGGCATGCCGGCACGCAGCCGGTCGCGCATGCAGTGGCAGCCAAGGGCACCCAATCGCAAGTTGGATCCCACAACAGGCTGGGGAGGGTGTCAACCCGCAGGCTGGCAGGCAGTCCCGCCAAAGGTGCGGCAACAGTCCCGCTTGGCCCCACCCTGCCCCCACCCTGGCCTTCACTTGCCACCCTACTGGCTCGCCCCATGTGCCCACCTTGGCGTTGGTGAACTCCAGCTGGTACTTAAAGTTGGGGTACGACCTCCTGTAGCAGTCCAGCTGGCAGCGGTTGAAGATCACGCGGCTGACGCGCTTGGTGGTGCTGGTGGCCTTGCATTTCGGGTCGTTGGGGATGCAGTCGAGGTTGAACATGGACACGCAGATGGGGGCAAACTGCGGGCCAAGGGGGAGGAGAGGGAGGCCAGAAGAGGGGAGAAATGGTGACAAAAGAGGGTGTGTTGGGGTGTGGGACGGAAGGGGTTGTAAGACGGAGGGGAGTACGGTACAGTGTGCGATGGTGCGGCCGCAGCCAGAGTAAAGGCCCTGCAGCCGCACGAGCACCAGCATTTGTTCAGCGTTAAGGCAGGCATTGCATTGCTGCACCTCATGCTACACTGCATGCTACACTGCTGCCGCACCGGCTGGCTGGCTGTCGGTCGCTCAGAATGTGAGGAGGGCAGCGGCAGCTACCACGCACCTTCTTCTCGCGGCAGGAGGACAGGCAGAAGCTGGTTGCGCTGCTCGCGGCGCTGCACAGCGGGTGTACGAGGCGGGACCGGTCTTACTTCAGCTCGGTCATCTTGCCGGCATCAGGCACAGACGGACAGGCGGGGGGCTATCCCTAGCTGGCAACGGTAAGGACCACGCGTCCCCAAATCAGCCCCAACGCAGGTAGGAAGGGTCGTCCTGCACAGCGATAGTCAGGGCCCCTAGACCGCCGGTGTGTAGCTACCTCACCTGACCGAGGCCAAGGCCGCCATCAGGAGCGCAGCGAGCAGGAGGCAGCGGTGCACCATATTCACTAACTGACTGACAAAGGCCGATGCAGAGAATGCGCGAATTTGGCGGGTGATCCTGCCGGCGGGTGCTCTAAGATGTGGTGTCCGGACTTTCTTCCTAAAAGTCGCCAGTACCACCTTCATTTGGACACTACTCCAGCTACCGGACGACAGGGATCTGTGTGTGTGTGGCGACATTGCATCCGACCTCCCCACTACCCCATCACATGACATGCTGTTCCCCGCTTCTGGGACCTGCTGCAAGACCTTTGTGCAGTCGGCACTGTGCCGGCTGCTTGGCGCAACGAGGTTCCCGCCGGCCACCCGTTCCTGTGCTGGGATGCCGGCATACACCGCATTCATAATTAGCTTGCTTACATGTTTGCACACACACACACACACACACACACACTGCTCGTTTTCTCATGGGCGGGCTTTTGCTGCGTTCATGGGGTGGCTTCGCCTTTTTTTTTTTTTTTTGAATGAAAGACCACCCATAAATCAGTCCCCCTCACATTTATCCTAAAGACCCTACATTGTAAAAATTGAATCCACCCAGGTTCGAACTGGGGACCTTTCGCGTGTTAGGCGAATGTCATTACCAGCTAGACCATGGAATCGCATCTGGCAGAAACTGTACGGAGCTGTACAACCCAGGCAGCTGCTAGCGCCGCTCTCCTGCCCCTCTCAGTGTAACCCCCTCTCAGTCAGTCTCAGTCTCCTGCCCCTTTCACCTGGCAGCGTTGCAGTTTGCAGATGACTGCAAGGCGCTGCTGAGGGCGGGACCGTGCAGCAGGCAGCCGACAGGGTGCAGTCCTTCCTCGCCGCCATGACCACGTTTGCAGCTGCCAGCGGGCAGCACCTGGCGCCTGAGAAGACCCACCTGCTGCCTATCGGGGCACAGCCGCCAGCTCCTCTGCCCGACAGCATGCACGGCTGTCTGTCTGTGTGTGGGTTACACGCCTAGTCAGCACAAACCTGTGCTGCTCAATGAATCAATCAAACAGGCAAGCATGAATGAAACATCGAGTGCGAGCGCAAAGCATCGCAGGGCGGGACAAAGGCACGGCTTACCCAAG